>OY482671.1:75208340-75808340 GCA_960531455.1 Urophora cardui | reverse complement strand
TTCCGAAAAAGTTAGAAAAATAAAATTGATGTCTGATTCTTGGAGAGGAGGTCGAGAGGACTTCAGAAATATCAAAATTTTTTGTTCACGGCGATATTTTGATTCTGACTTTTTGGTTTCTATAATACTATTCTTTAATACTAGCTGACCCGGCAAGCTTCGTTCTGCCCAAAATATTTTTTTTTAATATCGTATATCTGCATAGTGATTTGTACTATGTACTTGCCATGAACGCTTTTAGCGATATTTGGCTTTAAAAATTAAGAACGCATGGGAGGTGCCACGCGTTTTTTCATAAGCATGCTATTGATATCGTTAACCTCCTGATCAATTTTCAGGTCCCAACCTTAAATGCTTTTCCCAACCCTAAACCCTGTTAAAGATATTCAGCTTGAAAAATTAAGTTTGTGTGGGGCGTGCCACGCCCTCTTTTCCGATAGCCCCCACTTTTCGCGCGAGATGGGTTTTTATATCACCTACCTCTATACCAATTTTCAGATCCCTACCTTGTACTCTTTTAGAGAAAATCAGCTTTAAAATTCAGATAGTATGGGAGGTGCCACGCCCTCCTAATATTTTTAATTTTTTCTTCGACTAAACCTTCGCGGGGTAACAACAAACAAACCCCCTAAGGAAGTATTTGATTTGGTTCAGCCGTTTTCAAGTTTTAGCGTTACAATTAAACATCAAACCATTTTTATATATATAGCTATATCCTCTTATCTCAGTTTATCATATACAATTGCTTCCAACAAAAAAACCTAACTGAAGATAATAACGCTTGAAATGCGAAAAGTGTTCTAACAAAAAAACCTAGCTCGAGATAAATTGTGTAAAAATAAAAAATAAAAATCACTTAAAACAACCTATTTCCACTTAAGCTATGAAAACAAAATTGACAAAAAAAATTATAATTCCTAACTGAAGTTAAGGGCCGATTTCATAATGAAATTCTTAAAGCTCCTTTTGTTAAAGGAGCCTTTTAGTTAAAGAGCCATTTAAATGTTGTTTAAAGTGGGAGTGATTTCATAATAATCTATATTATTAATACGCTAACATAAATGTTGTTCTATCTTCTCCGTCGAAATTACTGAACCGATTTTAAAACTAAGAACACCATTACACAGGTATTGCTCTCAAATAGAACTGCGCCAATTTTAATTAAAATTGGTTGGAAAATATGTCCACAATCGTCGTTGGAAAAGTGCTGTGTGGTTGTTGCACTTTAGTCATAAGAAAACATCTAGAAAAACTGTCGAGTTTCGACAGTAGGCAGCACTCTAGTATAATATTAAAAGGCTCCTTTAACGTCAAATGATTGTCATACATTTAAAAATATTGAAATTTGACATTTGTTTTTTTCTGAAAAAAAAAATAAATTTTTTAATGTGGCTTTATTATTTTTTTTTTTTTTTGAAAAAAGAAAGAGAACAAAGAAGCATAATTTGGAAACCTAGTGCAGAAAAAATAGGAAGCGGTCATCCAACCTCACAAAAGAAGAAGAACATAGAACTCAACAAACAAAATCGGCTCACAAATTTTAATAAATTTTTGATATTTGATTTTGACAGACTGCAGAAACGAAATTTTTTCTGTCAAAAGGAACCTTTAATAATAATATAATATAATACAATGGCGCTATTATAACTCTGACGAGTTTTATGGCCGAGCTTATCTCCCAATTCGAGGTGTGCTCCTTTTTGTTTTTCCTACTAATTGGGTGGACCTACAGTTTTATGCCGGCTCCGAACGGCGAATGCATTTTTTGTGAGAAGCTTTTTCATGGCAGAAATACTCTCGGAGGGTATGCCGCCCACTGCCGAGAGGTGACCGCTGCTCTTAAAAAACCCAATAATTGGATTTTTACTAATTAGAAAAATTTGTTTGGCTCGGACCGTGGTTTGAACCCGAGACCTCTGGCATAGCAGGCGAGCACTCTACCCACTGCAACACAGCGGCTCCAACAAGGAACCTTTAAATAACTTAAATGCCCGTTTTTGGGTATTTAACTTTAAAGGAACTTTTATCTTCAAAAAGACTTTATGAAATCGATCAGCAAATTAAATGCTCCTTTAGAATTTAAAGGAACTTTTAATTTGATTATGAAATAGGCCCTAAGTTTTTTAATAAACTGAAAACGCAAATAAATACGTTCATGAAGTACCCACATAACTCTAATTAGGATATTTTAATAAAACGATTTTTTTATACAATACTAGACTTAAGAGATTTGCTAGAAGATAAGTTGTTTTAACTGGTGCAAAATGTTTCTATTTGATAATTTTTATGTCTTAATAACTTTTTAAATATTACTCCAATTTAAATGGGGATAAGACAGATCGATGGTGTTTCCTCCAAATATTAACACTCTAACAATAACTCAATTTCGCATTATCTCGAGTTAGGCTACTTTAATTTGCGGGCACAGATATGTAAGTAATTTTATTTTATATTCGGTCATTATGTATTTTTGCCGTCGGAATGGAATGGAATGGAATTCCAAGCAGCTGATTGTATATCAGCGTTGCCGTTGAAAAATTTTCGTGGTGGCTAGATTTGATTTAATTTGTGGCTAAAAATGGCTAAAAAATTTGGTTCGTGGCTAAAAATGGTGGCCAAAAAAATTTTGTTGCAAATTAACATGTTTTAAATTTATTTTTCAAATTCGGGAACAAAATTATTGCATACAATATAAGGAAAAAATCATAAATTTTTGTAAAAAATAAAATATTCATACATACATGTAGGAATGACAACACGAAGTGGACGTACATTCTAGTAATTGGACTGAAATTACTTTGTATGTAAAATCACTATGAAATGTAAAAGCACTTTATAATAAAAAATAAGTATGTTTGAATTTTATAATTAAATATAAGTAGGTATTTTCTGAAAAAATAATGATATATAAGCTTGTTCAAAAGAAATATGAGATAATTTTCAATAAATACATACATAACTATAAAATATATTGAATTGAAATAAAAAAAATCTACATACATAGTATGTACTGAACTATATCTAAAAAAAATAGATATCACATTCAATATCTAACATTATGTCGTCTTCTCTTCATAAATTAATTCTTTCTTCATCAATTTAATGAGATCTTATGTTATTTCAAATTCATTGCAACAATCTTTTACATTCTTTAAGCCATATTTTATAGTTAAAATTGCATTCGACATTGTATGATTCATTTTGTTTCGATTTTTGGTTTTGACAATATTCATTACGGAAAAGGTTCTTTCCACTTCGGCGTTGCTAAGTGGTAGAAGTAGCAAACAATATACAAAGTCAGTTAGATCCCTATACGGACTTTCATCGACAGCCTACTATTCCACTAGCGAGTATCAACAGGCATTTATCGATAGTTGCGTTACTTGTTTTGTTTTTTAACACTTAAATCGATTTGTGATAATCGCTGAATTGAATTAGCGTTACCACGCAAAATTATGGTTCATTACAAGCGGTGGCTAAAAACGTGGCTAGTGGCAAAACCGAAATTTTGGTGTATAAAAAAACACGGCGGTGGCTAAATCTAGCCACTAAATGGCTAAAACGGCAACGCTGTTGTATATTATTAAATTAAAAGTTCGTACGGCCTGAAAGGAAAATTTATTGATATTCATTTTGATGAAATTTGGAATGCAAGTTAGGGCCGGTTTCACCATCTCCGGTTAATTTAATCGCTGGTTAGTTTGACGTAAATTGTATGGCGAGCTGTCAAATAAATTGCTTAACCGGGCAAAAATCTCTGGTTAAGTGCTTAACCGGAGATGGTGAAACCGGCCCTTAGTATCCAGACTGGGAGGGTTGGTATTGGAAAAGGGCGAAATCGGACCATTACCACGCCCACTTTTCCTGTATAGAAAAATCGGAAATTTGGTATCTCAGTCACTAATATAGGCGCAGGGAAATAACTCCCAAGGAAAAAATGACATAACTCCCAATGAAATAAGTCCCAATAAAAATGAATAAACTCCCAAATAAGGAAATGAAATAAGTCCCAACATTTGGGAGTTATTTCAAAATCAAATAAAAAAATATAAATAACTCCCAAATGAAATAAGTCCCAAGAAGATGAAATAACTCCCAATTAAAATTTTCCAACTCGACTTATGTAATTAGTATAACTATGTAATTAGTATAACTACCCAGCCAGCAAGGTACCGTACATTTTACGAACATTGCGATTTACGAGCTATTCTCGAATAAGAAAACAATAACAAAAGAAACTTTTTTCTATCATGTCAAAAAAAAAAAAGAAAACGAAAAATTTCAAACTCAATATTTTAAAAGTAAGTATGTATGTTTGTAAAATTTCTACATTTACGATAAAAAAACGGACGTAAAAAGATTCATATACGAGTGCTTTTTCGATACATTTACGACACTCGTAGGCACTGAACATTTTAAAGCGAAACAGTATTCGTAGGCGAATCGTAAACGGATATCATAAACGATATTTTATTAGAGTTTTCTTCGAGAAAACATCCGTTTACGAGCTCGTTTACGATGATTTTGCTGGCTGGGTATGTAAATTTATATAAGCATACACGTAAATCTATATCATAGCTGTCCAAATGCGATTCCATAGTGTATAGCGTACACAATGTGCGATTCACTACCACAATCAAGCAATGACCGAAAATCCCAATAAACATTTTCCTTCATTTTCAATTTGAGGTTCATTTGAGAAGTAACCCTATTGTCAAATATCAAACGTTTGTTATCAAATGCACCTCAAATTTCCCCTGATAGCGTTCTCAAACAAAAAGGCTCATTTTTAGTATGGGATTTTGGGCTGATTCTCAATTTGATAAATTCCATTTTCTCAAACCCATTTCAAAGGTGGTACGAAATGAAATGCAATCAATAGATATATGTATGTATTACATATATGTACTATTGAGTGCAGAAAAATTGAAGGATAGTGAGAGTGAGAGAGTTTGTGGTGTGAGCGCAGAAATGGAATGGAATAAATAGATGTACATATGTACATATGTATTACATATTTGTACGCTTAAGTATGTGATGTTTTTCATTTACCCGTGTGGGTGAATTTCGCCGGTGCTTTTTGTACAATTACATGAGTATATTAATATCTTTTTGGCTAGAGTTTCGACGTCGATATCCACTTTTTGAAAATGCGAAATAATGGCAATTTCACCACGAAAATCAGTTGGAATGTGACTAAAATGCAAGTTTAGCTTTAATTTAACTAAATAAATCATTTTCACAGATTTTTTAATTAACAATTCATGTAATTTATTGTTAAATTCACCCTTCCCAAAAGCAAAATTTCATGTGGGAAAATTGATTCAACTGCCTTTGGGACGATACTTTTTATACAAGTTTTCACTTTTATAACTTTTAATTACATTTAAACTTCGATTTTATTTATATTTTCGGGAGAATTTTACGTTTTTATTATAAAAAACTCGCTTTTATTAATTCGTTTACATTTTTTTACTAACCGCGACGAGTTATGTGTGTTTCTGACTACATGCAGGGTTGTATTATACAGTACTTTTTGCGTTGCCATATCGAGGTAAGAATGTACGAAAAAGGCACCTAAATATGAAAATTCTTTATCACAAATCGCGCGATGTACTACGCAGAAGGACATCACCGTGGCGGTAGCCACGGTTAGGGCACACGTGCGGACTTTGGTGGCATAGCCCAGGGTTATTTTAAATAAGCGCGGCCGAAGGCCGCCAACGCAGAAAAGTTTCTGACAATTTTTATTTAAAAATACCAAAATTTAATAAAAAAAAAAAATCGCGCGGTGTACTACGCAGAACGACATCACCGTGGCGGTAGCCACGGTTAGGGCACACGTCCGGACTTTGGTGGCGTAGCCCAGGGTTATTTTAAATAAGCGCGGCCTAAGGCCGCCAACGCAGAAAACTTTTTGACAATTTTTATTTAAATTTGGTTTACACCATTTTTTTCCCCAAACGGCAACACCCAACCCAACACCCAACGGCAACCCTGGCGGGTGTTCGGTGAAATTTGTATGGGAAATATCGGAACTTTAACGATGTATATCTCGGGAACCATAGGCCTCCGGAGGGTGGGGTCTTCAGTTTTGTGATCCCCTCCGCCCCCTACCCCCCTAAAAACCCGTTTTTTTCTAGCCGGGGTATCGTCGTCTAAAATTTTACCATCTTTTTTAATATATGTACATACGCACATATCGGAAACCAACTACATACAGTTTGTCAATTAATTCTTTGCAAAATGAAAACAGTTCAGAAATTTGTTTTCATACTGGTATTTGGTCAACTAAGCTTAACTTTTTAATTTTTTTTAAATGCTAATATTAAGTTAAATATGTTCACAACATTTAGGACCAAAAAGATCCAAAACTTAAAGCATAGAAAGAACAGAAAAAACAAAAGTTCAAAAAATTATAAAACACATTTTGTCAATTAATTCTTTGCAATTTTTTCATATGTGACAGAAACTGAAAAAAAAGCAGACCGGATCGTTGAAATTTTGGTGTGACGGCCACTAGCCTCAACCACACATTGTAGACGAAGGGTTATGGAATAAATCAAGTCCTTCAGCCCATAAATTTAGCGTATTTTATGCCATTCTTCTTGAATGGCATTAATTACAACATTTTTCGCTAGTAGACCTTGGTTTTCTGCCTTGTTATTTCAAGAAAGGCCAAAATTTTTTGATTGGATTTAAGCTAGGACTTTGGGAAGGTGCATCCATTGCTTTGGTGCAATTATGCAGTACCAAAGTCCTGCACAGCAACGATTTATATTTAGGATCGTTGTTCAGGTACAGCTTTTACTTGAATTTATTGGCGCTTTTTGGTTAAAAAATGCAATTTTGCATTGCGATTCTCGACTACTCCTGTCAAGCTAAAACTCCTTCGTCATCAGGTCATTAAAAATCCGCAGTCGGCCTTCACCATTTTTAGAATAACGAACTCGACATTATAGCACACAATTTTCGAAACATCACATCTGGTCTAATATTCTTCTGTAGCAGAGCTGTGTTGGTCGTTCTCGAATTTTTTCTGTGTCCATCGCGATGCATCGTGCGTATTTTTGTTTCATCCCGAAAAAGAACATCAATTTTTTTTTGCACAGCTCTGCTACAGAAGAATATTGGACCAGATGTGATGTTTCGAAAATTGTCTGCAATAATGTCGAGTTCGTTATTCTAAAAAGGGTGAAGGCGGACTGCGGATTTTTAATGACCTGATGACGAAGGAGTTTTAGCTTGACACGAGTAGTCGAGAATCGCAATGCAAAATTGCATTTTTTAACCAAAAAGCGCCAATAAATTCAAGTAAAAGCTGTACCTGAACAACGATCCTAAATATAAATCGTTGCTGTGCAGGACTTTGGTACTGCATAATTGCACCAAAGCAATGGATGCACCTGCCCAAAGTCCTAGCTTAAACCCAATCAAAAAATGTTGGCCTTTCTTGAAATGACGAGGCAGAAAACCAAGGTCTACTAGCGAAAAATGTTGTAATTAATGCCATTCAGGAAGAATGGCATAAAATACTCTAAATTTATGGGCTGAAGGACTTGATTTATTCCATAACCCTTCGTCTACAATGTGTGGTTGAGGCTAGTGGCCGTCACACCAAAATTTCAACGATCCGGTCTGCTTTTTTTTTCAGTTTCTGTCACATATGAAAAAATTGCAAAGAATTAATTGACAAAATGTTTTTTATAATTTTATGAACTTTTGTTTTTTCTGTTCTTTCTATGCTTTAAGTTTTGGATCTTTTTGGTCCTAAATGTTGTAAACATATTTAGCTTAATATTAGCATTTAAAAAAAATTAAAAAGTTAAGCTTAGTTGACCAAATACCAGTATGAAAACAAATTTCTGAACTGTTTTCATTTTGCAAAGAATTAATTGACAAACTGTATGTTTTTATTAAATTTTGTGTAACTTCACAAAAAGCCACAAACAAATAAAATAAGAGTAATAGCCTATACACACTTGCGACTCAATCGATTTAGGCACTCTGCACACGGAGCGTACTGCTTTAGACGCGTATTAGATACTACAGACGAAAGCTGTACGCTTTGATGTCGCGAACGTATATTTCAATTGAGGGCTGCACACGAGTCGTCAGATTCATGCATTCGTCAAAGTATGCTAGCTACATGTCGCTTGGCGTAAAGCAGTGCTGGTAGCTAGGCGTACTAGGCTTAGAAAACAGGAAGAAGATGTTTGTATACATTTTTCCACTTGGTGGAATTTATGAAAGCAGTAAAATTTGTGTAAAAAATCGGAAAAAATGAGTGTATAATGAAAGAAAATTGAAGATTCCGTAAAATTTTTCATCTTTTCTATTTAAAGCTTCGAAATTTAAAGCAAATGCCGTATTATTAATTTGTTTGTTTGTTTTGTGCAGCGAAGTTTCATGTCGCTTCGTGTGCAGATATTGAGGCGTAGGGAAATCGACGCTACATAAAATGTCTCGTACGCGTCTATGACGATACGCCTCGTGTGCAGAGTGCCTTAGTCGAATGTTGATTTGCATGGGAATGTATGGAAGCATTCACACTACATTCAATTAGTCGAACAACTGAAACAGTTGGATTTGCAGCCCAATTTCATTCCAACTGAAACAGTCGGACAACTGCTTGACCAGCAAGGCGCCCTTCTACGTATTCACACTAGAGACAATTTAGTCGAACGACTACAACAACAACAATGGTATTCGTAGTGGAAAGAGTTGCCATGCTGACAGCACTACTTTTATTTCACTTTTGGTAAATTGCAGAGATTGAATATTTCAATTAATATTTTCAAAATGTTAAAAAAAAAACAAAAGGTTCGTTTCTTATAAACTAGTTATAGGCAAGAATTATCTAACTAAGGATATTTACTTCCGTTTTCATGTGTTTCGTGATATTGTTGTTCTCTTCAAATATGTCATTAATCGCATAGAATTACAACAAAAAAATATATTTCAATTCGTCTTGTTTGGCATTCTACGTGAACCTTCTTGGCCATATTGACGGAATACAATTTAGTATACATACATAATTTCAATCAGCTTATCTACTGCGATATCCTCAGTTAAATAATTCTTGGTAATGGATAGTTAGTCAAATTTTTCTTGGCAAAGCGTTTCTTGATTCAAAAAATTTGCAGAAGAGTACAGAATAAGAATAGAGAGCTCCAAATTTCAGATAGTAAATTTTTCACTAGCTCGAATTATTTGCTGTCAAAGTAGAAAACACCTGTTTAAAAAAAATAAACCAACGAATATATTTGATTTTATTGCTTTTGTAATTTGGTGAATTTTTAAAATAGAAATAATGAAAATGAAATAGCATGGAAATTATTAATGGCTAATTTTTACTATTTTTCCGTTTCTTGTACTTCTGTTCGTTTCGCCTTTATGAGCGTAATTCCTTCCGTTTTTCTCTTTTCAAAGTTGCTAGTTTAATAAGAAACAAAGCCAAACAATGTATGCACCTTTTGTTTATTTTATTGCTTTTTATTTATTAATCAAGTTGACAGCTGACAAGAAGGTGCTTTCATGTAAGAATGCAGATAAACTGATCAACTTTAGCAATTTAATACTTCGTCGCTTTATATGAAGACCACTAATGTAAAATTTGCTGTGTAAAATGTGAACATTGGCAACATTGTCAATCGCCCGATTTTATTTAGCCTGTAGTGTGAATAGCCGTCACCGATTCGACTAAATAGTTGGCGTGGTGTGAATACAACAGCCCAACTCGACTAAATCGATTGAGTCGCAAGTGTGTATAGGCTCTAAAAGTGCAGACATTGGTGACTTATCTGTAACCTTATAAAACAGCTGATTCAACCAACCTTACGACAAGCTGTGTTACTAGTCATTGGTGCCTTATAGTAATTCTGTAGCTGTATCCTTAACTTACAGACCAATTGGATTTTGGTTAGCAACCCTAAATCCGTAAACAGCTGACACTTTTGAAAGCAGATATAGGAAGGTAGGCGCATTAGCGACTGCAGAAACTTCTTTTTTTTATTTACAAAGGTAGATTATAATATCAAAATCAAAGCGAATTCACATCATGGCCAATAGTAATGGGCGAGTCCCAAGCGAATTCAGATTTTTACAAGGAGAGATATTATTTTGACATTACAATCTACCAATTACAATAACAAAATACATGGGAAATTTCTTAATTCGCCTATGCGCCTACCTTCCAAGATCTGCCTCGACAAGTGTCAGCTGTTTACAGATTTACGGCACCACTAACAGCTCACATGGATAGCGATACATTTACAATAAGGTTAACGATACTGAAATACTTACAAGTCACCAATGTCTGAACCTTAAGAAATACATAATCATTATTACACACAATCATTTTCAACCATTATCATTTCAACCGTTAAGGGACTGCTCGAGTAGAATAACGAACGCTGACTGAAATTTGCAAACACACAAAATTTTTTCGTTCCCTCAAACCTTCACAAATTTCAAGTGAAATAGCACAAAATACGAAGCAAGTTTTTTTTTTTCAAATGTGTTGCAAGTTAATCTAAAATTGATAAACAATGTTTGATGAACACTTGAAAATATGTTTATTTTCAAATTATATATATGCTGATTCTCAACTTTAGAAACAATATTTTCTCAAACGTTTGATAATTTCTTTTTCAGTGTTTAATGGGATGAGTGTGTGTTGGTGCGCCTACCGTAGGCCAAAGTGAAAAATAAATAACAATAATCAGTCTGCATCACTGTAGAACTGTAGGCAAGCTTTGAGATGAGATTTTGGGAAATTCACCTCCCAAATGAACATCGACAGAAGAGGGTTGCCAGCACAGCGAAAATATGTGAGATAAATATTTTAAGGTCGTGGTAGAATGGTGGTATATTTTAATAATATAGAAAACAAGTAAGGAAGCCTAAGTTCGAGTGGAACGAACATTAGATACTCAGCTGTATGCTTTCATTGTTTGTTTGCGTTTGATGGAAACACGGTTTACTTTACATAAAGCGAGTGCCGCATAAAGTGGGCGTAGCCACGCCCTTTTCAACATTTTTATCAGTCATCCAACTAAGCATATGAATATTATTCTTTGTGCAAAATTTCATTCCTTTTTGATTTCTAGTTACAAAGATGTCACGTTACAAATTCCCAAAGGGTGTTCCAGAAATATCTTTGTTAAAAAGTAGGCGTGGTCATAAACCGATTTCAATGAATTTTTGCGTGTCTATTAACACAAGTTGTAAAAGTGTATAAACCAAGTTTCGTTATAATATCTCAATTATTTGTCGAGTTATAGGCTAAGAAATCTCGTATATTCCTTTGTCTAAAAAGAGGCGGTGCCACGCCCATTTTCCAAAATTTTTATATTTTTTGTTTCCGGTCTATTGTGGAACTCATGCCACAAAATTTCAATGAATTATCTTTATATTTGACAAAGATATCGCTTAAAATGTTTTTATTAGGCCACTTTATAGTTCCCATGTATAAAAGTGGGCGTGGTCGTCAAACCGATTTCGCTAAAATTTTGAACATGTATTACCACAAGTAATAAAAGTGTACACACCAAGTTTCGTCATTATATATCAATTATTTGTCGAGTTATGTCTCAGAAATCTCGTATATTCCTGTTTCTAAAAAGAGGCGGTGCCACGCCGATTTTCCAAAATTTTTGTGTTTTCGTTTAATGTCCGCAGTTGGACTCCTGCTATAAAATTTCAATGATATATCTTTATATTTGACAGAGATATCGCTTAAAATGTTTTTATTAGGCCACTTTATAATACACACATATAAAAGTGGGCGTGGCCGTCAACCGATTTTAACTATTTTCCGTCCAAACGTTTGCCTAAGTAAGAAAATCACGCGTACCAAATTTCATCGATATATCTTCAACGGTTTCTGAGTTATGACATATAAAACTTGCAAGGTTTGACCCTTAATAAGTGGGCGTGGCACCGCCCATTTTCCAAAATTTCATCAAATTTCTTCCTAGGGGCCTGAGCTCAATACGTGGGTAAAATTTCATCGCTCCAGCTATATTAGTGACTGAGATACCAAATATCCGATTTTTTCTATATAGGAAAAGTGGGCGTGTTCATGGTCCGATTTCGCCCATTTTCAATACCAACCGTCCCAGTCTCGATACCAACTTGCATTTCAAATTTCATCAAAATATCTCAATTTTTGCGCGAGTTAGAGTATTTACAGACGGACAGACGGACGGACAGACGGACGGACGGACATGGCTCAATCGATTTCTCTTTTCACCCTGATCATTTTGATATATATAAGTCTATATCTATCTCGATTATTTCATTCTGTTACAATCCACCGTTATGTGATTAAAACCATAATACTCTGTGTACTAGTACAGCTGAGTATAAAAATATGTGTATTCATTTGCATAATTAGAAAATGCTCCTTGACCTCACTACTTTGTTACAAATACGACAGTTTTCTTGTTATACTCAGCTGTACTAGTACACAGAGTATTATAATTTTGATTTCATAACGGTGGATTGTAACATAATGAAATAATCGAGATAGATATGGACTTATATATATCAAAATGATCAGGGTGAAAAGAGAAATCGATTGAGCCATGTCCGTCCGTCCGTCCGTACGCACGATAACTCGCTTAAAAATATAGATATTTTGATGAAATTTGAAATGCAAGTTGGTATCGAGACTGGGACGGTTGGTATTGCAAATGGGCGAAATCGGACCATGACCACGCCCACTTTTCCTATATAGAAAAAATCGGAAATTTGGTATCTCAGCCACTAATATAGCTAGAGTGATAAAATTTTACCCACGTATTGAGCTCAGGGCCTTATGAAGAAATTTGATGAAGTTTTGGAAAATGGGCGGTGCCACGCCCACTTATTAAGGGTCAAACATTGAAAGTTTTATATGTCATAACTCAGAAACCGTTGAAGATATATCGATGAAATTTGGTATGCGTAATTTGCTTACTTAGACAAATGTTTCGACGGAAAATTATCAAAATCGGTTGACGGCCACGCCCACTTTTATATATGGGTATTATAAAGTGACCTAATAAAACCATTTTAAGCGATATCTCTGTCAAATATAAAGATCTATCACTGAACTTTTGTGGCAGGAGTCCAACTACGGACATAAAACAAAAAGTACAAAAATTTTGGCAAATGGGCGGTGCCACGCCCACTTATTAAGGGGGCAAACATTGAAAGTTTTATATGTCATAACTCAGAAACCGTTGAAGATATATCGATGAAATTTGGTATGCGTAATTTGCTTACTTAGACAAATGTTTTGGCGAAAAATTATCAAAATCGGTTGACGGCCACGCCCACTTTTATATATGGGAACTATAAAGGGGCCTAATAAAAACATTTTAAGCGATATCTCTGTCAAATATAAAGATCTGTCACTGAAATTTTGTGGCAGGAGTCCAACTACGGACATAAAACAAAAAGTATAAAAATTTTGGCAAATGGGCGGTGCCACGCCCACTTATTAAGGGGCAAATATTGAAAGTTTTATAGGCCATAACTCAGAAACCGTTAAAGATATATCGATGAAATTTGGTACGCGTGCTATATTTACTTAGCCAAATGTGTGGACGAAAAATTACCAAAATCGGTTGACGACCACGCCCACTTTTATATATGGGTATTATAAAGTGACCTAATAAAACCATTTAAAGCCATATCTCTGTCAAATATAACGATCTATCATTGAAATTTTGTGGCATGAGTTCTACAATAGACCGGAAACAAAAAATAGAAAAATTTTGGAAAATGGGCGTGGCACCGCCCCTTTTTAGACAAAGGAATCTACGAGATTTCGGAGCCCATAACTCGACAAATGATTGAGATATTATGACGAAACTTGGTTTATGCACTTTTATAACATGTGTTAATAGACACGCAAAAATGTATTGAAATCGGTTTATGACCACGACTACTTTTTAACAAAGATATTTCTGGAAAACCCTTTTGGAATTTGTAACGTGAAGTCTTTGTAACTAAAAGTCATAGAGGGATGCAATTTTGCACTAACAATAATATTTATATGCTTATTTGGATGATTGATACAAATTTTAAAAATGGGCCTGGCTGCGCCCTGTTTATGCAGCACTCGTTTCATATAAAATACACCCTATATCGAACAAACGCAAATAAACAATGAAAGCATACAGCTGAGTATCTAATGTTCGATTCCACTAGAACTTAGGCTTCCTTACTTGTTTTTTTTTTTGTTTTCAAGTTCTAAAGTTTTTAGAGCAACTGATATGCAACTCTGATGTGTGGTGTACTGTAATGTCCGCTATATTCACCTCCAGAAAGGACAATCATTTTTTCTTTTTCACCTAACCTTGCCTACAGGTCTACAGCATAGTGTAAAACGTACAGTGACTTAGCTCATCGAAAATCGATTAAAAAAGTCGATATATGGTCGATCTGCCATCGCAATTGAAGGGCAGACCAGCATGGCGTCAATTTTTGAAGGGCAGTTCAGCATGGCGGCCGGAGGTGGTTGTTGTAAAAATACATATATATTTCTCAAAAATTTAGGGTTGCTGCTCTCGTTTTTGTCTAATTCAGGGTTTCGTGGAGATTCTGCACCTCATAAACCCTGATGAAATCTGAGGAAGTGTTACCGTGTTTCAAAACTTTCGCAAATTTTTTTTTCCATATTATTGTATTACAATATGAACAAATATTGAAATAAATAAAGTAGCTTTTAATATCAAAACGCCACAACTCTTTAAGCTTTATTTTAGTTTATAGTAATTTTGAACATCGAACAAAATTTTTGAGTGAGTTTGTTCATGCTAAGTATTTATTTCTCAAGCTTTGCTTGAATACAAACTGTTTTTATTACCAAATTATTTTTCTAATGAATTTTATGTAATATATTTTATTTTGTAAACAATAGCTGTAAGTTCGATTTAATTGTATTTAATAAAAATTTTAGTTATAAAAAATTAATATGATACGTTTGCTTCCACATTATGGGCCTGTGTAAATCGGTAGCAAAGTTCCTTGGAATGGAAATTTTTGACAGATGTGAGGTGAATAAAATTTAACAACCCGGCAGGGCTAGTAAAAAATTTGACAAGTAACTGAAAATTTTTGAAGTCCAACAAAGGGTTTGACATACATACATAAGTAAAAAAGAAAAACAAAATATTGCCGAATTCGCCCTGCCATTACCATAATGAATTTGCCTTGACGCAAATCAAATCAAATTAACAATATGCTTATATTTAAAAAAAAGGTGAAAATGGAAGCAGTAAGCCAATTTATCACAAAACATGGAAAACTGGCAAATTTTGATAACTTCGTGTATCCTTACTTTTTTGCTAACATTTCTCATTGAGAGCAAATATCACTTTACTCTCACAAACCTCGTTTATTACAAAACATGTAAAACTAGCAAATTTTGATAACTTCGTGTATCCTTACTTTTTTGCTAACATTTCTCATTGAGAGCAAATATCACTTTACTCTCACAAACCTCGTTGCTTGAGACTAGTAACTTTTAGTTTTGACAAGGGATGACGGAAAATCGTTCCACAATACATCGTAATTGATGTTCTTTAGGCCCACTGACTTGTTTAATTTATTATATGAAAAATCTGAAAAATTTCGGCTCGTAGACTTAGGTGATTTTAATATGTTTTGACAATCGACTCATTTATCAGTATAAAATTTTTAAAGTTGTGTCAAAAGGGTGCTTCTAATAATAATAACAATCGAACCGACATAAATTTCATTATAATTACAACCCATTATATTGATGATTGCAAAATGGACAACTTTAAATTATTTTGTGTGAAAAACCTATTTTATGCAACCCTGAGTGCATTTTTTTTCAGTGAAGATCTTCGTGAAATGTTCGTGAAAAATTTTTGAAAGATAAGTATTGTTCCAATAAATATATTATTAATTACATTATTAAATAATATTTTATCTTTATTTTCAGATAATGAGGCGATGCATCTGTGGCTGTGATATGGGAGCACCTTTCTATCCATTTCCTCCAGTGATAGATTCCAGGTAAGAATTATTTCATGTACATATGTATGTATGTACATTCAAAACAATAATTAAAAGTGAAGTTAAAATTATATTTTTGCTTATCGGTTTAAACTTTATAATCGCCTAGGTGAGGCTTTCATAACCACCAAACGTGCGATATCTGCTGCGACTTCTGAGTTATGACTATATAGGAAAAGTGGACATGGTCATGGTCCCAATTAGCGATACCAACCGTCTCAGTCTGTATACCAACTTGCATTCCAAATTTCATCAAAATATTAAATTTTTTGGGCGAGTTATCAACAACTTTCCATGGCAGCATGTTTACCTTTAATTTCATACCAATATTTAATTAGAAAGTAACAATTTATATTTATTTATTTATATTTATATATAAAATCTTACAACTAAGTTACAATAACGTTTTTTATTGCCACTGCTTCAATTAACAATGTAGGCGCAGTTTCATATATGTAATTGCATTTAATATTAAATTAGTACAATAACACTGTTATAAAAATATTGAATCATTCCTGCTAGCATTTGGATTCTTTTGCAAGACGAATATGATTCAAGGGAACATCTATGATGTGGATTTTGTTCAACGGCTTCATCAACATCGCATGAATACGCTATACGAGCAGATCACTGCGATAAAATCCGCTTATTTTAATCTCAATCCTCAATTGGAGTATTTTCGCTAAGATCTGTAAATTTGCCTTGATATTAATCACGCAGAAGCTTAATAGCACGTTTACCATAGCCCATCTGTAAAGGAGATTGGGAAACTTAGGATTTGCTACAAACAAAGGCAAAAATGATAACGAAAATTGATAGTTTACCCTTTGATAATTGGGATGTGTCGCTATTCTAACCACTCGTACACCGGCCAACTTAGGAAACTCCTTATCGCCAAATTGTTCGGCAACATTCCTTGGTATCAGATCACCACTTGCCTTCTTACCACGACCCAGTGATTCGCTTATAGTTTTTGAAGAAATTTCACCTTCAAGTGCCACCTGTAGAACGACAAGTATTTCCGGTAGTTGATCTTTGCGTTGTATGGGTCCCAGCAAACAGAAGAGATGATGTGCCGGCGCATCACTCATCATTTGCAAATCATTTGGACTGTTTTTGTAATGTGAGGCGACGTAAATCGAAACTAAACGATGCAGAAATGATTCGGCTGCTTTGTTGTATGAAAATAAAGCATCACGATCGATATAATAGAGTTCGCAAACATCTGGCGTTGGACACCCCGAACTAATATGCGGCACTGTAGTGGCATCCAAACAAAGCAAATTGATTAACCAAGATTCGATGTCATCACCTTCACTATAACGTATGGATTCCTCTAGTTTTATCTAAAAGAAAATAACAAATAGATCAGAAACTATTTAAAAACAATTGTTTTTTTTAACAAAATAAAAAAGTACACACCGGCGGTGGAGCATTATTGTCTTTCTGCAGCTGCGACATCAATTTCAAACAGCGATCGTCCCATACCCTCGTAACCATTTATTGTCGAAGCCATAAATATTAAATACGGACCCATCATTTTCTTTACCAAAGGTAATGGTATAGCAGCCGCTTCGTCTATCACCAACAAATCGGCCGCATTTAGTAAATGTGTATCGGAGTGTGCTATGTATTGAATAGTTTGGCGATTGGAACGTGTTATGTTTATGCGAATTATAGCCTTTTTGTAGTCGGGATTGGTGGAACGTATTATTGTATAATCGGCATGTTCTTGATAATCGAGTGCGTCGAAACCTTTTCGGTTGTTTATTATTGTTTGCCACAATATAATATGTTTGAGCGATGCCAGTAGGACAAATATGAAACCGAGTGCATTAAACTGTGCTGATGCGTAGGTAAACATCAATATACCGATTGCAATTAGACCCACAATAAAAACAAGGAATAAGCTCTGCAATTTAAAAGCGAACTTTTAATTTTTCTACATTATTCATTAAATAATACGTGTATATGTACATACGTACCTTTTTTCCAATCGCAGTATTATTGAAAATATCAATAAAAAGGCAATAGATGATTTGGTCATTGTATACAAAGATATGGACACCAATGCTGCAGTATTCACCCACATAATAATTTTAAAACTTGTAGCTGAATTGCAAATTCCAGTGCCAATCTACACACGTACACACATACATACATACGTTAATATACTATTTTTATACCCGCAGTAATTCAATGCAACTTCTGTGTTGACGCTTATGTATTGCATATACTTTAAACAAATTGGATGTTCTTATAATTTCAAATAGGAAATTTCTCTTTTAATGAATTTTACTGGCACATAAAGGAAATTATTGGCCCAATTACAATTGTAATATTAATATGTTGCTGACCATCATAAAAAATGGCTGCGTAATAAAACCCGAAGATGCTTGCATGGTTGCATATTTTAGCACATGGTTGCATTTCGATGTACTTTTTAGAAACTTTTAAAACTATTATTTTGTTTACAAAATTTTCGCAAAATAAATATAAACCTGTACACAAAACAAACTCTTATTACTAGAAATATGGTTTTATTTAATAATAGTCAATGAAAAGGTATTTTTTATACAACTTTTTTTTTGTTAATGATACTATTTAATTCTAAATTTTGTGACACTATCGAATGCAACTCAGCCAGAAATTGGGACCCTTGATACCAAATAAGCAACTCTTAAAATCAGCTGAGCACAGCTGTTTGACCTGTTTTAAACACATCTCAGAGTCATTTCACTTGTATCCATTCACAATGGTCTACAGTGGTCTGCATGCAGATGTTGAGCGAGCAGGGTCATGCTGCGCACGCTTTGCGAATTTATGAAACAACGTACGTATACTAGTGCATACGTATGTATGTTATATGCAAACTCTTCGTATTCGAAATCAGCTGATTTTTAGAAACTACGGTTTGTAATGAAGCGGCACATAATACAGCAGAGGCAGCTGGCAGCACCGCTCCGTTTAGCCCAAATTCTAAATTCGCTGCCGCTGCCTTGAATCGCAGCCAACTTCAAAGTGTTGATGTGAACTTATGTCTGTTTCCGTACTATCCAATGTAATATATTTTTTACTAATTTTGTGTTTCCGTACTTTGACACTTTTTCAATTAAAATAATCAATATTGTTTAATTTTTTCCTCTACTCTATCTTCTTCTTTGCTTTTTCATCCCGCCAGCAATATTTGCTAGTGAAAATCAATTAAGTAAAAATTAAATTCAAAGTACGGAAACACAAAATTAGTAAAAAATATATTACATTGTACATAGTACGGAAACAGACGTAAGTTCACATCAACACTTTGAAGTTGGCTGCGATTCAAGGCAGCGGCAGCGAATTTAGAATTTGGGCTAAACGGAGCGGTGCTGCCAGCTGCCTCTGCTGTATTATGTGCCGCTTCATTACAAACCGTAGTTTCTAAAAATCAGCTGATTTCGAAAAACAGTCGCTGCCACAGCCACAGCGCTATTGTAATTCCGGCTTAAAGCGTTGGCAGTGGCTGCTTTATTTGACATTTGACTGATATGTATGTATGTATATAAATATGGCATTTTTTCTTATCTTTTTAGCTGGCGGGAATATAAACCATTTAAACGAATTTTAAAATAAGTATATTAAATGGCTGCTTTAAGTAATGAAGAAATCGTGATTTTCGATTTGGGAATATTGTACTACGAGTACAGAAATTATAGGAGCCCAAGGATTTGGACCAGGGAAATATACACAGACGAAGAGCGGCACTCGCATGGATTTTTTGGGCAGGCGTATAAAATCATAAAAACAAATGACGATGGTGAGTTCCACAAGACGACACGAATGAACGTTGAGGTGTTCAATATGTTGTGCTCGTTGTTGGAAAAAAAATTGACAAGAACTTCGCCTATCGAACCGGAGTGCCGGCTGGTTTTGACATTGATGTAGGTTTTGGTGGATTTGATTCATAATGTTAATGATGGGAATGTTCTCTACATATACATACATATAATTTCTAAAAAATTGTTTGTGTTTGTATATTCTTTCGATAGGTATCTAGCCCAAGGTGCGAAATGGCAAACGATTGCATGGACCTTTCGGATGGGCCTAACGACTGTCCGCAATATCGTGTATGAAACTTGCGAAGCCATTTGGGATGAATTGTGGATTATATATTTGCCTCCACCCAATGAAAACGAATATAAAATCATAGCGGATCAATTTGAGAAAAAAACGGGACTTCCACATTGCGTTGGCTGTATTGATGGCAAGCACATACGCATTCGATGTCCACCAGGCTGTGGATCACTCTACTTTAACTATAAAAAATATCATAGCATAGTTTTGCTTGCTGCTTGTGACCATAATTATTGTTTCACTGCTGTTGATATAGGGGCGTATGGAAGCCAGAGTAATGGTGGAGTATTGCGAGCCAGCTCTTTTGGCAGCAGAACTATAAACAACACGATAAACTTGCCAAAAAGTGCAATATTACCTGGCTCTAGTATATCAATGCCCTACTTCTTCGTTGGTGATGCTGCTTTTCCGCTTCGCAAAAATTTAATGAGACCATACCCAGGCAGATATCTCGCACAAGATAAAAGTCGTTTCAACGAGATCCTTTCGAAAACAAGATGCAAGATAGAGAATACTTTTGGGATAATGACAATGCGGTGGCGTCTTTTATGCGACGGTATGTTATGCCATCCAGATAATGCAGAAAAAATTGTGAAGGCTGTAGTGGTTCTCCATAATTTCGTAAAACAAAATGATTTCGAATATTGTCCAACTACGTTAGTAGACCACTATGATGGTGATGTGGAAGTACAAGGTCAATGGCGCAACGAAGTGGCAGCGCTGCCACAAACAAGGTTATTTACTCGCTTTAATGCTCCAAAAGACGCTTTCAAAATGCGTGATATCCTAAAGGATTAAATTAATACATAATTTGTTCTTTCCTTATAATAAGCGTTTGTTTATTATTGTTTTGTTCTTTATGGCAAATAGCTATTAAACTGCTAAAAATTATTAAACAATGTTCCTAATGTTTTTATTTATGCAACAAGTGGACAATTGTAGGTATGACAGAAAGAAAGAAAAAATAAGAAATTATAAGATACTTTTTGGTTGCTTGTTTTTCCGACAGGGTATAAGTAATTTAAAAATACTCAAAAACTCCAATTCGCATATATGTACATCAGTCAATAGTAAAATTGTATCCCGAAAAAAAGTTCACCAATATCAAAACGGGTTAATGTCCAAAAATTACTACACCTCATACGGAATATATGTATAATGTCCATGTTTGCCTAAATTACCCGTAACAATGAAAAAAAGGCAGAAGCGACCACCCCATTATCGAAACACATTAAAAGCCATCAAAATACAATAAGTGCCATAAAAAGAATATATCGACGCTTCCAAACAATACTGTACTAAGTCGACTTAGTACATTTTCCCGTTTTTGGCGTTTTCAAGTAGAGCGGTTCTTAATTTAGATGCTGCCTAATTTTGGTATCAATCGGACAATCCAATCAAAAGTTATAAGCAAAAGTGTACATATAATACAACTCGAGATTTTTACAGAATAAAAATTTCGAGAGCTTGCCATGAAAAACCACGTAGCAAATTTTTATTTTTTCTTACGGTTTTAATAAAGCATACCCTGACTTTGATATTGTCGAGTTTTGGTGTTGGTCGTTCAATCCAAACAGAAGTTATAAGTGAAAATATACTTAGCATACAACCGAAGTTTCATATCGAGTTTAAACTTTGAGAGCTTCTCCTGCAAAACACAGTTTTCAGACTTAGTACAGTTTTGTTTGGAAGCGTCGATATATCCACAGTACTACAGATTCCATTGGATGAAATGTAAACACTTAAACTCAGTTATGTTATAAACACTTGGTTTAATAAAAACTTTTAGAGCCTATACACACTTGCGACTCAATCGATTTGGTCGAATTGGACTGTTGTATTCACACTACTCCAACTATTTAGTCGAATCGGTGGCAGCTATTCACACTTGAGACTAAATAGTCGTGCGATTGACAATGACATAGTGTTGCCAATGTTCACATTTTACTCAGCAAATTTTACATTAGTGGTCTTCATATAAAGTGATGAAGTATTAAATTGTTAAAGTTTATCTGCATTCTTACATGAAAGCACCTTCTTGTCAGCTGTCAACTTGATTAATAAATAAAAAACAATAAAATAAACAAAAAGTGCATACATTGTTTGGCTTTGTTTCTTATTAAACTAGCAACTAGCTGTCAAGTAAATGAAAAGAGAAAAACGGAAGGAATTACGCTCATAAAGGCGAAACGAACAGAAGTACAAGAAACGGAAAAATAGTAAAAATCAGCCATTAATAATTTTCATGAAATTTCATTTTCATTATTTCTATTTTAAAATGCGATTAATGACATTTGAAGAGAACAACAATGTCAAGAAACATATGAAAACGGAAGTAAATATCCTTAGTTAGATAATTCTTGTCTATAACTACACCATTTCCAGATGGATTTTAGAAAGCGTCAACTGGATTTTAGAAAGGGGAAATTGGATCTTAGAAATGTCAATTGGATTTTAGAAAGGGTAAATTGGATTTTAGAAATGTCAATTGGATTTTAGAAAGGGGAAATTAGATTTTAGAAATGTCAATTGGATTTTAGAAAGGGGAAATTAGATTTTAGAATAGCCAAATGGATTTTAGAAAGGGAAAATTGGATTTTAGAAATGTCGATTTGATTTTAGAAAAGGGAAATTGGACTTTAGAAACTGTAAATTGGATTTTCGAAAATTTATATAATTATTAATTTATACTTTCATACGCAATAAAGAATTTCTATTCGAAAAATTCTGTGTAAAATTTATTTTAAACGCACATTCTGAAATCCAATTCACGCTTTCAAAAATCCAATTTTGTTTTCTAAAAACCTTTTAACGCTTTCTAAAATCCAATTGACATTTCTAAAATCCAATTTCCCCTTTCTAACATCCAATTGACATTTCTAAAATCCAATTTCCCCTTTCTAAAATCCAGTTAACGCTTTCTAAAATCCATCTGGAAATGGTGTAGTTAATAAGAAACGAACCTTTTGTTTTTAAACATTTTGAAAATATTAATTGAAATATTCAATCTCTACAATTTACCAAAAGTGAAATAAAAGTAGTGCTGTCAGCATGGCAACTCTTTCCACTACGAATATCACTGTTGTTGTTGTAGTCGTTCGACTAAATTGTCTCAAGTGTGAATACGTAGAAGGGCGCCTTGCTGATCAAGCAGTTGTACAACTGTTTCAGTTGGAATGAAATTGGGCTGCAAATCCAACTGTTTCAGTTGTACAACTAATTGAATGTAGTGTGAATGCTTCCATACATTCCCATGCAAATCAACATTCGACTAAATCGATTGAGTCGCAAGTGTGTATAGGCTCTTAAAAGAAACAAAACAAAGGTAACAAACAATTCATAAATTACCTAAATAGATTGTATTGGATTTATCCATTACAACCAATCTCAAAACAATGGTAACGAACAATTCATAAATTACATAAATAAATTGTGTTGGATTTATCCATTACAAACAATTTCCAAATAAACATTTTTATATAACTAGTTTAGATACACAGTACCTATACTTACATATCAACTAATTTTTGTTCATAACTTTTTTAAAAGTAGAGTAATGCAAAAGTTTAACGCAAATCTACTTTGAGCCAGTCGATATTTACACTGGTCGATTTTTATTGTACGAGGCCGCATTAATTTAATATAACTTTTAAAAAAATATAAAATTGAAATAAAAGCGTCCTTCTGTTTACTTAAAAGTTATATTAAACAGAATCCAGTTGAGGTAATGTACATATGTACTATGCACTTATAAATAGAGTAAGTCTTTCTCTTCTCAAAATTTTTTGATTAAGTTTTATGATTAATTACATATACATACATACATATAGTGGCGGACGAAATTCTACATACATTAAAACTCCTGTTTTTTCCTACGACAAGTTCTTGTAAATTTTTTCCCAACAACGAGCATAAAATATTGAACACCTCAACGTTCATTCGTGTCGTCTTGTGGAACTCACCATCGTCATTTGTTTTTATGATTTTATACGCCTGCCCAAAAAATCCATGCGAGTGCCGCTCTTCGTCTGTGTATATTTCCCTGGTCCAAATCCTTGGGCTCCTATAATTTTTGTACTCGTAGTACAATATTCCCAAATCGAAAATCACGATTTCTTCATTACTTAAAGCAGCCATTTAATATACTTATTTTAAAATTCGTTTAAATGGTTTATATTCCCGCCAGCTAAAAAGATAAGAAAAAATGCCATATTTATATACATACATACATATCAGTCAAATGTCAAATAAAGCAGCCACTGCCAACGCTTAAAGCCGGAATTACAATAGCGCTGTGGCTGTGGCAGCGACTGTTTTTCGAAATCAGCTGATTTTTAGAAACTACGGTTTGTAATGAAGCGGCACATAATACAGCAGAGGCAGCTGGCAGCACCGCTCCGTTTAGCCCAAATTCTAAATTCGCTGCCGCTGCCTTGAATCGCAGCCAACTTCAAAGTGTTGATGTGAACTTATGTCTGTTTCCGTACTATCCAATGTAATATATTTTTACTAATTTTGTGTTTCCGTACTTTTAATTTTATTTACAACTATAGGTATATATGTATGTATTTATATTCCTATTTTTTTTATTGCTATTATTATTTTGCAGTGTGCCTTTCTTGTTGGTATAAATTTTGTATGCTCCCGTTAATTTTCCATTAGGAATTTTACCACAATTTACATTCTTTGCACTCATATTCGGTCTTTTTTAGTAAACTTCCTACGGTTTTTGCACTTTCCTACGGCTGACCGAACGCTATAACAAGGAATATCTCTTGCGCTATAATCGTCCGCGGGAGCGACTTTTTTATGATCTGCGATAGGATCGTGGTTCATTGTATACAAATTTTCCCTTAACACCAGTGGTACATTATTGCGATTCCCACTTCCTGCGAAAACCTCTTGCAGTTGGTTTGTTTTACACTACATATTTATAGTAATATGTTATATTGATGCAATTGACCTTAAACAAATTATGAAACAACGTACGTATACACATACATATGTATTTGTGTACCCACGTTATATGCAAACTTCTCGTAGTTTTGCTTGTTGTTTGGCATCTGTAATTATAACAAAAGAATTTCAAGCTAAGACCAGCTAGAGACCACTTGCTTTCATGCCAGTCCAAGGTAGGGATGCAAACGATACATCGATGTTTTTGAAACATCGATAGTATCGAACGAAAATTCGATTTTTAACATCGATGTTTGAAAATTACTCAGTATCGAAAAATCGCCGATACATCGATGTCAACTCTGGCGATATTTCAACATCGGCATCTCTATTTTCACAGCGAAACTGGACCTTCGAAAAATTGTGTGCCACTTCAAAAATTTTTACAAATTGTCAATTACTTGCATTTTTAACAGTTTTTCTAAGGTCAATATGCCAAAAAGAAGTAAAGTGTGGCGCTATTTTCGCAAATTAAGCTCCAACTCAGCGAGGTGTCAACTATGCAACAAAATTCTGCGGACTTCAGGCAATACATCGAATTTACGTTGTCACTTAGATAAAATCCACGGTCACGAATTAATTTATGAGTCGGAAGAAGACCCGGAACCTACAATAAGGCAAACGAACATACTTGATTTCGCCGCTGAAAATCAGGATTGTCATTCTGAAGCACAGGAGCGAAACATTGGGTACGTTCGCGACGGCAATCAGAACCGCAGTGTTGCAAGTATCACGTTCTTCGCGTGTTTGTGGCAACACCTGCAAAAGTCAAACGTTCGTTTGACACATGAACCGTGCAGTTTGCTTGAATAATCAGCAACAGATAATTTGTGTCTGCAATTTTTGCTTTAAAAAAATGGAAAGAGAAGGGTAAGCATGATTGCTATATATTTAATGGAATATGCAATAATGTAATTTTAATAACAGAAATTAATTGCAAATACTTTTAATAATGATGTTATAGCAATATATCAGCTGAGTATCAGCAGGTAAGTGCAAAATAAGCAACGGGGTTGCTGTACTGCTGCAATTATACATTTTCATGAACGTACCCATTCCTTCAACATCTGAAAATTCAAGTGAAGTACGTCTGAAAATACTATACATACAGAGTTTGTGCAACCCACTGTGAGTTCCCTATTCGAAAAATTTAAAAGCACTACAAGCAAAGATGGTGCGCGATATCAAAAAATCACCGAAGCAATAGTTAACTTTATTGTGCTTGATAACAAACCATTTTCAGTTGTGGATGGCACAGGCTTCTTACAGCTCATGAAACAAATCGTGCCACTTTATAAAGTTCCCAGTAGAGAAACTTTCAAAGCTCGAATAGATGAGAAATACATGGTAATGTCAAGCATTTTTAAGCAATCCCTCCAGAAAATTGATTATTATTCTCTCACTTATGATGTGTGGACCGAAGAAATGCAAACCAAGTCATTTGTTGGTGTTACTATACATTTCTTAGAAAACGTTAAACATGTAAGTGGAACAATAGGAATTTTTGAGTTAACAGAAAGTCATACAGCGGACTACCTAAAAAAAGAGTTGACAGACATATTTAGTGAGTGGGGAATTTGCGAAAAAAAAGTTATGGCTGTGGTATCCGACAATGATAGTACAATGCTGAAATTAAGTAGAGAACTCTTTGGGGAAAAGAAAATTATTTCATGTTTTGCGCATTCTACTAATCTGGTTGTAACAAGTGCTATTGATAACTCGGTCCATGTTTCATCTGTAATAACACATGTCAGGAATATTGTAAAATATATAAAACGATCCGTTAATGCTAGTGATGAGCTGAGAAAGAAGCAAAAGAAAGCTGGGGTGTCAGAAGGTCAAATTAAAAAAATGATACTTGATGTGAAGACGAGATGGAACTCGTGCTTTTACATGCTTCAACGATTCATTGAGTTAGCGGGATTCGTCACAGATATATTGCTTTCCCGATCAGACACACCGGCAATGGTTTCTGGAAATGAATTAGACGTTATAAAAGAAACGATTGAAATATTGCAGCCTTTTGAAACAATAACAAAGAAGTTATCCGCTGAAAATTACGTGACTGTGAGTAAGGTAATACCACTAGTAAACTGTGTTCGAGACGTGCTTCGCACTAAAAGTCCAAAACATAATTGCACAATTCAACTCAGAGACGAGCTTCAAAAACAGATCGATAAAAGATTTAATCGGTTGGAACATCACTCTATTCTCGCATTGGCCACTGTTCTGGATCCCAGGTTTAAAACGTTGCACCTACAAGATCCTTTGGCTAAATGTGCAGTAATAAATACATTGAATGCTTTCGTAGAACGTCTAGATGTTACAATGGAACCTGAAAATGCCTCCATGGATCGGCGTGACTCGGAATTTCATGAACCACGAGAGTTTGACTTATGGGAGTACCACAACCGCTTAGCACTTCATAATTTAAAACAGCGACAACAGCCGGCATCGCCATTTGAGAGATATATGTCCAGTGAAGTGCAGATGTATCTCAAATCTCCCGTAAACCCATTGCATATTAAACAAAATGGGATAGAAGTGTGGGAAGATCTTAAAACTTTATTCCCAAATTTGTACAAAGTTGCTATTCAGTACTTGCCTATAGTTGCTACGTCTGTGCCGTCTGAAAGGTTATTTTCAAAGGCAGGGGCAACCATAACCCAAGCACGCAATCGCCTAAGTGGAAAAAGATTATCCAAACTATTGTTTTTAAACACAATGGATAATATTTGTAATATATAATTAATCAATTTGATATGCATATATCATCGGTCACATGGTAGACTAACACATTCAGTTTTTGGTATGACCGATATGATGTACGCGTCCAGAGATGGGCATTATTCATTGAATAATTTAATAGCGAAAAAATAAGAACAAATGTTTAATCTTCGTTCTGAAAATCTTGAATAATGAATAAATTTTTATTCACGTTTTCAATTATTCTTACTAGTCACACAAGTAAATGGTTTTTTTTCTCGAATTCGAACCGAATATTCGCTTCGAGAAAATATTCGAAAAAATCACTTCTTGAAGAAGAAAAAATCATTTACTTGTGTGACTAGCAAGAAAAATTTAATAACGTGAATAAAAATTTATTCATTATTTAAGCTTTTCTGAATGAAGAATAAAAACACAAAAACGCCCAACCCTGATGCGTAGAAATACGTAAAATTTGAATTTTAATTGGGCTTGTAAGTGATGTCGTTTATTTTTTTTATTTTTTATTATAACTTTTTTATTTAGAGATTTGTGCGTTAAGTACACTATTGTATAGAGTCATAACCACCAAATTCACGTAAGTGAAAAAGTTTCCGATTTTTATTTTGGATAAGATAGCCTATAATCTGCACCATCTGCCTAAATTTCAAAGGTCTATGATAAAGCCTTGAGAAGGTATGGCTGAAGCAAATCAATTTATATACTTTTAAACACTTTCAAAAAAAAAAAACTACTACTATCATTTTATTTCTGCTGCTTACGTTTATTTGGCGGTTATGGCTGGGTATACTGCTTTTCATATAATGGATTCTATTTGTAATAATTAATCTACTTGAGTGCATATAGTACATATCGCTAGCTTAGAGTGCAAACTGTGTATGTTCGATGTTCGATGCATTCCTAGTCCAAGGCAACTTAATTATTTTTGCTAATCGGCGATCGCCCAGTCCCATCGTAAGCGCTCGTTTTACGCTCTTTATTTGTCTGTAGTAGTGACAATCGGTGTGTATACGTCAGGGATGGGCACACAAACACATTCAAACAAACTCCGAAAATTATAGCCCAGTTAGTCGAGAACGTAAACCCGTGTACCGTGTCAGCTGATCCAACCTATTTAATGGGATTTGTATGTAACCGATTATTCAACGACGTACGACGCAGAAGCCCGTACCGCAGAAATCAAAATCATTTTGATTTTTTACGTAAAAGCGTGGCAGCTGATAGCTCGCATGGTTGCAAGGTAGAAGGGTTGCCAGTTGAACATTTTTAGTTATTAAATATTTAAACAGTAATTTTCACAGCATTATACAACTAACTCAACAAGATTGTAAAATGTTATCGAATATACATATATGTGTTCACATGGAAAAAATAGTATGTCTACTTAAACGAAACATTTATTATTACTTTAATTTTTAAAAAGAAAGGAAAGAAAACGTTTATAAATTTTTTTTTTTCAAATCCCAAACAAAATGTAAATATATATATATATATATAAATTAATAACAAGATAATAGCTTTGTTCAACAACTTTACTTACAAGTACTTGCAAAAAGAGCGTCAATGTGAAATTAAGAGTAAAAACGAGAAAAAGAGAAAATTATCAACCAAAGTAATTGAACGCAAAATCGTAAACATTCGCAAGAAAACAGCTGATACGCTGTTTTGACAATTAGATTTGTAGGTTAGGTTGTAATTGAAATTTTTGAAATTGGAAATGAATGGAAATAACTGAATTAGGAAAACAAAATTCTACTTTGGCTATTCCACAACATCAAGATTCGTTTTTGCGCTAACTTATTTAGTACACAATTAGAAATTTGCGTTTAAAATGTTTGTATATTTCCAATTGAAATTTTTGTGATCATATATTTTTGACTCTTCAATTTTTTTTAAAGCTATTAGTAGTTGCAAGTGAAAATTTTACTTGCAGCGTTTATCAGCTCTCTCGAGGTCTTACTCTCTCAATTTGGCTCCCTTTTGCGAATTTTTTGGGTTATTGAACATAAATTCGTAACTATTCGTAAAAATATGTAAAAATTTTGAGATAATGAACACTCCTAATAAATGAAGATATTACTGAAAATTAAAGCAAAAATTGTATTTATCCACAATGGTGGCGGTATTTTCTTAATTGATAACTCTTGGTGGTCTTCTTCTGCAATTTTTCTACATTAAAAAGTTATAAATTGCCACAATAAATCTGAGTTTCTGTAACAAAATCAATTAAAGTGATGTCACACTAATACGATCCACACTTTGTCACCACCTATTTATATTAGAAAAGATATGAGTTACAGAAACTCAGTACAGATTTCTTAATTAAACACAGATTTTTGTGAGAATCTTGTTGCTTCCCAATATAAATTTTTTTATGGATTTTCAATTGTAAATTTAATGTTCTGACTGTGTTTTTTGTTATTTTATGTTTTAGCCCTTGATAACTATCACCAAGGTGTGATGGAAATATATTGGGCAGCAACAAAATTACAAGAAAAATGTGTTTTAATTACCAACTAAGCAGTAAAAAAGTAACTAAATTAATAAAAAAAAAAGTCGTCAACGACAACTTTAAAAACGATTAAATTAGTATTTTCTTATCATTTGGCAAATAATGCACAGTTGTGCATTGAAGAGTAATCCGCATAACACTTTGAAGATTAGTAAAAATCTTGTTTGCTCAAAAATGACTAAATGGCAACCCTGCCAAAATGTAAACAAACTTTATATATATGTAAATATGTGTGAGTAAAACAGCTGATTGCTACGGGCTCAAAAAATCCTAAAAATTGCATACGGGCGTTTGCGTCAGCGAGCGGACCACACGTTCTCGACTAACTGGGCTATTAGTGTGTGTTGGTGCGCCTACTGTAGGCCAAAATGGAAAACGACTAACAATAATCAGTCTGCATGCAGATGTTGAGCGAGCAGGGTCATGCTGCGCACGCTCTGCGAAATTATGAAACAACGTACGTATACAAATACACATACGTATGTTATATGCCAACTCTTGATAGTTTTGTTTGTTGTCTGGCATCTGCAAATAAAGGAAAATAATTTCAAGCGACGACCACTTGCTTTCACGACAGTCGAAGGCAAATTAATTATTTTTGCCAAGCGACGATTGCCCGGTCACATCGTAAGCGCTCGTTTTAAGCTCTTTATTTATCTGTAGTAGTGACAATCGGTGTGCATACGTGTGAATGGCAAACAGCTGGTCTGCCCGCGGGCAAGAGGCTGCGCATCGCTGGTATACGTACACAAGTGCTTACTCTCATTGCTCACATGAGTCGCATTTGGACAGCTATGATCTATATTAAACAGGGTAGGAAGAAACTCAAAGTATGAGTGAGTGAGTGAGGAATTTAAGCCTCACGGCATGATGATAAGTGGCCGTTTGCGTTTCTCACTCATCTAGATCGATAACTGAGTTATCGGTCAAAATGCGATTGCACAAAAACCTTAATATTACCTTACAATATGGGTATCAAACGAAAGGAGATGGCCCCAGGTTTCATTTTATATTTCGATAAATTTATCGATAACTGAGTTATCAGTCAAAATGTGATTGCCCAAAAATATTAAAATTATACTACAATACGGGTATCGAACGAAAGGGGATGGCGATCTCATTTAGCGATGGCAATTTCTAGAATCCGGGTATTGGTTAACCACGGAATATTTCTGAGCAATATTGGTATCAAATGAAGGAGCATTACATGGTTTGTACGGGACAAATTGTACGAATTTTTACAGTTTTCGATTTGAATTAAAGGCACACCAAAATGTTAACCAACAGAATATCTGGTGCATTATTACTGTTTGATAATACTCTTATTAAAAGCAGAAACTTGCTTTTGAAATATTCGTGTATGTATGAAAAATCTTAAAAAAATTAAAGCGTGAATAACGGGTATTCATGAACATTGATGTGTAAACAGTTTCGAAATCGGATATTTATTCCCTTTTCCTTATTCCTTTTTTTCCTGGTTTTCTATGGATTAAAAGGTGACTATCGTTTTTGTAATTTTTTGTTGTCATTGTGACTGCTACTATTTTGTTGTTTTTGTTTGTTTTGGTTTTTGGTTTTTGACTTTTGATTTTTTATTGTAGTTAACTTCTTAGGCGGCGATACAGAGTTTTTATGGAGAGTGAAATTTGAAGGTGTAAATGTTAGCGACGCGCTAACCAACTCACCCAAACACGGCCTGGTACGCCGTTGAACTTTTTGTCGCTTGCTACTATTTTGTTGTTTTTGTTTGTTTTGGTTTTTGGTTTTTGACTTTTGATTTTTTATTGTAGTTAACTTCTTAGGCGGCGATACAGAGTTTTTATGGAGAGTGAAATTTGAAGGTGTAAATGTTAGCGACGCGCTAACCAACTCACCCAAACACGGCCTGGTACGCCGTTGAACTTTTTGTCGCTTTTATTTTGCCACCTTTTCGCGAAATAAAAATTAATTAAAAATCTTCTGTGTCCACACAATAATTCAACAATTAAAATTAAATAAAAAGGCAGGGTGTTGCAAATGCACATTACTTCCGGCTAACCGGAGCTCCGGTGGGTGGGTCTAAGTTCGATTCCCGGCTAGATCCCGAAAAGAAATCTGATGATGAAGAATTGGTTTTCTTCGAAATAGCTATCATTTCTACCATCGCTGGTAATACGTAGCTTTGAACTTGTTCGCTTTTCGCCAAATAAAAATTAATTAAAAATCTTCTGTGTCCACACAATAATTCAACAATTGTTTTTTATTTTAATAATAAATAATAGCTTAAAAAAACTAAAAAGCACGCTTTAATCTTAAAATCGCACTAAAAACTGAGAAATAATTTAATATAAAAACAAAACGATGAATGAAAATATAAGTACCTATTTAAGGAAAAGCATTAGGTGCTCAGTATGTCAAAAAAAATTTAAAATCGGTATTTTTTACTAATACATATTTTTATTTTAAATTCTTTTGGAGATTTGTATGTACATGTATGTATGTACATTAAGGTGGAGTGAAATCATATGGAGATTTTTTTTGTTCTTTTTTTGAATGTACCAGCAATGAAAAGTTGCCTTTATACGAGTTAATGAACCCCACAAAATTTTATGGCGATAGGATGACGTTTTGAACTGCCCCCAGCCCCGCAAAGTTGAAAGCAATAAACACGATCTGGTACAAAGATGAAATTTTTTAAATTATAAAATCAAAAAACGAAGTATGAGGATTGATAAAGATTTTATATATTAAAAGTAAGGGGGTTAAAAGGGGGTTGACCACCGCAGGGGGGTATTATGGAACCCACATTAAATGTATATCAAATTAAAGGGAATCAAAATACCTATCGAATGGTATAAAATACAATATTCGAAATCGGTTCAGTAGTTTTTAAGTAATTGCAATTTAAAAAATGCATAGTATAAAGTTTGACCTTTAATAACTTTTGTTGTTGTTGTTTCCAAAAAAAAAATTCACTTTAATACTTAGCTTAGCCATCTTTATCAATCCTCATACTTCGTTTTTTTTATTTTATAATTTTCAAAATTTCATATTTGTACCAGATCGTGCTATTTTTTCAACTTTGTGGGGCTGGGGACACCTCTAAACATGCCAGTAGGTCAATAAAATTTTACAGGCTTATTAGTGGGCTAGAAACGTTCCGTTCTGGCTTTGGAACAAATTGAATTTCCAAAAAAAAAAAAATTCACTCCACGTTAATGTACATATGTATACGTGTAAGTACATAAGAAATTCTAACCAGAACAGCGCTGTGGTGAAATAAGCGAGGTGAGAATGTTAATAACACAAGAAGAAATTAGAGTACACCGTTTGACACAACTCACGTAACTAGCGCGGTAGCTCAGCTGTGAGAAGCTAGGCTTCCGATTCAAATGAAGCTGGTTTCAAGTTCAGGTCGAGTCAGTTTTTTTTGTTGCTTTTTTTTATTAAGCAATTTTCTTTGTCATTTTTTATTAAATAAAAGTGCCACCCGAATATCGGGGATTACATACTAGTTAATTATTAAAATAAAAACGATCAAACAACCAATATAAAAACCAATCCGATGAGCTTGCCGATAAACAAAATCTAATAACAAGAACAAGCATCGCCTTTTCTATAAATAGAATTTGTACAAACAAAAATACACAATCACATGTATGTACATGCGATAGTTTTCATTGCAATATCCCTGCAAAAAAATGTGCGATTAATCCCGATATACATAGATTTGTCCCTGATTAATCGAATTTTTTGCAGGGATGTATTTGCAAATTCGTTTCTCATATGATATATCAGCGTTGGGCAAAGTAGCTCCTGGTAGCATTTTGCACTTAGGAGCCGACTTCGCACATTTGGGTGATGGTGAGGGACGCAACCAAGTGCAGCATAAGGGGAGAAGAACTGAGGAAAACTCACTAACACATAAGCAAGATTGAGAACGAGAGAGTATGTCGCCGCCTGTATTCGTGTCAGTGATGGAAAATGAAAGTTTCCAATTGTGTCAAATTTGTACAAAAAGTGGTGAATTTTTGAATTTCATTGTGCAATCAATTTGAAAATCGTCAGTTGGTACCATTACCTTGATAAAATAAGTTTACAGCACATATTGTATAATAAGGATCTCATACAAAACCTTTCTTACGCATATTTGTGCGTCCTACTTTTATGAAGATTACTTTATAATAAAGTTTATATGCCTTCATAATAAAAAAAAAAACAACCGTCTGTTTACTATGAAGCAAACAAAAATGGCATTGTAATCGAAAAATATTTATAACCTGAATTGAGTTTTGCAGAATAGTGCGAAAATCAATTGATTATACATAAGTGCCTTGCTACTTCCCAAATAACCGAAAACTGCATAGGCACGAGTCATTTTCCATCACTGGTCCATGCCTGAGAGGCAGTGTGCAGCAGTGTTGCCGCAGCGTCAAACATTTTGGTATCACAAATTGGTACTTTCATGGGTTTTTCCACATTTAGGCCCGTATCCCGAGAAGTTCCCACTTATTGAAATTCTATATACCCTATCATGTGCGTTCATACCACATGTATCTACTGCAAAAATTTCATAAAGATCGGTTGATTAGTTTGGGAGTCTACAAAGGACAGACACACATTCTTTTTTGTATAACAGATTTTATTTAATATAAGAGAATTTATAAATATAAGTTCTTGAATTTTGACATTGCTAAAATAATATAAAAATAAATTATCTATCTTCTATGAATCGAATGTGAGTGAGTTTCATAAACCAAATATTATTTCCACTAAAATAATATATGTATTGTAGGAGCGGCAACTCTGGGGGAAGAGCGCCGTTGTCAACAGGGAGGGTGTCATTGTTTAAGGATTGTATAATAAATGTGTTTTAGTACTCTTTTCTACAACAAATACTACTACAACTACTACTCTTAAAAACTAATACTTATGCTTTGCTACTATCAATACGAAAAATATGTATATAGTTTGTAAATAAATCGATTTGCATGTAGAAATGAAATACGCACAAACTAAATGTATATTATAAAGTCGTTGCTACCTAAAAGTCGAAAAATTCAGTATTAATTACTTTTTTCGTAATTCTTGGCAAAAATTGTATTATTTTGTTTCCGTACTACGGCAACACAGTTTAAGAATTGTTGATCGTGGCTGAGAGTTCGTGGTTTTGGTTTTTGATTTTTAGAGCCCGTGCACAATTGACTTCTACCTCGCTTTGCTTCAGAGTTTTGCTTTGACAGTTTCGTTCAGCATTTGCTTTTCAAAGGGACATGTTCACAATTGAGGTGAAGCGAGTAAAGCAAGGTATAAAGTTAGCCATGTTTCAACTTTTTTACACTTTGACAAATATCTCCCCTTGTGTGTGTGTGTGTATGTTTGTATATCTACACTTATTTTAGCGATTTCGCGAGAAGTGAACAGAGAAAAGTAAAAAATAACATTCGAATAAGCAGAAAAAAGCAAATTCCCCAAATATTTTACCAAAAATCGGGTTTATAAATTAAAGCAAAGAAGTGAAGTAGAAATTGTCAAAGTGTTAATTGTAGCAAGCACCTGAAATTTCGCTATGCTTTAAGGTTTTTTCTATCAAAGTTGGAGCAGACAAAGCCAATTGTGCACGGGCTCTTAGTGTTTCCGCAGGCTTCTTGCGATGAACATGACGAGCGAGGGAATATACGCTGATTTTAATTGTTTCACATTCCCCTTATCACCGAAAAACAAATCAGCCCCTCTCCATCCTCTTGCTGGCTCCGAGGCTGCTGCAAGAGCCAAATTTTCGCCCATCACTGTGATATATGAAACTTGTTACTTGTTACTTTCGAGCGAATATAAATTGATGTAAGAAGTTAACTTCTATCACGTGTACTGTGCTACACGCGGGTTTTTTCTTGTTTTGTTTTGTATCGCTCAGAAACATGCAAGATCATCCGAGACCACGTTTGACTCATATCTGGAGACCCGGCCTAGGAATCATAAAGAGTAGAGCTCCGTGTAGAAGTCCTGCTGAACACCTTTCATTTGATAGCAATATTGCTCAGAAAATTAGAGAGGTATGCATATCCATACATTTGCATACATGTTCAAACAGGTTGGTCCCTTTTAGGGTGAAAACAGAATCGGGACGTAACAACACGACGTTGCGACAACGACAGTCTGTCAAAATTAAAACCCATGCGTTCTTATGAAAGCAATTATAATAAAGACGACGCGGCACGACGTCGTCCACCGACAAAATTACATTGTCGCCAACTTAGACCGATTTCTAATTTTGGTGCCGACGACGAGCGGACGACGAGTTGCCACTGCATTATGAAATATCAATATTTTGACAACTCAATAAATCTAACGAAACTTTACAAAAAAAGTAGAAGTATTTATACACAACCAAATGTAATAACAGTTTAAAGCATTAAATTAATAAATTTAACTATTTAATTTATTATTTTACATTAAAAAATTACGATCTGATCAAAAAACTTTTTAGCTGTGAATGAAAAACTGTAATGTGGCAGCAACGAGCCTTCTGTAGGGGCGGTCGTTGCCGCATTGCTGGCTTCGCACCGACATTTTTACGTCAAGAGTCTGTCGTTGTCGCAATGTCGTGTCGTTACGTCCCGGTTCTGTTTTCACCCTTATTTTGCCTATTTGTCGCATTGTTGCAGAAAACAACAACAACAACAACTTTGCTTCGCTTCTTTGCTGTTGTTGTTGATATTTGCATTTACACGGCTATGCATGCAAGCATTTGTAAGTACATGTGTACCTACCACTGACAATGCCAACCGATTCCCACGTGTACAGCAGCGCACTAACACAAATGTAATTTACGGTTTACGCGTAAACTTTACCTGTTTTTCGAAATTACTCGTAGCTACAGCAAAGATGTTTACACATCAATAATAAAAAAGTAAATGTGGTAGCACTAATATCAAGTTTTATTCAAAGAGAAAAAATATTAGAAATAAGGTTATTCCAAAAGAAATAAAAATGCTGTAATGTAATTTTTTACATTCTTTGTACGGGACAAATGGTATAAATATTTACAATTTACAGACAAGCCAAAAGGTTATCAAACAAAGTTTCTGGTACATCAATATTGTGTGGCTAATTTCTAAACAAAAGCAGAAGTTTGCATTTGACACAAAAAATTTGGTCGATATATCGTACAAAATTAGGTAAAGGGTTAAGATTTTTGGGCAATCACATTTTGACCGATAACTCTTCTTCTTCTTATTGATTAGCGCTTAACCGTCTAGACGATTCTGGCCAAGTCCAACAGAGCGCGCCAATTTCTTCTGTTTCGTGCAGCATGGCGCCACTTGGGAACACCTAGGGAGGCAGCATCGCTGTCCACCTGATTTTCCCAACGCAGTGGAGGTCTCCCTTTTCTTTTGCGTTCAGCGGGTTTCGATAGAAATTCTTGGCCGGAGCGTCCATTCTCACGACATGACCTGCCCAACGCAGCCGCTGGATCTTTATTCGCTGAACAATGTCGATGTCTGTGTAAAGCTCGTACAGCTCATCGTTAAATCTCCGTCGATACTCGCCCACGAAGAACTTTTCTCTCGAATACTCCAAGTGCCATCTCATCTGATTTTGAAATTATCCATGCTTCTGCGCCGTACATGAGGACTAGAACGATGAGCGTCCTGTAGAGTGTGATTTTAGTTTGTCGAGAGAGGACTTTACTTTTCAGTTGCCTACTTAGTCCAAAGTAGCATTTATTGGCAAGCGTGATTCTTCGTTGGATCTCCGTGCTGACATCATTCTTAGTGTTAATGCTGGTTCCGAAATAGACGAAGTCCTTAACAGTTTCGAATTTGTAGCTATCAACATTGACGTGGCTGCCAAGGCGTGCTGTTTCTTTGTGTGATGACAGGAGATACTTCGTCTTGTCCTCGTTAACCGCCAAACCCATTTTCTAAGCCTCTTTATCCAGCTTGGAGAAGCCAGAACATACGGCGCGAGCGTTAGTGCCAATGATGTCGATATCATCGGCGTACGCCAGCAGTTGTACACTCTTGTGGTATAAAATGCTTCCTGTATGGTTAAGTTCTGCAGCTCGTATTATCTTTTCCAGCATCAAATTGAAGAAGTCATACGAAAGGGAGTCACCTTGTCTGAAACCTCGTTTGGTCTCGAACGATTCGGAGAGGTCCTTCCCAATTCTGACCGAGCTGGTGGTGTTAGTCAACGTCATTTGGCATAGCCGTATAAGTTTTGCAGGGAAACCAAATTCAGACATTGCGGCATATAGGCAATTCCTATTCGTGCTATCAAAAGCGGCTTTAAAATCGACAAAAAGATGGTGTGTGTCGGTTCCTTTTTCATGGGTTTTTTCCAGTATTTGGCGTATTGTGAAGATCTGGTCGATGGTAGATTTACCAGGTCTGAAGCCACAATGATAAGGTCCAATCAGCTTGTTGACGGTGGGCTTCAGTCTTTCGCACAATACACTTGCTAAGACCTTATATGCGATATTCAGGAGGCTTATCCCACGATAATTGGCGCGTACTGTGGAGTCTCCTTTTTTGTGGATTGGGCAGAGCACACTTAAGTTTCAGTCGTCGGACATGCGCTCGTCCGACTCAGTTATCGAAAAATTTATCGAAATATATCGAAGTTAAAATGAAACCTGAAGCCATCCCCTTTCGTTTCATACCCATATTGTAAGGTAGTATTAAGGTTTTTGTGCAATCGAATTTTGACCGATATCTCAGTTATCGATAAGTTTATCGAAATATATCGAAGTTCAAATGAAACTTGGGGCCATCCCCTTTCGTTTGATACCCATATTGTAAGGTAATATTAAGGTTTTTGTGCAATCGCATTTTGACCGATAACTCAGATATCGATAAATTTACCGAAATATATCGAAGTTAAAATGAAACCTGAGGCCATCCCCTTTCGTTTGATACCCATACTGTAGGGTAATATTAACGTTTTTGGGCAATCGCACTTTGACCAATAACTCAGTTATCGATAAATTTATCGAAGTCTAAATGAAACCTGGGGCCATCCCCTTTCTCTTAATTTTTATTTATTTATTTATTTATTTGTTACGGCTTATTTAGCCTAGATCGAGAATACAATTCATATATATATATATAAGATACATTTACATGCCTTCCCGTCATTAGGGACGGGTGGTGCTGTCCTTAACAAGACATATCCATTTCCTGCCGTCATAAGGGACGGATTTTTTATCGTTCGCAAGAGAACGTCTCATGTATTTGTTCGTCAGAAGGGACGTGAATTCGACGTTCATGAGGGAACGTCATTTCTCCAGACAGGCTTTCACTCCACCACGAGCCGTCACCCGGCCGACACGAAGAGATAGAGGAAAAGAAAGAAAAAAAGAAAGGAATATCACGGAATTAGTTATCGAATTGGTAATGATTTGCAATATATGGTTAGTGATTTCTTGAACTGATCTATGTTACTACAGGTTTTTATATTGCTTGGCAATATAATATAAAATATAATACCCATACTGTAGGGTAATATTAAGGTTTTTGGGCAATCGCACTTTGACCGATAACTCAGTTATTGATAAATTTGTCGAAATATATTGAAGCTCAAATGAAACCCGGGGCCATCCCCTTTCGTTTGATACCCATATTGTAGGGTAATATTAAGGTTTTTGGGCAATCGCATTTTGACCGATAACTCAGTTAACGATAAATTTATCGAAATATATCGAAGTTAGAATGAAACTTGGGGCCATCCCCTTTCGTTTGATACCCATATTGTAGGGTAATATTAAGGTTTTTGGGCAATCGCATTTTGACCAATAACTCAGTTATCGATAAATTTATCGAAATATATCGAAGTCGAAATGAAACCTGGGGCCATCCCCTTTCGTTTGATACCCATTAGCCATGGGTAATGGCGCAATTTTTTTGGCGCTGATACAATAACTCCAGCGCCACTCGTGGCGCCAACTCACGGTACTGGCGCAATAACACCTTTAGCGCAATTGTCATGGAATAATCGATAAATAACATTTTTTCGCTTGTTACTGTTCACCATTCCCGTTTTATTTCTTTTGGCGCAATTCTGCTTACATTTACGAGGGAACAATTAATTTAAATTTTCATAATCATTTGGAAACATATTCCGTATATTTGTGAAAATATGCTGGAAATTAGAGTCACTTAGATCACTATCAAGCATACATAATTGTGACGGTGTCATACGTATACATATACTATGGTGCTGTTATTGCCGTTGTGGTTGCGCCATTTTACACTAGCGCTATATTGGTGCTGGTGTTATCGCACGAAATTGAGTCGGTGTTATATTGCAAAATTGAGTTGGCGCAATATTGAGTTGGTGCTATATTGAGTTGGCGCATTTCCCAAATCGGGGTTAGCGCAATAACGCCAGGGTTGGTGTTAGCGCAATTGCGCCGCGCAGCGCAGTGTTACCCATGCCTAATACCCATAATGTATATGCGTGCAGTGTGCACACTGCAGAGAATAAACAAATAGTAGTATTCATGCAGCTCCATACTACATACTTACTACAGACGCACACTGGGTGATAGCGGCCAAAAATAAAATCGAAATTAAAGTATTAGCAAATCAAATTTTTTTGAAAGTGATTGACAGATATAACAATTTGTAAAAAAAAAGCTTATATAAAATTTTTTGAGTCTCGTTTTGTTTAGCCGTACAGGGTATTAAAAACTGAGCAAAAAATAGGTCCTTTTATTTCTCAACAATTACACCTTATACAAAATGCTGTAACTCATTCAATTATTAACGTATGTAATCGAGTGATACATCATTACATAGATATTGATTTGGCCTTTTAGAAACAATAAGCCTTTTGTAACCAGCGGTAACTCTTAGATTTATATGAACTTTCAAATATTGACAAAAAAAGTCGTAAAAAAAAATTTTGCTCAACTTTAAACAAAAAAATAAAAAAAATAAAAAATATGACCTCCCCAATTTTTTCATATGTTTTGAAATGATATATTTTTAATCAAACTGCATTTTAATTCTTGAAATCCACCTGCGCTTTTCGCTTAAATAATCTTTTTCCCATTTGACTAAAAGTGCCTTTTTCAAAACGCAATAATTAGGCTACTTTTGACATTATGAAAAATCTTATTCTTAGGCGACTAATCGAATAGTTTGTTCACCGTGTTGTAGGCAATGGTTCACACTTTCAAATTATGAAAGAATTTTTTTTATCAGCGTTATCATTATTTTTTTGCAGCCTTTTTCTTTTCGAACAGAAAAAAAAAATTGTGTAAAAATTGGAAAATTTCAACATGAAATTAAAAAAAAAATACAAAATATGACCTCTCCAAATTTTTTATATTTGGTGCTAGTGAACGTGCTTTATAAACAGGTGAAGAAATCTTAAAAATTCGTTTGCGCTTTTTTGTTTTATGAACTTTTTTATGGAGTGAGTTTTTCTAAGTTTTCATACATTTTTCCCATACAAAATCCCCAAAAGTATGCTTCAAAAAGTATTAATAATTTTGTATGGGGAAAATTTGCCAAGTTAATGAAACTTAAACAACAATTTCTCCAATTCTAATAAAGATATCTGAAAAATTTAAACGCCATATTCAGGGGGATGGTTTATGCTTTCTAACGGTGTATTTGATTTTGAATAGAAAAATATTACATACAAGATATTAAGCAGGGAATATATTCAAAAACGTGTTTTTTTGCCTAATTGGACATGAATATCTCAAAAACTAGAACCAATTTGAAAATTCTGACTTCAGATTCAGATTCAGCACACTGAAATCCTTTAGAAAAGTATAGTTTCATTTGTGGTATAAAAATTTTTTTAAATGTGATTTTTTTGAAGGAAAATTTTATGATGAATGCTTATAAAATGCTCAAAAGTGCATATATTTTTAATTTGAAAACCATGGAATACTTTGCGCTTTTTCCAAAATGATTACTGTATATTATTTATATTTAAAAAATGTGTGCTCTTATTAAAATTGAGCATTTTAGCTATAATAGTTAACAAAATATTGAAATTTCAAAAATACCGTTATATGGGAGGGGGTGTATTTGTGGGCCGATTTTGTTCAAATTTTCACAGTTTACTATCTTCAATCAAGAAAGCTTAAGTTCCGAGTTTAAAGTTTCTAGCTCAATTATTACTATTTTTGGCCGCGTTTGTATGGAGGTGCCCCCACTGTGAGACGGTTGGCTGCGTCATCGCCAAGCTATGAGGCGTCGCTCATATTCCTCACTCACTCAGAGTAACATATGAGGGCGCAGCTGAGGAGAGGCGACGTTACTAGCGTGCCTCATCTTGGCTGCACATTCTGCTGCCACTCACGCAGAGTAGAGGTCGGAAACTATCGATAGTCAGCACCATCGATAGTGTACGATAGTTTTTTGCAAACTATCGATAGTATATCGATAGCAAAGATGACTTGATACTGTGGCGAATATAATCGGTTCCACTCTCACATCACTAAATGACTGAACAATTCTCTAAAGAAACTGCCAGAACTAGAAGAAGAGACCAGATAATTTCCAGTGTTGCCAGAATTTTCCAGATTGCGTTTGACAGACTATATAAGGCGGCGAGCAGGCGCTCCGCAGTCAGTCGTAATTTAACCGTAGAAGTGTTAACATCAAGTCAAGTAAAACAAGTGTAGACTTTTTAGTCGTGAAATAAAGCGGTGTGAATTAAGAAGTAAATAAAGACTTTTATTTAACAATTTAGTGATACGAACCCGATAGAAATAATCGAGCTATCGACAAATACGTAACAATTGGTGTCAGAATTGGAATTGTTAAATAAATTCCAGGATCAAGGATAACGAAGCAAGGATAACGAAACAAGGATAACGAGACAAGGATAACGAAATAAGGATAATGGCAAAGCTAAACGAACTTAAAATCCAAGAGCTTAAAAGGGAGTTAGAAAAGAGAAAACTGAGCACAACCGGCAATAAAATTGAGCTACAGGCAAGGTTACAAGAAGCTATGGAAGCCTGTAACATTGATGTAGATGAGTTTGATTTCAACGATGATGTAGAAGAGGTCCACAAGGAAGAAACTCAGAAGGAAGAGGCTCCACAGTCAGTTGCAAACGTAGACATGAACTCGATATTGGCTGTACTGACACAAATGTCGGCAAAAATGGAAGAACAATAGGCACAGATAACGTCCAAAATGGAATTGCAACAGTCAGTACTTTCATCACAGGTATCCGGCATTGCGGCTCAGTTGGAGGCACAAGAAGAACGCATGTCCTTACAATTCAAGGCGCAGGATGCAAATATTATACAAGTTAAGGAAGTCCTTGAAGAAAGACAAGATAAAATTGAGGATAATGTAAAAAAGTTGGAAGCCCGTCTTCAGGAGATCCATATAAGTCGTCCAATCGCTTCAACTGCTACACAGAAGATAAAACCTCCGTCGTTTGATGGAAGTGGTCCATTTCAAGTATTCAAGCTACAGTTTGAGAAAACGGCAGTTGTAAATAATTGGAGTGCGGAGGACAAAGTCGCTGCCCTGTTCGTAGCATTGAAAGGACCAGCTGCAGAAATATTACAGACTGTTAGCGAGGGCGAAAGGAACAGCTATGACGCAATTATGGGTGCCGTTGAAAGACGTTATGGTAGCGAACACAGGAAGCAGATATACCAAATGGAGTTGCAGAATCGCTTCCAGAAACCAAATGAGACATTACAAGAATTTTCTTCTGAGATTGAGAGGCTAGCTCATTTGGCAAACGCAGGAGCACCTCAAGAATTCATCGAAAGAATGAAAATTCAAAGCTTCATCAATGGAATACGAGATATTGAAACGAAGCGGGCTACCTATGCAAATCCAAAAGGGACTTTTGCCGAAACGGTCTCATATGCCTTGATGCAGGAAACAGCATCTTTGTTGAGTAAGCCCACTTACAAAGCTCATCGGGTGGAAGTGGAAGCGCAAGACTTGCTAACTAAGATATTGGAGGTGTTGAATGAATTGCAGAAAAAGAGGAATAGAGCTGTGAAATGCTTCAGGTGCAGGAAAACAGGACACATAGCACGTCATTGTAGCAAGGGCTCCAGTAATTTCAGCACTGTGGACAAGCGAAAGCGCAAGGTTGACGGGCATGAGCAAATGTCCAAATTAATAGATAGCCAGAAAGGAACCATACAAGGAAATACTGATGCCGTATTGCGAAAACCATGTAACCTCGAACGAAAGAATTCCTCCAGAGCTGAGCGGAAGGGAGTCGTCGTAAATGTTCGGCGAATGACAATAACATCCACAGACGAATGGGATGCGGAACAATTAAGGAAGTGTCAGCTAGAAGATCCAGATCTGGCACGTGTAATGATCGGTTTGGAGCAAAATGAACGACCATCAAAAGAAGAGATGTCAGCAGAGAGTCCTGTTGCCAAATCATATTGGGCACAGTGGAATAGTTTGCAATTGGTAAATGGTTGTCTACATCGTGTTTGAGAGAGTGAAGATGGTCAAAGTTCTAAAACATTGATAGTTGTTCCAAGGAAAAGAATACCGGATGTGCTAAATGAACTACACAATGGTCCAAGTGTAGGTCATCTTGGAGTAACAAAGACGGTGGAGAAAATCAAGAAGAGGTTTTATTGGGTCGGCTGCCGTCAGACAGTTGTTGAGTGGATTGCGAACTGCGATGTGTGCATAAAGGCTAAGGGTCCCAAATCCAGGAGTCATGGGCTGATGAAACAATACAACTCAGGAGCACCATTTGAGAGAATTGCCATGGATGTAGCTGGGCCATTTCCTACTAGCAAACTTGGAAACAAATATGTACTGGTGGTCATGGATTACTTCAGCAAATGGCCGGAGGTGTACCCGATTCCAAATCAAGAAGCAGAAACTATAGCCGAAGTATTCACCAACAATTGGGTGACGAGATATGGTGCACCTATAGAGCTACATTCTGACCAAGGAAGGAACTTCGAATCAGTTGTGTTCCAGGAGATGTGCAAGACACTGGGTATTAGGAAAACCCGAACAACTGCGTTGCATCCACAATCAGACGGCGTGGTAGAAAGATTTAACAGAACATTAGAGGAACATTTACGAAAAGTGGTGGACAAGTTCCAGAGAGATTGGGACACTCATATTCCTCTGTTCCTGATGGCATATCGATCGGCCGTACACGATACAATAGGTCAGACTCCCGCAAAAGTAATCTTTGGTAGTGATTTTCGACTGCCAGCTGACTTGAAATTTGGGATAAGTGCTGATGCGGGAATAAATGCCAGACAATCTAACAACGTTCTGGAAGAGGAAATGAGAGAAATACATGAACTTGTAAGACAGCGAACAAAGATCATGAGTGACAAGATGAAGGCCAGATACGACAAGGCGATGAACTCGGAAGGATTTGTTGAGGGAGATCTAGTTTCACTATACAACCCGCAGCGAAAGAAAGGTTTGTCCCCGAAATTGCAGTGTACTTGGGAAGGGCCCTACAAAGTGATTAAGCGGCTCAACGATGTTGTGTATCGCATACAAACGATTGGAAGACCGAGGAATAAAATGAAGGTGGTTCATCTGGAAAGGCTAGCAGCATTTGGAACGAGTAATGTGTCAGATCAACAGACCGAGAGCCTGGGTCTGGGTCCCGGCTGAGCCATCTGATCCGGACAAAATTCTGAGGATCATCTCTCGATCTAACGCGGAAATGCCCACAAGCGATTGGAGGGTAGTACGTGTTGGTGACGTGAGGGAGATGCAACGCCAGGTTGGGCTGGTCATCAGCGAGGCGTCTCTCCCGTGGATTGAGAAGCGAGGTGGTACAATCAGCTACGGCCTTTTTACCATCACGCCGAAAATCCGAAGGGATGATCCCCAGAAGGAGGATGAATTGGTAGCCGACGAGGACAACCCTGGTCTTCCGAGCCTTGGGGCTGAGGGCAGCGCCTTGAGCGCACCCGATCCGCAGGGCTCTGGGGATGGGGGGTGTTCTACGAAAGCATCCGATTCCAATTCTGTGCAGGTAGGGGGCAACGCCATGAGCGAACCCACTACCCCCTTAACTACTGACGTCCGGGCTCCATGCAACACCTTGAGTGGACATGGGGCCGCTAATGAACGGGCAGACAGCACTCTGGACTCCGAGAGCGATACGTTCTCGGTGTCTGAGTTGGTAGGCCCGTTCTACAACATGCTCGACGAATGCACGCTGCTGGATTCGGATCCGGAGGAGGCCGACTTTGACTCCACAGTCATTGAGGTCTCCGAAGGAGCGGGTACAGTAGTGGCGGACGTCGAGATGCATTCCGACGACCAAAATGATGCAGGTACTGCAAATTAACCTGCATCACTCCAAAGCAGCTTCGGCTGCACTACTCTTACGTCTCAGCAAGACTGCTGAGGCGATCGTTCTGGTCCATGAGCCTTGGGTCGTTGGATCCGGGTCTGTGGCCTCAAATCTGGGGACTACCATGTGGTGGCAGCACCTGCGACAGGTAGGACCAGATCATGTATTCTAATACACAAAACTCTTTCCTACTTTATGGTGTCTCTTTTCAGCGACGAAGATATGGTCTGCATCAGCCTCGAGCTGAAAGGCAAATCGATATGGATCGCCTCTGCCTATTTGGCGTATGACCGCCCCATTTCTGGGCAAGATCGGCTACTTGGTGCGATTAGGGAAGCTGAACGCTTAGGGCTCCAACTGCTGATAGGGGCCGATGCCAATGCCCATCACACAACATGGGGCTCATCGGACGTAAACGCGAGGGGTGAGTCTCTTTTTGATTTCATTATTTCTAATAATTTATCTATATGTATTTCTGGAGGCAAACCTACTTTTGTCACCGCAAACAGGAGTGAGGTACTTGATATCACTCTGGTCACAGGCCCGCTCTCTGACTATGTCAAGGAATGGCAGCTGTCCGGAGAAAACTCCTTCTCTGATCATATGTATATAACTTTTAATCTACTCTTGAGACCTCCACTTAGAGCGGGATACAGGAACAGGAGGCGTACGGATTGGGCTCTGTTTAGTCAGAAATTGTCTGCTACGCTCCTTGAGCACGCTTCTCTCGGTACGTCAAGCCTACCGTTAACAACTGATGAAGCGCCTATCTCCAATAACAGGTCTGTTTCTCTCGGTGTGCTGGACACATCGTCAAAAATCGATGAAGCAGTTGACTTTGTTACAAAATCCTGTAACGCTGCTTTCAAGAGTGCCTGCCCGGAGGTCAAAGTTCGGGGTAAAAAGAAACCTTATTGGTGGAACCCCGAGATCTCCAAGCTTCGGCTTAACAGCAGAAAGCTCTTCAACCAGGCGAAAATAACTGGCAAGTGGCAAGCCTACAAGGATGCCTTAAAAATTTTCAAGAAGTCGATCCAAAGAGCTAAAAGAGACTCATGGAAAAACTTCGCTAGCGACATAGAAGAAATCTCTGAGGCCAATCGTCTACGAAAGGTCCTCTCTACTAACCCAGTTCCCCCAAGCTGTATCCGAATGCAAAATGGGGACTGGGCCACATCTAGTACTGATATTCTGAACACCCTGGTCACCACACACTTCCCAGGGTGCACCTCGGAACCTTATAGAACCTACTCTAACCCCAGGACATTTAATGACTTGGAGCACATAATTACTAATACAAGGGTAAAATGGGCAATTAAATCCTTCAAACCCTTCAAATCTCCGGGAATAGATGGGATCTTTCCTGCTGAATTACAGGCAGCAAGTGATACTCTAATCCCTCTTCTTGTTCCTATCTATAAAGCCTGCCTCAACCTGTCGTACATTCCTCTGGAATGGACCAAGGCGAAGGTGATCTTTATTCCTAAAGGGGGCAAAGCCTCCTACAGCAGCCCAAAGGATTTCAGGCCGATAAGCCTGACCTCTTTTCTACTCAAAGTTCTTGAAAGATTGCTGGATGTCTATATCAGGCTCCGTGCGAATACTCTATCTCCTTTTCAACACGCTTATTCCAAAGGCAAGTCCGTAGAGACTGCTCTACACGCTATCACTTCCAAGATAGAAAAGGGGCTAGCCTTTAAGGAATTCACACTGGGCATCTTTCTCGACATAGAAGGAGCTTTCAACAATGTTCTCCCGGGAGCCGTTACCACCGCCCTACGGGACTTGGAGGTAGAGGAGGCTCTCGTGAGGTTTGTTGAACTTCTTCTTAGTAGAAGAGCCATTATTTCTGAAATGGGTAATTCATCGATAACTAGGTATGCCAACAGGGGAACACCCCAGGGTGGAGTTCTGTCTCCTCTGCTTTGGAACCTAACGGTGAACACCCTGCTCTCTAAACTTCAGCACACGGGCTGCCAGGTCATTGCGTACGCCGATGACATCGCCCTGACAGCGACTGGCAAGCATATACCGGTGCTGAGCGATCTTTTGCAAAATGCACTCAATATTGTAAAAACCTGGTCCCTGAAATGCGGGCTGAGTGTCAGCTCTGAGAAAACGGAAATGGTTCTGTTTACCCGCAAACATAAGATACCTGAATTCAAACCTCCGTCCATAAATGGGAAGGAGATTAAACTCTCTACCGAGGTTAAATACCTTGGTGTTATTCTAGACAGAAAATTTAACTGGAAACGGAACGTAGAAGTACGATCCCAAAAAGCCATGCTAGCACTTTACGCATGTAAATCAGCGATAGGCAAGAGATGGGGACTTAACCCCCAAATCGTCCATTGGCTGTACACAGCGGTAGTGTGTCCTATTCTCTTCTATGCAGTCACCATATGGTGGCCAGCACTGGAACTCGAAACCAATAAGAGCAAATTAACTAGAGTGCAGCGAATGGCTTCCATGCTTATTAGCGGAGCCCTTCCCTCCACCCCAACTAAAGCTCTCGAAACCATCCAATTTCTTCTCCCCACGGATATACAGGGGAAACTCATTGCCAGCTGCAACGCGGCAAGGCTCAATGCAACCGAACCCTGGAGGGACACCAGATTCGGGCACGCTCAAATTCTTAGTAACGTCCCTGCCAATTTTCTAAAGCTGGACTATGCAATACCAGCCTTCTGTTGGGATAACAAATTCTCCACAAGAATCCCGGAGAGGAGCGAGTGGAAGAACTTGGGGGATCCCGACCCTAATACACTGCACCTTTACACGGACGGCTCTAAATTGAACAATAGAGTTGGAAGTGGGTTTTTCTGCGAAAAGCTTCATCTGAAAGTAAGTTTGCGCCTACCTGATCACTGCAGCGTCTATCAGGCTGAGCTCATAGCCATATGGGAAGCAGCTCGTCGCCTGACAGATCTGCCAGACATAAATTCTATCAAAATCTTCTCTGACAGCCAAGCTGCCATAAAATCCTTACAGAGTAACAATGCTACATCTATAGTTGCAATGAAATGTAGGGAGTCTTTGAACAAACTAGCCGAAAGGTGCGACCTGAACGTCATTTGGGTTCCAGGCCATAGCAACGTTCGGGGCAACTGCATTGCAGATGAGTTGGCAAGGGAGGGCACAAGCTTGCAGGATATCACATCTGCGACATGGGTTGGCCCCCGCTTAACTCATGCAAGCACTGGTTGAGATCTCGCTCCATTGAACAGGCTAACGCTAGATGGGCCAGGGAGTCAACTTGTGTGATTTCTAGGCAAATCTGGCCTAGACTGGATGAGGCTAGGTCTGTATCGGTGCTGCATCTGAATCGGCTCTCTATAGGTCCGCTGGTGGGACTTCTAACAGGCCATTGTCTTATGGGCACTCACGCCTCTCGCATGGGCCTATATAAAAACGACTTCTGCCGCAGCTGCAGGGACGTGGAGGAAATAGAGAGTGTTGAGCACTATCTATGCCACTGCCCCGCACTGTCGCAATCCAGGTACCGCTTTCTCCATAAACACTTTTTCGAGTGCCTGGCGGAGATGGAAAATGCAAGGACACTAGATTTTCTGCGCTTCATGAAACAAACGTGCTGGTTTAGCTTAACGGGCATCTAATCTTATCATACTTTCGAATCTGATTTTTCCGGAAAGGTTTGTAAACAGGGATAAGGAAGCTAGGGCTCCCGTGTGGTATCACAATGGGCCACCTCGGCCTAAGTGTGTCCCCGCTTTCATGAATTGCGGAGACAGCCACCTCAACCTAACCTAACCTAATGTGTCAGATCGGGACGATCAGACTTAGGTGGAGGGCAGTGTGGCGAATATAATCGGTTCCACTCTCACATCACTAAATGACTGAACACATCTCTAAAGAAACTGCCAGAACTAGAAGAAGAGACCAGATAATTTCCAGTGTTGCCAGAATTTTCCAGATTGCGTTTGACAGACTATATAAGGCGGCGAGCAGGCGCTCCGCAGTCAGTCGTAATTTAACCGTAGAAGTGTTAACATCAAGTCAAGTAAAACAAGTGTAGACTTTTTAGTCGTGAAATAAAGCGGTGTGAATTAAGAAGTAAATAAAGACTCTTATTTAACAATTTAGTGATACGAACCCGATAGAAATAATCGAGCTATCGACAAATACGTAACAATACGAAACTCTTTTTTACTCTCTCACTTTTACGATTTTCCCACGGGTCTAATGTGGCTTTGTTGCCAGCATCAACACAACATAAAACCCGGCCGATCAGCTGTTTGTGCAAATTGCAGGTGCCAGAAAGGAAAACGCGCCAAAATAAATTGTCACTTTCGGTGGATTTTAATGTTTTGTTTTATGTGCCCAATTTTGTTGAAACAATAAAGAATTATAAAAAATACAGAGTTAATTGTATTGCTTGTGTGTAATATTCAGTGAAGTTTATTGTTTTAACTGGAAAAAACTGTGTTTCAGTTAAAATTATAAAAAATATGTTAATGAGATGGAACGCGGGCAGCGTTCTTCAGTATATTTATATATATATATCCTGTTAAAAATTATTATATTTCAATTCTAATATATTCACATTTTAATAGAATTGCAAAATAGAGTAAAATATTTCTTAAAAAATACCACCCAACTACATGTATTATCTTTAAAGAGTTTTTAGTGCTTAGCACGAAATTTTTATTTTAATTCAATTTTTAATTGTTGGGGTAAGTGGAAAAAAATTCAACAACTATTTACAGCGAAGGTTGAGTGTATAGCTATTTCACGAAAAACCATTTTCGATCATCAGCACTCTTTTCGGAAGTGGATGCACTGGGGATTGAACCCGAGTCCATTCCATCTTCAGCCGCAATGACCCAACGCATAAACACACTCGGCCATTGAGACTCTGTGCAAGCTGTTGGATTTTCCCCACTTTTGCCTTTTTCATTTTCAACATTAACGTCCCTGCCAATTTTCTAAAGCTGGACTATGCAATACCAGCCTTCTGTTGGGATAACAAATTCTCCACAAGAATCCCGGAGAGGAGCGAGTGGAAGAACTTGGGGGATCCCGACCCTAATACACTGCACCTTTACACGGACGGCTCTAAATTGAACAATAGAGTTGGAAGTGGGTTTTTCTGCGAAAAGCTTCATCTGAAAGTAAGTTTGCGCCTACCTGATCACTGCAACGTCTATCAGGCTGAGCTCATAGCCATATGGGAAGCAGCTCGTCGCCTGACAGATCTGCCAGACATAAATTCTATCAAAATCTTCTCTGACAGCCAAGCTGCCATAAAATCCTTACAGAGTAACAATGCTACATCTATAGTTGCAATGAAATGTAGGGAGTCTTTGAACAAACTAGCCGAAAGGTGCGACCTGAACGTCATTTGGGTTCCAGGCCATAGCAACGTTCGGGGCAACTGCATTGCAGATGAGTTGGCAAGGGAGGGCACAAGCTTGCAGGATATCACATCTGCGACATGGGTTGGCCCCCCGCTTAACTCATGCAAGCACTGGTTGAGATCTCGCTCCATTGAACAGGCTAACGCTAGATGGGCCAGGGAGTCAACTTGTGTGATTTCTAGGCAAATCTGGCCTAGACTGGATGAGGCTAGGTCTGTATCGGTGCTGCATCTGAATCGGCTCTCTATAGGTCCGCTGGTGGGACTTCTAACAGGCCATTGTCTTATGGGCACTCACGCCTCTCGAATGGGCCTATATAAAAACGACTTCTGCCGCAGCTGCAGGGACGTGGAGGAAATAGAGAGTGTTGAGCACTATCTATGCCACTGCCCCGCACTGTCGCAATCCAGGTACCGCTTTCTCCATAAACACTTTTTCGAGTGCCTGGCGGAGATGGAAAATGCAAGGACACTAGATTTTCTGCGCTTCATGAAACAAACGTGCTGGTTTAGCTTAACGGGCATCTAATCTTATCATACTTTCGAATCTGATTTTTCCGGAAAGGTTTGTAAACAGGGATAAGGAAGCTAGGGCTCCCGTGTGGTATCACAATGGGCCACCTCGGCCTAAGTGTGTCCCCGCTTTCATGAATTGCGGAGACAGCCACCTCAACCTAACCTAACCTAATGTGTCAGATCGGGACGATCAGACTTAGGTGGAGGGCAGTGTGGCGAATATAATCGGTTCCACTCTCACATCACTAAATGACTGAACACATCTCTAAAGAAACTGCCAGAACTAGAAGAAGAGACCAGATAATTTCCAGTGTTGCCAGAATTTTCCAGATTGCGTTTGACAGACTATATAAGGCGGCGAGCAGGCGCTCCGCAGTCAGTCGTAATTTAACCGTAGAAGTGTTAACATCAAGTCAAGTAAAACAAGTGTAGACTTTTTAGTCGTGAAATAAAGCGGTGTGAATTAAGAAGTAAATAAAGACTCTTATTTAACAATTTAGTGATACGAACCCGATAGAAATAATCGAGCTATCGACAAATACGTAACAATACGAAACTCTTTTTTACTCTCTCACTTTTACGATTTTCCCACGGGTCTAATGTGGCTTTGTTGCCAGCATCAACACAACATAAAACCCGGCCGATCAGCTGTTTGTGCAAATTGCAGGTGCCAGAAAGGAAAACGCGCCAAAATAAATTGTCACTTTCGGTGGATTTTAATGTTTTGTTTTATGTGCCCAATTTTGTTGAAACAATAAAGAATTATAAAAAATACAGAGTTAATTGTATTGCTTGTGTGTAATATTCAGTGAAGTTTATTGTTTTAACTGGAAAAAACTGTGTTTCAGTTAAAATTATAAAAAATATGTTAATGAGATGGAACGCGGGCAGCGTTCTTCAGTATATTTATATATATATATCCTGTTAAAAATTATTATATTTCAATTCTAATATATTCACATTTTAATAGAATTGCAAAATAGAGTAAAATATTTCTTAAAAAATACCACCCAACTACATGTATTATCTTTAAAGAGTTTTTAGTGCTTAGCACGAAATTTTTATTTTAATTCAATTTTTAATTGTTGGGGTAAGTGGAAAAAAATTCAACAACTATTTACAGCGAAGTTTGAGTGTATAGCTATTTCACGAAAAACCATTTTCGATCATCAGCACTCTTTTCGGAAGTGGATGCACTGGGGATTGAACCCGAGTCCATTCCATCTTCAGCCGCAATGACCCAACGCATAAACACACTCGGCCATTGAGACTCTGTGCAAGCTGTTGGATTTTCCCCACTTTTGCCTTTTTCATTTTCAACATTAACGTCCCCGCCAATTTTCTAAAGCTGGACTATGCAATACCAGCCTTCTGTTGGGATAACAAATTCTCCACAAGAATCCCGGAGAGGAGCGAGTGGAAGAACTTGGGGGATCCCGACCCTAATACACTGCACCTTTACACGGACGGCTCTAAATTGAACAATAGAGTTGGAAGTGGGTTTTTCTGCGAAAAGCTTCATCTGAAAGTAAGTTTGCGCCTACCTGATCACTGCAGCGTCTATCAGGCTGAGCTCATAGCCATATGGGAAGCAGCTCGTCGCCTGACAGATCTGCCAGACATAAATTCTATCAAAATCTTCTCTGACAGCCAAGCTGCCATAAAATCCTTACAGAGTAACAATGCTACATCTATAGTTGCAATGAAATGTAGGGAGTCTTTGAACAAACTAGCCGAAAGGTGCGACTTGAACGTCATTTGGGTTCCAGGCCATAGCAACGTTCGGGGCAACTGCATTGCAGATGAGTTGGCAAGGGAGGGCACAAGCTTGCAGGATATCACATCTGCGACATGGGTTGGCCCCCCGCTGAACTCATGCAAGCACTGGTTGAGATCTCGCTCCATTGAACAGGCTAACGCTAGATGGGCCAGGGAGTCAACTTGTGTGATTTCTAGGCAAATCTGGCCTAGACTGGATGAGGCTAGGTCTGTATCGGTGCTGCATCTGAATCGGCTCTCTATAGGTCCGCTGGTGGGACTTCTAACAAGCCATTGTCTTATGGGCACTCACGCCTCTCGCATGGGCCTATATAAAAACGACTTCTGCCGCAGCTGCAGGGACGTGGAGGAAATAGAGAGTGTTGAGCACTATCTATGCCACTGCCCCGCACTGTCGCAATCCAGGTACCGCTTTCTCCATAAACACTTTTTCGAGTGCCTGGCGGAGATGGAAAATGCAAGGACACTAGATTTTCTGCGCTTCATGAAACAAACGTGCTGGTTTAGCTTAACGGGCATCTAATCTTATCATACTTTCGAATCTAATTTTTCCGGAAAGGTTTGTAAACAGGGATAAGGAAGCTAGGGCTCCCGTGTGGTATCACAATGGGCCACCTCGGCCTAAGTGTGTCCCCGCTTTCATGAATTGCGGAGACAGCCACCTCAACCTAACCTAACCTAATGTGTCAGATCGGGACGATCAGACTTAGGTGGAGGGCAGTGTGGCGAATATAATCGGTTCCACTCTCACATCACTAAATGACTGAACACATCTCTAAAGAAACTGCCAGAACTAGAAGAAGAGACCAGATAATTTCCAGTGTTGCCAGAATTTTCCAGATTGCGTTTGACAGACTATATAATACTATGTTCATGCTGGATTTGAAACGTAACATTTTGCATTTTCGAAGATGGCTTTTCGAAAAGTGTTCATGCTGCCGCGTTTTGTAAATGCGCATTTGAGAAGTTCGAAACAAACGGAGCTAATATCCCAGATTACGCAATCAGGTGTTGAGGTTTATTTTTTTGTTTTGTCTAATTAAAAATATAGAACAAGAATTTGCAAAATATGTAATAATATAATACACTAATTTTGCAAACCAAACGTACCAACCGCTTTGGTATTAATTTTGATCTCTGTTATGTTTACTTTCGTCCATTACATGTAGAGTGACGTCATCATGGAGCTCGTGTGCCCATGCTCATGCAGCTCTACATTCGTATTCTTGTAGGTATTTCGTTCTTGTATTGCCAGAGTGTTGCCACTATTTTCCATTCGAATGGCAAATTTTTTCGAAGATTTCAGGGTTGCTTTCTGCGTTAGCATTCAAAACGCAAAAAAATAGTTGCGTTAAGTTGCATTTTGTTGGTGGCAGTTGTATGGAGAAATGTAACATTTAATATTGCGTTTTGGACTAAACGCAAAAATGCCTCCGAAACGCAAAACGCAGGCTCACCATGAACATGCTATAAGGCGGCGAGCAGGCGCTCCGCAGTCAGTCGTAATTTAACCGTAGAAGTGTTAAAATCAAGTCAAGTAAAACAAGTGTAGACTTTTTAGTCGTGAAATAAAGCGGTGTGAATTAAGAAGTAAATAAAGACTAAAGTGATACGAACCCGATAGAAATAATCGAGCTATCGACAAATACGTAACAATACGAAACTCTTTTTTACTCTCTCACTTTTACGATTTTCCCACGGGTCTAATGTGGCTTTGTTGCCAGCATCAACACAACATAAAACCCGGCCGATTAGCTGTTTGTGCAAATTGCAGGTGCCAGAAAGGAAAACGCGCCAAAATAAATTGTCACTTTCGGTGGATTTTAATGTTTTGTTTTATGTGCCCAATTTTGTTGAAACAATAAAGAATTATAAAAAATACAGAGTTAATTGTATTGCTTGTGTGTAATATTCAGTGAAGTTTATTGTTTTAACTGGAAAAAACTGTGTTTCAGTTAAAATTATAAAAAATATGTTAATGAGATGGAACGCGGGCAGCGTTCTTCAGTATATTTATATATATATATCCTGTTAAAAATTATTATATTTCAATTCTAATATATTCACATTTTAATAGAATTGCAAAATAGAGTAAAATATTTCTTAAAAAATACCACCCAACTACATGTATTATCTTTAAAGAGTTTTTAGTGCTTAGCACGAAATTTTTATTTTAATTCAATTTTTAATTGTTGGGGTAAGTGGAAAAAAATTCAACAACTATTTACAGCGAAGGTTGAGTGTATAGCTACTTACGAAAAACCATTTTCGATCATCAGCACTCTTTTCGGAAGTGGATGCACTGGGGATTGAACCAGAGTCCATTCCATCTTCAGCCGCATTGACCCAACGCATAAACACACTCGGCCATTGAGACTCTGTGCAAGCTGTTGGATTTTCCCCACTTTTGCCTTTTTCATTTTCAACATTAACGTTAGTGTGTATATGCTTTTGCATTTGTTGTTGGTATGTATTTTTTTATATACCAACAACGTTAACAATTTTACTTGAAAGAGTTTTTAGTGCTTAGCACGAAATTTTTATTTTAATTAAATTTTTAATTGTTGGGGTAAGTGGAAAAAAATTCAACAACTATTTACAGCGAAGGTTGAGTGTATAGCTATTTCACGAAAAACCATTTTCGATCATCAGCACTCTTTTCGGAAGTGGATGCACTGGGGATTGAACCCGAGTCCATTCCATCTTCAGCCGCAATGACCCAACGCATAAACACACTCGGCCATTGAGACTCTGTGCAAGCTGTTGGATTTTCCCCACTTTTGCCTTTTTCATTTTCAACATTAACGTTAGTGTGTATATGCTTTTGCATATATTCTACCCAAACGTGCTGAATTTTTGTTGGCAGTTCGCAATGAAAATTTGTTGTTGGTGTGTATTTTTTTATATACCAACAACGTTAACAATTTTACTTGAAAGAGTTTTTAGTGCTTAGCACGAAATTTTTATTTTAATTCAATTTTTAATTGTTGGGGTAAGTGGAAAAAAATTCAACAACTATTTACAGCGAAGGTTGAGTGTATAGCTATTTCACGAAAAACCATTTTCGATCATCAGCACTCTTTTCGGAAGTGGATGCACTGGGGATTGAACCCGAGTCCATTCCATCTTCAGCCGCAATGACCCAACGCATAAACACACTCGGCCATTGAGACTCTGTGCAAGCTGTTGGATTTTCCCCACTTTTGCCTTTTTCATTTTCAACATTAACGTTAGTGTGTATATGCTTTGGCATATATTCTACCCAAACGTGCTGAATTTTTGTTGGCAGTTCGCAATGAACATTTGTTGTTGGTATATATTTTTTTATGGAATGGACTCGGGTTCAATCCCCAGTGCATCCACTTCCGAAAAGAGTACTGATGATCGAAAATGGTTTTTCGTGAAATAGCTATACACTCAACCTTCGCTGTAAATAGTTGTTGAATTTTTTTCCACTTACCCCAACAATTACATGTATTATCGTTCACCACTTTTTGTGCGTTATTCTTAATTTGTCTGAGATTGGGTTTCGAACACGAATATTCGGAATGTGGGAAAATCATACTATCCTGTGTATCACTTTTGCGGTTATATCCTTATCTTAACCCATTAGTGCAAAGCACGCCTACAATAAATATAAAATATATCATTGGGTGTTCCCAAATTGGCACAGCAACCACTAATGGGTTAATTTGGTATAAACAAAATTTTATTATTGCTATAGTCTTCAATTACATAAGGAAGCCGAAAATTTCCAGAAATAATATGTAAAATACCCATTTTCAGTTTTCGAACAGAGTGGCACCAATGAAAAATGTTATAAAAAATGCGCATTTTGACAGCGCTCTCACGAAATGAAGAGTTTCGTATCTAGTTATCTTTGATCGATAGTTGACGATAGTTTCGGGTGATTTGGGAGAGTGTACGGCTACGCTCACACTGTAACCGCCTTTTGCCGTCCGGCAGCAAACACATCCACAAACACATCTGTTTTAAATGAGCTCACCCGATTTCACCCGAATGTAAACTTATCAATACATGAAAGTAATAGAAGATGATCCAATAAAACTTTTTTCAGTACATTGTTTTGTTTTATTTATTTATTAGCCATTTATTCTTGTTCAAAAAAATTAATATATTAACCAGAGACCATACCAATTATAACAAATAAATATAAAAATCACTTGATAACAATTATTGAGCAATGGAAAAATTTCTCCATCATCAATAACAATTACTCAAAGATCGATATTTTTTCGATCAGATCATAATTGTTATGAGCAATTGATATTTCTTTCGATGTTCCATAACAACTTCTGGATGATGGATATTTTTTACATCAGCTCATAATTGTTACTAGCAATTAATATTGTTTTCGATCTTCCATAACAATTACTGGATGATGGATATTTTTTAGATCAGTTCATAATTAATTAAGACTCGACCAAATGATAGCCCTAGCCAAGCGCTTTCATTTGATACCCATATTGTAGTGCAATTTTAATGTTTTTGGGCAATCACATTTTGACCGATAACTCAGTTATCGATAAATTTATCGAAATATATCGAAGTCCAAATGAAACCTGGGGCCATCCCCTTTTTTTGATACCCATATTGTAGTGTAATTTTAACGTTTTTGGGCAATCACATTTTGACCGATAACTCAGTTATCGATAAATTTATCGAAATATATCGAAGTCCAAATGAAACCTGGGGTCATCCCCTTTCGTTTGATACCCATATTGTAGTGTAATTTTAATGTTTTCGTTTTTTTTTTTTTATTTAATTTAACGAGCACAGGCCCAGGTTATATTTTATTTTTTTATTTTTTAGAAACTAGAAAAAAACTTTTTAAGCATGGATGTAACTACAGCTGTTTCACCTTAGATCCCTCTAAGACTCATCAGGTTACTTTTGCTTCTGCCAAGACTCGAACTTGCGCACCTTGCAGTACAATAACTACAGTTCTAACCGCTGAGCTATTGCCTGCCTTCGACATCTGGTAGAAAATTTGTTGCTAGTTTCTTTCCTACTATAATTCGTGTTTTTGGGTAATCACATTTTAAACGACCATGCGACTACACCTTTTCCAATTGTACTTTCGAAAGCATCAATTTGATTTTAGAAAGCATCATTTTGATTTTAGAAAGCATCAAATGTACTTTTGAATAGTCAAATGTTATTTAGAAAGCGTCAAATGTTCTTTAGAAACCATCAAATGTACTTTAGAAGCCATCGTTTTGATTTTAGAAAGCATCAAATGGACTTTAGAATAGTCAAATGTATTTTAGAAATTATCAAATGGGTTTTAGAATAATTTTAAGTTTTTGAGTGGTAGTTAAATCTTGAATTTAACTACCACTAAATTTGAGTGGTAGTTAAATCTTGAAATTAACTACCACTAAATTTGAGTGGTAGTTGAATTTGAATCAACTACCACTCAATCTTAGTGGTAGTTGAATTTTGAATCACCTACCACCCAAATTTGGTGCTCGAAACCTATTTAGGCAGTGAAATTATTGAGAAGTTAATCAACACATCAGCTTAAGGTGAAATGTACATACATACATATGTATGTGAGTATATGTGAGTCGTTAGTTTTGAAATTGGCATAAGTCCATTTTTAGGAGTGTCGAGATATTGAAGGGTTTGCGTTTTTACTGATTCAAAATTATTGAAGTTGAAGTGAACTACAGGTGAACTAGAGATGAACTAGGAGTGAACTAGAGGTGTACTAGAGGTGAACTAGAAAATGAACTAGAAATTGAACTAGAGGTGAACTATAAGTCAACTAGAGGTGAACTAGAAGAGGTTATACTATGTTCATTAGAGCGTATCACGGTGTATGGAGGAAAAAAAAGTTGTAAATGTTCCCCCCCAGTTTGAACACTTACCTTATGAGGTTTTCAAAAAAAATTTTTTTAATTTTTTTGTCACCCTGTAAAAACAGCGAAATTTGTTTTTTTTCTATAATTTCTATATTTTACGTTCGATTTTCAAAAGTGATACATTTTTAGAAAGGTATTCACCAAGGCAATATTTCATCCATAGAAACTTTTAGCCCATCATGCAAAGTTCAGCTTTTATTCTATTTTTACTAAATCCAATACCCTGTATTTGAAAAAAAAAAATTGGTTCCTGAATACTAAGAAAAACAAGTAAGAGCGCGGCTGACTTCGGACGTACCAAAGACTGCATACCTTTCATGAATGGGGAAATGAAAAGTTGCATAGTCTGATATTGTTTAATTTATACTTTCAATTATCTGGGTAATTTATACAAAGATTTCTTAGAAAAAGAAGTGTCATTATTTAGATGGAGAAGTTATACCCCAAAATATATATATCTGAACAACCGGTTGTATGGCAGCTATATGATATAGTGGTCCGATTCGGCCGATTCCGACAAATGATAAGCTTCTCCTTAAAATACACTCACATTCCGAATTTCATGCAGATTTCTCAAAAATTGAGGGACTAGTTTGCGATTAAACAGACAGACAGACAGACGGACATGGCTTAATCGACTCAGCTCATGATCCTGATCATATTGGTATATATTTTCGTAGGTCTGCAACGCCTCGTTCTGGTACTTTCACCATTCGTGTTTCGGTACAAAGTTATAATACCATTTCATTCCCATGAATGGTACAAAAAGAATATTTACCTGCATATAATGAGGAAATAAATGTAATGCATTTATGCTAAATCTTTTCTTGGCTCTAATTTTCTGTAACGTTCTCGGCTACTTACTTTAGCGAGTATATAACCTAGGCGTTCCTCGTCGGCAACTTCTGTACAAGAATCACTTACTACCTGTTCAAATCGCTCAGTATTTAGAGAATGGCATAGAAAATCTAAGTAAATTAATAGGTTATAATTAGTATAATTAGTATCAATCACTGCTGTTTGGAAATATTAATCAGGTATTTTTATAACATCATTAGAATTTTGTAGTTCCTGCATGTCGGTATCAGAATAAAATAGCAAGCATGGTGGCTCTGTAATTCTAAATGAGCTCCAATCGATCATTTGAGTGTACAATGTACTTCTTCATGGCATTTCTGCTCTGAGTTGCTCTATGTTGCTCTATTTCGACAGCTGCCCTACTTTGCTCTGCTCTAACCTGCTCCGAACTTTTTTTGTTCATTAAACAGAGCTAATATTAATAAGTAATATTCTTTTTTACTCATATAATGATGTCAAAACTAAATTCAAGGCTAAATTTACTTTATTAAAAAATTTTTTTTTAATACAGGGTGTTGGTTTTAAATAAATTTTAATAAAAGCTAAAGTTGCTGTCGCAGGTTAATGGCTTATATGGACGAAATATGACACGGGTTAAAACCTTTACAACAATATATTGCTCGTTAAAATCAAACACCAAATAGAAAAGTTATAAGCAAAAAACGAATTTCGCTGTTTTTACAGGGTGCCGAAAAAAAAATTTTTTCCATTTTTGAAATCTCCAAGGAGTAAACATTCGAACCAGAGGGGAACATTTTAAATTTTTTTTGGCGATACGCTCTAATGTTCATGCTGGATTTGAAACGCAACATTTTGCATTTTCGAAGATGGCTTTTCGAAAAGTGTTCATGCTGCCGCGTTTTGTAAATGCGCATTTGAGAAGTTCGAAACAAACGGAGCTAATATCCCAGATTACGCAATCAGGTGTTTAGGTTTATTTTTTTGTTTTGTCTAATTGAAAAAATAGAACAAGAATTTGCAAAATATGTAATAATATAATACACTAACTTTGCAAACCAAACGTACCAACCGCTTTGGTATTAATTTTGATCTCTGTTTTGTTTACTTTCGTTCATTACATGTAGAGTGACGTCATCATGAAGCTCGTGTGCCCATGCTCATGCTGCTCTATATGCGTAATCTTGTAGGTATTTCGTTCTTGTATTGCCAGAGTGTTGCCACTATTTTCCATTCGAATGGCAAATTTTTTCGAAGATTTCAGGGTTGCTTTCTGCGTTAGCATTCAAAACGCAAAAAAATAGTTGCGTTAAGTTGCATTTTGGTGGTGGCATTTGTATGGAGAAATGTAACATTTAATGTTGCGTTTTGGACTAAACGCAAAAATGCCTCCGAAACGCAAAACGCAGGCTCACCATGAACATGCTATAAGCTAGAAGTGAAGTAGAGTTGAACTAGAAATTGAAATAGGGGTGAACTAGGAAGTGAACTAGAAATTTAACTAAAACGAACTAGTAGATGAACTTGAATATCTACAAATACTATTGCAATGCACATGTCATTCCATAGTGTATAGCATACAGTAAATGACTCTGGGATGCGTAGTCGAAATTCGATAAAAAAAAAGACGATGTCATCGAAAAATGTCAAAATCGGGGACAGATTGGTATGGCGGCGACTTCCGGGGGTACAGATTGGTATGGCGGCCGGATGTGGTTGTTGTAAGAAAAGGGACCATAATGACAAGGTCGTAGCAATCAAGACAGAAACGCAATTCCGGAATTTGGAATTGAAAAAACCAATTCATAATTCCGAAAAGAATTTAAGGCTGAGTTCCTAAAACGCAATTCCCGGTGATAGCGTAAACGCCAGCTATTCCACGAATAACATGTGCAAGAATGTAAAATCAACAACCTACAAAACAGAAAGAAGAAGAGCAACTTATATTGCATTCACGATCGTAATTGGGCAATAACACAACTTCAAAATCAGCTGAGCACAGCTGTTCGACCTGTTTTACACACATCCCAGAGTCAAGTCACTGTTCTCCATACACAATGTGTCCTTCCCTTGAATTTTGTATATTTAATGTACATGCATATGCATAAGTTATACGCATACATATACATATGTATGTATGTAAGTTTTTCCATAAGCTTCCCAGCAGTATTTATCAGCTGGAAAACAGCACATATTTCCCTGCAGTATTTATCAGCTGGAAAACAGCACATATTTCCTACTGAATATTCAGTAGAGATGTAGTTCTAAAATCTGAACTTTCCCTTTCGTTTTTATATAGAGGTGGCGTCGAAAATCAACTACCTAAAAACTGCTGAACGAGAAGGGAGAGTTTCTGTAGGAAAAAAGGCCTGAATACGCAGGGAGAACTTCCATAGCATGTATTTCAGTACACCTGTAGTGAGTTTCTGTAACTCATATCGATCAATGTTCTCTACTGAAATGGTCGATTTGACGTCATCATGACGTCATTCTCGATGCATGCGTTTCTGTATGAAAATGAGTCAAATGGATCGATAGAACTGACAAATCAGCTGATATGTTCCATTCCAATTCAGTAGGAATGATCGATTAAAGGTGTTTCTGTAAGCAAAATAGTCGATATATTATCTATCAATATACTCGCCAACTTTTTAAACGGTGAGAAAGCTTTCACCGGTCGAAAAAATGGACAAAACAGCCGAATTCAGCCAGAATGTAAGTATATTTTAATTAAAACAAATTATTTATGTATATATGTACATACTATATATTAATGAATATCGCTAGCTTAGAGTGCAAATTGTGTAAGTCCTTTTTTCAAACTTTGTAGGAGAGACAAAAAACAAAATAAAAAAATTTCAAAATGAAAAAAAAAAATTTGTGTTCATGTAAAATTTTGGACTTACACAATTTTCTTCGTTTTTTGGACTTACACAATTTGCGTATTACTGAATAACAACGAGTAGAAATATGACAAGTACCACAGACTTATTTAGCGTGGTGCGTACTTGATTTTTCTAGCGTTCTACATAAAAATACACTTTTTCATAAAAATGGACTTACACAGTTTGCACTCTAAGCTAGCGATATACATTTAAATATATATAATATATATTTAAAGGATTTGTAGAGTCTCTTAAGGAGCGTATTTGTACTCCCAAAATGCACACATACACACGTTTCTGCCTGTACATGCGCATTGTCGCTTGTCAAATTAGAAATAGGTCTATATTTGCGGCAGCGACAAATGCAACCCTTCTGCCGTGAAGTCGTGCTGGCGTTAAAATGTGTGCGCCCATAAGAACGTGTGCATTTTACTTTTGACAGCTGGCTGCTTTTCGCTCGCCGGTTCGAATGTGCCTAGAGCATTACATTTATTTTGGCGTTTAGGTTCTCGATTGGCGTTTCATTTCCATCACTGTTCCGAATTTTATCGATTAATGCTTGTAGAAACACTCGCTATCGATCAATAGAGAAGTTTTGATAGAATCGACGTGACGTCATCAAAATAGACAAATCCACTCGATTTATTACAGAAACTCACTACTGATGTCTTCACTGCGTGTTCAGTTGTTTTTTCAGCAATGAATTTTGAACTTAGTTTCAGGGTATTTTTCATAATGAATATTCTACTGAATATACACCTCCTTACCTCAAATTCTGCTGGGTTCCTACTGAATATTCAGTAGAGATGTAGTTCTAAAATCTGAACTTTCCCTTTCGTTTTTATATAGAGGTGGCGTCGAAAATCAACTACCTAAAAACTTCCGAACGAGAAGGGAGAGTTTCTGTAGGAAAAAAGGCCTGAATACGCAGGGAGAACTTCCATAGCATATATTTCAGTACACCTGATGTCTTCACTGCGTGTTCAGTTATTTTTTCAGCAATGAATTTTGAACTTAGTTTCAGGGTATTTTTCATATTGAATATTCTACTGAATATGCACCTCCTTACCTCAAATACTGCTGGGTTTTTTGGGGTTTGACTGACTTCTTTGCACTTTTGCTACCCACACTAAAGTTGAGTGGTAGTTGAAAATTTAACTACCACTCAAATTTAGTGGTAGTTAAATTTAAGATTTGACTACCACTCAAATTTAGTGGTAGTTAAATTCAAGATTTAACTACCACACAAATTTCCCAATAAAAAATATGAAATAAGTCCCAACACATTTTAGAGTACGAACGTCATACCGTGAAGTTGTGTTTTTTTGCTCTTAATTAATTGTTAAATTTCTTTGAATTAATTCAAGCATAAATTAATTGAAGTGATTGAAAAATTAGTAAATACTATTGTACACCATTAAAAATAAGTTATTTTGAAATTTATTTTTTTGATCATTATTGATGATTTTAATTTTATGTGCCGAGTCATCGTCTCATATTGTTATTGTTGTTTCTGATATTTTTTCATATACTTTGTTAATTACATATTGATTTTGTTTGTGCACATTTTGATGTATTTTATTTTGCTTATTTACTTGTCATTTCTTATTCACAGCTGTTTGCACTTGTTTGTTGAGTGTTATATACAGTGCATTTAAAACTGTTTGCTGCATTACGCTCACCTGTTTTTGCGTCATTAGCTTCCAAAGTTTTTGTGCTTTTAAACTGTATTCCTATACCCAGTGCAGGCCCGCAGAAATTGATTTATTTAAACTCTGTTACGACAGCCTTTGTCACAAAATGTAAAAGTTGTATTTGAATGTAGGTTTGTGTAAATGTGTGAAGTGGTTCGACTGAGGTTCTGTTAGTAACAGCGTGCTGTGTGTTATATGTGTTGTCTATGTTAAATTCCGATCGTCAAACCTCAGATCGAACACGAAATACATGTAAATGTATCTGTGCCTATGTGGTAACTTTCATCGGCAGAAAGTAGCGTTTTGTAAGTACATATATAAGCCCGTTAATCCTTTTTATCGTTCGGAGGATATAAAAGGGGGCCAAATAGGAGAAACGGGACAGAATTGCGAAGTTGCGGTCCGTGTGTAGTGTCAAGTGGTTTTAGTTATACAAAAAAAGTAGTGTGGTGTGAAAAAAAAAAAGGTTATACATTGTTAAATGATTTTAAATAATAAATTAAATTAAATTAAAAAAAAAAAATATTCGGTTTATAAAACTGTAAGAGTGTAGAGTGTGGTAATCCGGCGGCAGTGTGTTGGCCACAGTAACCAAATACTCGGAGGCAGGAGTAACCCACTGGCGGAGCAGGAGGAGATTGGAGGTAAGTGAAAGAGAAAAGACGCCCTTAAGATTTAGTCAGACATACGTATGTATGTATGCATATGCATGTGTGCATGTGTGTGTTTGTAGGTACATCGATACTTGCATACATGCAGATGTGGATATGTACGTTCTTACAGGCATATGTATGTCGACATAAAAGTCCCAACACAACCCTTTTCGTCCTTACAGGTCGCCGCGAAGGACCTCCTCCAAGTTTGGGCTGGAAAACAAATAAAAATTTCCCACGCACATCCACCAATAATATTGCACATCCACTAACACGTACATCACACATATAAACTTACTGGTGCAGGACTAAATTAAACCCGCCACTTTCAAAAAGATCAAAAAAAAAAAAAAGTCAATCACTTAGATGCACACATTTAATTAACACCACCTAAATTCTGGAGATTGGACCCCTACTGCGCGGAAATAGACATAGTACACACATACGTTCATATCCCCATATTAGCAACTTTGGGCATTCTAGTGATGCTAAATCCTGGCGGGATCGGAAAAATATACATATCTACACACACACATATACAAATACTTACCAACACAAAAAAAATAATAACTTGGGAAAAACTCTGGGTTTGTGGCCTAAATCCCAACCGGGATCAACATATTTACATACATGCATGCACGATTAACATTTTTGGGACAGAAGAGGAGCACATCAAACAATCAACAGAGGAGTTCGAATACACACGCATACACATGTACATTAGGGTGCTTTTAATTTGTATGAAAAATTTAAAAGTTCATAAAAAGACTGTATCGCCCCCTCAATCTGTAGTAACATGGTCACAGATATCACACATAAATTTTGGTCCCGATTGGTGGCGGGTAAGGCGTGGCGCATTGAGGTCAAAGTTCAGAAAACTCTATGAAGGGTCAAAAAATCAAAATATTTTTTTTAATTATCTAATACCCAAAATTAATACTTCTATACCCAAGGATAACAAATATAAATTTTGGTCCCGATTGATGACGGTTTACTGGTGTTTTAAGGGGGTCAAAGTTCAGATTACCATATAAGCCACTAAAAATGTAAGTCTTCTATGGCAATCTGAACATTGACCACCTTAAAACACCACTAAACCGTCAGCAATCGGAACCAAAATTTATATTTGTTATCATTGGGTATAGAAGTATTAATTTTGGGTATTAGATAATTAAAAAAAATATTTTGATTTTTTGACCCTTCATAGAGTTTTCTGAACTTTGACATCAATGCGCCACGCCTTAACCGCCACCAATCGGGACCAAAATTTATGTGTGATATATTTGACCATGTTACTACAGATTGAGGGGGCGATACAGTAAAATATCGTTAATTTAAATTTTAAACGCACTCTAATGTACATACACCTAAATAGAAGGAAGAAAAGGGGAAACATTCATTGGCAGCTGGAGAAGCTGCGATCACCACTTTTTTAGTTCAATTTTATAATTTTTATCTTCACAAATATTTTTTCTTTCTAAATAGTTCGATTTAATTTTAGTATTTACCCATATTATATCTTTTGTTGTTGGTCCAATTTCCCTTTCTGTAGGCATTGCCAGGTGCATATTTACGGGTACGTACACGGTGCTCCCCGAAATTCTCCAAACAATTTGTTTGTTGTTGTGCGCACCTCGTGCGCATCCAATTTTACTATTTTTTCTGGCCACGTACTAAATTAATATCGCCCTTGTTGTTTTTTTATATTTATCATAGTTCTTTTTGCTCCTTATAATTTATTAACAAATACATTTTCTTTTGGCCATTTTTTTAATAAATTTTTTTTTGTTCCAAGGAGTTTTCGACGTGTCCAGATTGCCTTGCTCGCTGCTTCTGAATTCGAGCGAGTGATTAAAATTTTTGATAGGTATTGGAATAATAGAGAGCCTCACATGTATGTATATATGCACCGAAGTAGGTAGGTACGTATTGAATATTAGGAACGTTCATTTTCTCTCACACTCTAGGTTTGCGAAGCATTGTTGGTACCATGATCCAATTACCAGGTCGGTCCATGATACATACACACAAACATGCCGTGAGCTGAATGTCAAACGGAATGTCAAAACTGAAAGGAGAACGAAATAATTTGACATTCAGCTCACGAGCGAATGATGGAGAAACTCAGAGAACGAAGAATTTGACCAATAGTAAACACGAATGTATATAAAGAATATGCAGAAGCAGAGAAATTGGATAGCTGTTGAAGAAGAAGAAGAAGTCAGCTGATCTGAAGAGCCGACCTGTATAGGTGGATCCTGGTTGGTACCTTCAACGCTGGATGAACCAGGTGAGTTATTGCTTTGATCTTCATATTTATTGGAATATCTATGCTCACTTACGTACATACCTCTCCATAACACAAAAATTGTTAGTGGGCTCAAACTGGAGCACCGTTTTGTTTTGCTAACAATTTTCGTGCTAGTGACCTACATTCTTTTTCGTACATGCAAATACACATATATACATACATATACTTATAATCAATTATAATAAGTTTAGATACTTTTTCTTACACTTTGGAATAGGTCCAGATATTCATAGTAATGTACATTAGGGAGAGCCTTAAATTCTGAATTGAATGAAGTTTTTTTTATTGTTGTTTGAAGTAAATTAGTTCATTTTTTTATGATTTGCAAATATTAATTTACACATTAGCTGCTAAGTACACAAATTTATGAATTGTATAGGTTTAGGATAATAATTGTTGAAATAAAGGATTGTAAAAATATGTATAAGTGCATCTTGATTTTTGTTATTTGAGGTTAACGAAATATAAGATGCAGAGCTAAAACAATTAAAGTTTTGGTGTGAGTGTTGCTTTGGCAACAGAGGGGAAGTAGGGATGAATCAAATGGACATTAACTGACGCTCTTCAGACCGGAGGACTGAGTTTGGGGGCGCTGTAAGGAAATAGGAGTCAGCACAGCGCCCATGGCTTCGCGTGTTCACACTGAAGAGGGTGGGATAGACTCCATCGGACGTGACAGGGACAAGTTTTTTTGGTTTCTACTATTTTCCACTTCTTTTTCTTTTCAGCATCCCTTTTTGTACTATCTACCTACAGGCATGAATATCTATTTTTTTGTTTGTGTAACTGTGGGTAAAGGCAGGTGGAAAAGGATCCACCCACCGACGAGCTAGCCCGGGATGCCAGCATGCCGACCCTCCACCTTGCCTCTACCCACCCCAAGCAGTTACATAACAATGGCGCCCAACGTTAAGTAAATCCACAAAGTTGAATTTTGCGATGACAACATCTATTGCAACAATAACTATTCATGTTTTTCGATTTAAATTTTCTTTCTTTATTTTTCCCTTTTTTGCAATACTTCATCTTCTTTTTATTTCTTAAATTTTTTGTCTCATTTTTTTTCTTGTTCTATCGGACAGATGACAGTCAAAGGGGTGGCGTCACTTGCCATTTTGGCAAGTGATTTGTACTCTGTTGATTGGCCAGGGGGGATTCCCGCCTCAACTTCATTGCGCCTCCTAGAATCTTCAACAGACCTAGGAGTAGGCACTGAAGTTGAGACGGCGAATAATACATTTTTTTGTTGAAGTGGAGGAAATTGTTTAAGCTACCGTGAGTTTGGTTCATCACTGGACTTACGTGAGGTTTATAGCTTCATCCACCTAGGGGTAGAATTGTTGTTGGACTTCGTCATTGAGTGAAACGGCAGCCGCGCTAGGAGCCAGCACTCTGAGTGTGTTGTGCCTCACTCAGTGATGAAGGAAACAACTTGACTTTGACTAGTACGTTGACTGACAATCATACATAGATACACTGGACATATTTTTTTTTTTTTTTTTATTTTATTCATTAATCCGTCTACTTACAATAGTTAATACAGACATTCGCTTAAAAGATATATATATATATATCAATAATTAGACTAGAACTAAACTAAACTAGTCACCGATTTTCTATATTACATTATTACACAGCAGATGACTTCTTAATGTATAATGAAAAATATGTTTAGCACCAAAGACATCTAGATCTAAACAATTTGAGAAACCATTTAGTTCAGATAAGGTTCTGATAACTGGAGCATGCGAACCATAAACAGTCTTTCTCAAACCCACGAAAAACACTTCAAAATTCCGAAGGTTTCTGGAAGGAGTATTTATGTAAATTCTCTCCAAAAGTGATGGGCAGTCAATTTTACCAGAAATTATGTCGAAAATGAAAGACGAAGCTAAGAGGGTTCGTCTATTATACAATGATAATAGGTCAAGCAATTGACATCGCGAAGAATAAGAAGGAATAGGGTCTGAATAATTTAATGGCGAGAGCGCAAAACGCAGAAATATTTTTTTCACTCTTTCCAAACGGTATGTATGAATGGCATGGTAGGGCCTCCAGACAAATGCAGCGTATTCAAGCTTGGATCGCACAAAGGCCGAGTATAAATTTTTTAGAGTATAAGGATCGTTGAAATGAGCTGAGTGACGTCTCACAAAAGCGAGCATGGCAAGTGAGCTAGAACTAACATAATTGAAATGCGTAGTGAAACTAAATTTGGAGTCAAAATAGACTCCAAGATCCTTAACTTCTAATAGAGTTTGATTGTTGTGTGTCGGAAATATGGTAAGATGTAAGCAATGGTCGCTGGGATTTGGAAAATGTGACAATATGGCATTTACTAATATTAAGAAACAATCGATTCTTTATACACCACCCATAGAGCTTATTGATCTCTAACTGGAGAACAGCAGCATCATTATAACAATTTATCTCAGAGTATACCTTGAGATCATCTGCATACAGTAAAAATTTAGCATTGGAAAAGCAAGTGCTTATGTCATTTATAAATAATATAAATAATAATGGTCCCAAAATGCTACCCTGAGGCACACCAGATGTGGAGCAGTAAGATCTCGAGTGAACTCCATCAAGATTGACCATATTGACTCTATCATTTAAGTAGGATTTAATCCATTTCAGAAAAGTAGAATGAAACCCAAAAGAAGCCAGCTTAGAAATTAAGATTTTGTGCGAGATTTTATCAAACGCCTTAGAAAAATCTGTATAAATTGTATCAACTTGACAGCGACGTTTAAAAGCTAAATGACAGTCCTCTGCAAATACAGCGAGGTTCGTTACTGTGGATCTAGCAGTAACAAAGCCATGCTGGTTGGGATTAATCAAGTGTTTTACATTCAAATATATTTTCTGTTTTATAATGCACTCAAAAAGCTTGGAAATGGTGGACAATTTAGAAATAGGTCTGTAGTTGGCACAATTACTCTTATTTCCAGATTTAAAAATCGGAGTAACCAAAGCTTTTTTCCAATCAGCAATAAAAATTCCCGTTGACAAAGATTTATTAAAAAGCAGTAGAAGTGGCTGCACTAATGCCGAACAGTTTTTCAATAGCACTACGAAAAGGCCATCGATATCAGACACTGAGGACGGTTTAAGGTTTTGAATTCCTTCAAGAATGTCTAGTTCAGACAGAGCTAGGGAACCAAAATTAATAGCAGAGGGAAATTCATAGGAAGTGTTGTAACTTTCCAAATCAATATCACGAGAATCATCCAGTGTGAAATTGGCGGAGAAGAAATCAGCAAATAAGTTGGATGCCTCATAAACTGACCCGGCAGTAAAGCCATTTGTTTAAGCTTTGATGGGAGAGGGAAGGCGAGTTGCTTTTTTGGAGGGAATTGGATTGGGTTTGGCTACGGGGAGATGTAGCATCTTTTGTTGGGTAGTGTGGGGGTGGCTACGGGGAGGTGTAGCATCTTTTATGCGAGTGTGTACATATGTACGTGTGTATGTACATATGTGCATATATTGGATGTATATATGCACATACATACCATATTTACAACCCTTGAATGTATTCAGGTGGGGAGGAGCGTGATTGCGGCTCCAAGGTTGGGCGAGAGTGCCAACCTCTTTTTCGTTGTGAAAAATCCCGAGTACGATTTGCTCCTTCATGCTATATAGCTCGAACAATGCATAAGACGGCTGAGAATTACCGCAGTTTTTCACAGCCGCATGCAAATGCACGAACGAAAGCTATACAGCATAAGTTGCATAAACATACTCGCCCCCCTAGACGGCTTAATCGTCTAGTAGTTATCCCATGAGGAGCCGGTTATCCGGCTCGAAGGACCATGTTTAAGCTTTGATGGGAGAGGGAAGGCGAGTTGCTTTTTTGGAGGGAATTGGATTGGGTTTGGCTACGGGGAGATGTAGCATCTTTTGTTGGGTAGTGTGGGGGTGGCTACGGGGAGGTGTAGCATCTTTTATGCGAGTGTGTACATATGTACGTGTGTATGTACATATGTGCATATATTGGATGTATATATGCACATACATTTGGCTACGGGGAGGTGTAGCATCTTTTATGCGAGTCTGTACATATGTCACAGAACACAGATTTAGGTATGGTAGAAGCATTTTTCATCGATTTAATATAATTCCAGAAGCACTTAGGATTGTCCTTAATATTCTCCTCAAAGTTTCTCGTGTAATTGGAAAATAGAGATTTATTCAAGTTATTAAACTTTTTACTATAATTAGTGTAGATTTCATAAAAGCGCTGTTGATTGCTGGACTTGAACTTTTTAAAGAACTTGTTTCTCAAATTTTTCAGATGCTTTAGTTCTTTGGTGTGCCAAGGCACTTTATAAGAATTAAATTTTAATTTTGGAACAATTTCGGAGCACACTCTAAGAACTTCTACTTTGAAATTATCGAAACCTCTTGCAACTCCAATTTCATCAAGAATTAAATGCCACTTAATATCGTTAAGCATATCGTTTAAAATAGTGAAATTACAGCGATGAAAATTGAACACCGAACTGCGATTAATCTTTGGAATGCTAAAATATTCCACGAAATCAATATCCAATCTTAAAGGTAGATGATGCAAATTCGATGATGAAATTGAAGAAGCAGGTTCTGATAAGCGAAAAACAATATTATTAGAAACAAAAACCAGATCGAGAAAGCGATGAAGCGAATTATGAAATTTATTAATTTGCAATAAGCCATTCCTAATAAGTTATCAATAAAATAGGAATCTCCAGAACTATTGACATTAGTAGGAATCAAAAAATCATTATTCTCAAAGACTTGCCAGCTTACATTGCTTAAATTAAAATCACCTAGTATACATAATTGATCATCCCCAATAGTTCGATTTATAGCCAACACATTTTTTAAATGAGCCTTGTAAATATTCTCCGGGCTTAACGGTGGTATGTATGAGACGCAAATGTATAAGAGGCCAACAGATCCAGAAATTCGCACGCAAAGTTGATCCAAAAGTGTATCGCACTCTGATAATAATACGAGTGAAGCATGCAAGTTACACCGAACAGCAATTAATACCCCTCCACCTCTACTCAAACCAGTTTTGGCCGAGTCTCTATCTTTGCGGAAAATGTTATAAAGCTTCGGGTCAAACAATTCAGCATCAAAGAAATTGTCATTCAACCAGGTCTCAGTAATGACAAATATATCATACTCCAGGAGGGAACTAAACAAACGCACATTTTCAGCCTTACTTCTTAGTCCAGACGCATTTTCGTAATAAATATGTAGGCTCCTCGATGGATGCAAACTATTTAAAGCAGTATTTAAAGATTGTTGAATATTCAGTTGCGATGCTACTTGATATTCGCTCGATTCTCCTCCTTCCCAAAAAAATCAAACGGTCTTACACTAATGTTGGACGGCCATATATTCGGATCTAATATTTGGTTGTAGAACGCAGGATCAACGCCAAATTTTAAGTTAACGTGATTAAGGTCTTTTAATTCAGTGCCTTTTTTAATAAGCTTGTAGCAGATTAAATGGGCTTTATCAACACCAGATTGCTTAGCAACATAATTAACTACCTTCTCAACTGATATATCAGGCTTAAACGAAGACACATGTAACCACTTCTTTTTTCGATTTATAACATCAAGGTCACTATTAACATTACGACCAACAACAACATTTCTACGCAGCAAAGTTTTCTTTTTAGTCACTTGAATGAAACCATCATTGGCCGGCACTACATCAGATTCAATACGATTGTGAGTTTGGGCAGCATTGTTTGCTAAAGCAGTGCTACGATTATCATGTGTATCACGATTATCACTACCAGCTGCAGTGTTTGCAACATCACCTCTTTGTTTAGCCGGAGATAGACGAGATGAATTCAATGTGCATTTAGCAGGCGAAACAGCATGAAGAGACATGTTAGGTAACAAGCAGCAGTCATTCAAGCAAAAGAGAGATGCATCCATAACAGGTGTTTGAGCCAGAGAAGAAATTGTATTATGATGTGTTGGAGAAAGCGAGCCAGCATTGTTTTGAAGAATACCCGCCAAACATCGGTTATCATTATATTGACCAGTTGCCAAGTTAGACGAGTGCAATGTTAAGGGCGATTTAGCAATAACCGAGCTCTTTATTACACCAACTTCTTTTACCAATAATTCAATTTTATTGGCAATGGAGTAATTTTTATTATTTTTAGAAATATCTATAATTTGATTTTGTAATTCAGCAATTTGCAATGCCACAGTATCAAGCTTCTTGTCGAAAAGATTCGTTATTGAATCAATTGCAAGTTTATGAGCGGCCAGAATTGAACTCAAGTCCTTACTCAGTCTTTCAGGAAAAACCACACAATCCTCGCACATATACAAAATATGGCGATTAGCTTTTAATATTTTCACCTCATATTCGCTAATAGTGCCAGCACAGCACGATTTATGAAAACGTTTTTTACAAAAGCCATTACAAGGCACGATGAGGGTTTCACCCCTTGCAAAAAGTTTATTGCATCGCCCACAATTGTCATCCATTTCAGGCAGACAACCAATTTAGAATTTATAATTGGCTTAAAATTATTAAAATGTGCACATATGCTTATGATTCAGAGTCACTATCTCGTAATTATGTATTAAAACATATTAAAACCACAATATTATACATTTATGCAGACTTTGTACGATAATAAAAATATATTTAAAAGCAAAAAGCGAAACACGTCTACACGACTTGACTTGACTTGCCGGAAGTACATCCCTACGAAACCTTGCTAGGGCAACACTCAAAGACACCAAAACCATAAAATATAGTTTGAATATATATACATATTTTCTTTTTAATCATTCACATTCAAACAAACTTTCAGCAATATTCAATAAAGCGTATATATAAACATATATACATACGTACATATCTTTGTTTGATTTTTTTTCCAAGCATCATTTCTAATATTCTTTTTATTAACAATATTTTTTGTTAATATATTTAGAGTCACTATTTTTAAATTTTTACCTTAAAGTTTTTGTTTTATGAGTTTTGATTTACATTTTTTATTATATTGAATTTAATTTTGCTTTTGTCTACATATTTTTTTTACTTTATAGTTTTTGAATTTAATTCTTTTTTTTGTATTTTACATACTTATACATATATATTTTTTTTGATTTTTTTGCTTACGTTCATCGATATAATTATAATTTATTTGTAAATTTTTTTTATTTTTTTTTCATAAGATTCTGTTAATAACTTATTAATTTTTTTTATTATTAAACACCACTTTATGTCTGAATTTTTTTGATTTATTTGAATAATTTTAGTGAATTAAAAACCTTTTACCTTAGTATTTTTTTTGATTATTTGGTTTTTGGCGTTATACAGTTTGAACTAAAATTTGAATTACTTATTATGGTTTTTAATTATCATTTTTTTTTCTTTGCTCTTATAAGTTTTGAGTTACTACAGGATTTTGATTGAATTGAGTGAATTTTACCTCTGAATTTCTATATTTTTATTTCTATTTAGTTTGATAACAAATATTGTCATTACAGTTAGATTGTTTTTATAATTTTAGGAGTTACATAGTTATTTAAAATTTTTTTATTCCTTTTATTTACGGCTATAGATTTGAATTAATAAATTTTGAAGTTTGAATTTTTTTAATATATACATATAGTGTGCATCAAATTTATATTTTATATACATACATTTACCTATAAAAAAATACATATTCCTTTTAACAAAGAAATTTCTTTTCGTTTGAATTGGAGGTCTCTGAGCATTTTAAAGTTGAATTTGTTTGGTTCATTGCTTTGAGGTTATTGTTACGTTGTTTTTTTTTTGCTCTTGTTTTGTGTGCAAACGCTTATTGCTGTTCGTTCTGGGGTTTGACTTTCCGGGGAATGGAAGAGAGGGAAGAAGAAGCAATTGTTCCTGGTGGCTTGCGTTTAAACTCCGATCGTAGGATCACACGTAGCATTTCGAGAGCATTAGATAACCAGGTTGTAGGGTCAATCTTTACCCAAATTGATACCGGGATACCCCACCCAGTAGATTTTCTGCCAATTGACTATCTTAATCGCTGCACCGCTAGGGTCTTCGGTACAGCCGGAAACAGGGAAAGTCGTCAGCAGATAGTAACTATAAGAGAAGAGGTATCGGTGAATAGGTCTGACAGCAGCCTGAATTTTTCCAGAAAGATTGACCAATTATTTGAAATGTCGGACGATGAACAAAGTGGTTTGCAGCCTGGCGACGGCGGCGCTGGGGCTTCGAAACCTGCGGAAAAGGCGGCTAGTACTCCATGCACTGTGGATGAATTGCGCCGTATGATGACAATGATGATGGCACAGCAGGGAGAGATGATGGCCCAGTGCATGAACGAGATACGTAGCATGCGTAGCATGCGTGGCGAGCCTCAGCGAACGTGTTGCCGGGGTGGAAACCTCCGTTCACCCAACCGACCGACTATGATGTCAAAACCACAAAATGCGACCGGAAGGACAGACAAAGATTCGGGAGAACGCGACAAGGCTGGTGGAAATTCGGAGCAAGATAGATACCAAACAAACTCACGTCCCTGGAAGAAAATGGATCTTGACAAGTGGCATGTTAAATTCGATGGGACCACGAAAGGCATCACAATAGAAAGTTTTATTTTTAGAGTAGACAAACTGCGTGAACAACACAATATTTCAAATTTTCAACTTTTTACAGATTTTCATTGCTTGGTCACCGGTGACGCCTTGAAGTGGTACTGGCAAATCCTCGAAGACCATGCTGAGGATCCTAGCTTCGGCTATCCGGAGTTGAAAGCCGAGATGTTAGCCCACTTCAAGACGGCCGAGTCTGACTATGAAATAATTCGGGAGATTATGGAAAGAAAGCAATCGAGTCAGGAAACTTTTGATGAATTTTATAGCGACGTACATAACCTAACGTTTCGTCTTAGAAAGAAAATTCCCGAGAAAGAGCTGGTTACCATCATTAGGGGGAATTTGAAATCATACTTAGCCAACCTTACGTTCGCATCTAAATTGGAAACTCTTGCGGAGCTGAAGAGCGAGTGCAAGCGGGCAGAAAGGGTCATGAAAGATAATAAAAGTCGCGCAAAAACTGTTAATGAGTTAGAATTACATGAGTTCGAATTTCAACCAAAGGTAAAGAGTGAGATAGATGAATTAGGTAGGGTGCAGCGAAACAAGATGCCACAGCCACCAGGAAACAATCATCTTCCTAATGTGTCTGTGCCAAATAGTCCTAATACGTCATTGTCCAATATCATATCATTTTGTCCGTCTCCGTTCCATTTAATGTTATGTTTTTCGTGTGGTTTGCCTGTCGATCATTATGAAAAGAACCCTGAAGTAGTCAATAAATGTACATCGAATTTCCATCAAATGTTTTGTTTTGCCTGTGGTGGTAACTCGTCCTTTTGTGTGTTTAGACCAGGGGCGGGAAACTCCAGGATGGCAGAGTGCTCCGGGAACTCGCGCCAGACCAAGATGCTCCCGGAAGCCAAAAAATAACCATTTTAAAAAGAGAAATTGATAGAGTACAGAAAAAAGTTGAGAAAGAACAGGAAAAGGAAAAAGTGAGTAAACCTATTAAAAGTTTGCATCAAAGAAAAATAGAATACGAAGAAGCTAGAAAGAGAATTTTTTGTGAAGAAATTCTTGAAAGAAGAAATAAAAGAAGATGACAGCATTCACAGTACCGGGTAGACCTCTGTATCACTTTACAGTCATGCCATTTGGGTTGTGCAATGCTGCACAAAGAATGTGCAGACTGATGGACAAGGTAATACCCGCTTCCCTTCGTGAGTCCGTGTTTGTGTATTTAGATGATTTTCTTGTTTGTTCAGAGGATTTTGTGTCACATTTATGTTTGTTACAAAAGGTCGCTAAGTGTCTACGCGAGGCCAAACTAACTATTAATGTTGAGAAAAGTAAATTCTGTTTTAAAGAAGTTAGGTACCTGGGTTATGTGGTAGGCAACGGATGTATTCGCACCAAGGATGCATCGTAACGTTAATATTAACTATAAACTAAATGTTAAACAAGTTTCTGTTGAAACGATTCAATATCTAAACGTTATGAAAATTATCAATATAATTTTTGTTTCGTTTCAACATTAACAAAACTCAATCGTTAACGTTGAAACGTTTATTATTGAACTGGCAATGCTGTAACGAACAATCCTCAGTGTTACCGCGACGTCAAAAAATACTGCGTCATATCAAAAAGGCCCAAAAAATGCCCATTTTTTTTCTTAGTAGTTAAGAAAAGCTATAAAAAGGAAAAAGTATAAAGCTTTTGGATTTTTAATGACATCATTTCATGTTATTTAAGTAATTCGTTATTTTTAATGAAAATATATGTATGTAGGCGTAGTGTTCGCCTTAATGTACTAAGCAAGAAAATTGCTGACAAAATAATAGAAAACCGAATTTCAATTTAAATGTGAAAAATATAAAATATTCACCTTAATTTCCGTCCTTCTCTTTACTTTTCTAGCAAAAATTAACTAAAAAATTTGCTCTCAGTGCGAGATGTTAGCAAAAAAGTAAGGATACACTAAATCAGCTAAATTTGCTTGTTTTCCATAATTTGGGATAACTTTAATTACTGCTTCCATTTTTACCTTTTTAAAATAAAAATAACAAATTTTATTCGCTGTTTCCAATTTTGACACATATTTTCTTTGACATTTCTTCTTCTTCCTAGTAACTTGCTAGTGAAATTTGTCCAGTAGAGCAAGTTAGTGGAACTGTAATTTTTGCTCTCTTAGTTTTCGTTCAGTGTTTCTAAAATATAGTTCAGTTTGTTCTCTTTTGCTGTAGAGAAGGTAAAGAAACACAAATTAACTGTCAATCTAAATATTTAGTAAGAATTAGCACTAATTAATGAGATAAGAAACACTTCTTTTGTTTAATTTTTAACACTCCTTTATTAGCTTCACCTGTATGTACATATGTAGGTAAGTATGTATGCTAACATCGCAAACCCTTAGGCGAAAGCGTATGTATTCATACACTGAATAGTTGTTTTTCAGTGTGAAATGTGCTTATTAAAATTTCACATCCGCACATATAAAAATTTCACCGGACAAAATTTGGTGTGTTTACATAACTGTGAAGCGGCAACTCTGCCGATCAGCTGTTCATTAATAGCTTTGTTTCTTTATACACTAATTAACGTTAATAAACACTAATTTGTAGATTTGACATATAATAGGTGTACTCGCGTACAGCAATTTGTTGCAATTTATTACAATTTTGCAACAAATATCCGCTTTTTCCATTTTTTTACGCAAAAAAATTGCAGAAGTGATGGAAATGAGAGAGCAAAGTGACGTTTATTTTTGTGAGAGGCTGCAAAATTCTGCTTGACAAATTTTTTCCATCACATTTGTCCAGCAGCAAAACAGCTGATGAAAAAACATATGTTTGTAATTTGCGAAAATTGCAAAATTGAAATTCAAAATTAAAAAAGTTAAATATGGACGAATTAATTATGAAAGATGTAAATAAATAACATTTGATTATGTCTGCATCTGTACTTGAGCTAAATTTCGAATGATAACAGCAGCATTGTATGTTTGTTGCTTAATGTAGGAAGTCCGCCGGTTACCCTCTGCTAACTTATATGTATGCATGTATGTATGCACGTCAATATGCAATGCCAGCAGGCAGTCGCAACTCCATAGTTATATGTATATGTACATACATACATGTTTCTTTATTAGTAAAATATAATGCATGCATAATCTACTGCTGAAACTAAGCTAAAGTAATACAAATTTCCTCTAAATTTTTGTAAAAATAGGATTTGTTTATATTTTGTTAATTCTTATAGTTTTAATTTGATCAGCTGTTCGTCTTTGCTGCAAGTTTTGAATAGATTTGCATTTTTTTACTTTTTTGGATAATTATCTCTGGTGGGAGGAAAAATCGTTTTTGGCGAGATAGAGAGTGATAGAGGCAGACAGAGAAAAGCTGCTGGAAAAAGTAAGCGAATACAACTAATTTGTGTTTCTTTGGTTTCTCTCCAGTAAAAGAGAGCGAACTGATCGAAAATTGAGAGAGCACTGAACGAAACTGGTGAGAGCGGCAATGATAGTTCTACTAACTTTTTTACTGGACAAATTTCCACTGGCAAGACACTAGCAAGAAGAAGAAGAAATGTCAAATGTGGAAAAAGGAATTCAAATTTGTATTTGAAAATACAAAAGTAAATATATACGTAGTAAATCAAGTTATATAGCTATTTTTATTAAAAAAAAAAGGTTTAATATGGAAACGGGAAGTTATTTATAATGTATGGATGCTGTCAAACTAATCCTATATTGAAATATATGTACATATATACATTAGACAGCGGCTCAAAACAAGAACCATGATGAGAGTGCATCTTCCGCCGGATCGGCTGTAATGGAAGAAGTAAGGAAAATTATTCTTACAATTCACTCTTACCTTTCACTCTTTGCTATTAGACAAATCTATCTTCATACATATGTACATACAGAGATTTTTAAGAATTGTAACAATGCTTATGGAGCCTATTGAAAGCGATGACGAGATTGAACAGGTAGCTGTAGAAAGTTTAAGGTCAGTCGACATCGGCTTGTTTCTAATAATAATAATAATACAATGGCGCTATTATAACTCTGACGACGAGTTTTATGGCCGAGTTTCTCTCCCAATTCGGGGTGTGCTCCTTTTGTTTTTTCCTACTAATTGGGTGGACCTACAGTTTAATGCCTGCTCCGAACGGCGAATGCATTTTTTGTTTCTAACCAATCGAAATACCAGGAATTGTTTACTTCAGTACATTGAAATTGTAGTTCCGAGCTATCGTCATAATTTTCGAATCTCCAGAAGCTTGCTTGAAAGCGTTTTCGAGCGAATATGTCAGTCGAAATTGGTTTTTCTAAGGCAATAGAACACTTAAAGGGATATATTAAAATCCATATTTTTCTTTTCTGATGATGATTTCAATTTTTTATTTTTTCTTAAATTTTCGGGCGTGTCTTTTATCTTTTTTCATGCGCCAAACAATCATATCGTCGTTTAAACTGCATAACCGCTTAAGTGAAACTTTCATAACCGCCTATGCCAATATTGAGGTTTTCCAAACTTTAACTTCTAGTGTTCAGCTCTATGGATTTATACCACAGATTTGGCCTTTGGGAAGCTCTATATTTCCTTCTAATGTTCTTTTCACCTCTGAAGTCGGAGAGTTGGGCGGTTATGAAAGTCTCACTTGGGCGGTTACGAAGTGTAAACGGTGACATGTCACTAACATTTGCTAATTCAGGTTTCCTAATCTATTTTGCTAATATCTCTCACTGAGAGCAAATGTTACTTTACTCTCACAAATTTCGTTAAAAGAGATTAGCAAGAAATGTTAGTTAATGTTTTGCTGGAAAGTAAAGAAAAGAACCTAATATTGTAGCAGTCAAAATGTAAACATTTGATCTTGGGAATTTGTAAATTTAGGTAAGTTTTGCTGCCAACAATAAATATTTTGCAATTTAATTATACATATTATAAATTAATTTATTTGCAGAATATTCTAGAAACTGAAGGAGAAACTACCAATTGATATTGTGATCATACATATTGTGATTGCCCTACATAGGTACATACATACATATGTATGTATGGAGTTTTGCCCAGATGCAGCGATATCATTTTGCAGGTGCTACTGCTACTCTCTGCTTAAGTGACCAAAAATCATCCCTTTAATTATCTGGGATGTTACAGCCCAGATAAAATGCTGCTTTCTATTGAAATAAATATGTATATTGCCGGCGAAAAATGCTTGGGATGAAGTGCCGAAGTACGGATATTATATGCCCATGGTCATACACATATGCATACATATGTATATGGTTTGCGAAACACAATAGCAACAGTATTGCATTATGTAAGACGACGGCGACGGTAATTGCAAGGAAAACAATTATAAATGATGTGCAAATTATACATCCATGTTTAAAGAACAAAACAACGTACATACATTACTAGTAAACAGATATGAGTGTGTGCATTTTATTCATAGCTAGTCCTAGTGCAATAGAAAAATCAAGTGGCAATTTAGGTACAATAATTCAGAGATCCTTTATTTTTCCATTTCAATAAAATAACGAAAATAATATTAAATTCATTTGCACTTATTAACTATTTTAACATAAATAGTAACACAACCATATTGAATTCATTTACTTACATAGGTATAAAGACATAGATACATACTAATATGAATGATTTTAATAAATGTGATTAAGGCCAAATCATGGTTTAATTATTATTCTTATTATTTAGTCTTAAAAGCAAAATTATTTCAGTCAATTCATCACTTAAATTCGACCTGTAGTCATTCACTATATATTTTAGTGTTGAAAACGCACGCTCTACACTAGGACCGTTCGCCGGCAGCAAATTTCTGCAAATTGCAGAAAAAACTGCAAATTCGCGTTTTTTGAGGCATAAACTCAGTCAAAATTTGCAGAAGAGAGCGCAATTTTGACAGTTCAAAGAAGAAGAAAGCTGCAAAGTTTTACTGACGAAATTTGTCATTAGGTCCGTTCGGCGGCTGCAAATTGCAGCAATTTGCAAACAAAGAAAAATATGTCTTGCTCTCCGAAAGAGAGAAACTTATGCAAATTTACTGGCATTTGAACGAACAGAACTTTGCCAAAATTTGCAGGAAATCAGCTGTTTGTCTTTATTCACAAGTGCATAACAAAATTAAAATTTAACGAAATGGAATCGAAGGGAAAGCTAAATGTCCAGTGTCCTATGATCTACACAAAAGCACTGTGGATTGGTCCAGGAATAAATCCAGAAAAGGAATTCTGCCGGCTGAGTGTTATCTTTTTAACGTGCGGCCCAAGGCCGTCAACGCAAAAAGGTATTTCCTCGGTAATAGTGCGCAGTTTTGGTGTTTTGTTTGGTGGATTTTACAACTTTACCAACAAATATCTCATAAACTATAAGTTTCCGGCAAGTTTTTATTTCTGTTATGACATCTGTGAAAAAGTTATTTTTTTGAGGGTGTGACACATTAATGGGCATTTTTCCCATTTAAGTAGTATACTACCTCCTATTTGCGATTCAACAACGCAGAATCCCGAGAGTGCAGACGATGATCCCACTGCGCTGTTATTAACACGTTTCCTTTTAGCTGGTACCTTATTAAACAAATTAAATCATTTAAATAAACTTTATAAATTAAAATAATATAATTTTCTCACATCATTTTCTATTGAATCACATATATTCCCGATTTTCTTAGTTTTTTGACTTGAAATCATTTTCAACTTTTTTTAAATTGCAACCATATGATCGCAAATCATATGTTTTTTCAGTCTACTGAACTTTGCAACGACAAATTTTGTCAGTAAAACTTTGCAGCTTTCTCCGTCAATGAACTGTCAAAATTGCGCTCTCTTCTGCAAATTTTGACTGAGTTTTTGCCTCAAAAAACGCGATTTTGCAGTTTTTTCTGCAATTTGCAGCAATTTGCTGCCGCCGAACGGTCCTATTGCAAAGTTCAGTAGACAGAAAAAACATATGATTTGCGATCATATGGTTACAATTTAAAAAAAAAGTCGAAATTGATTTCAAGTCAAAAAACTATGAAAATCGGGAATATATGTGATTCAATAGAAAATGAAGTGAGAAAATTATATTATTTTAATTTATAAAGTTTATTTAAATGATTTAATTTGTTAATAAGGTACCAGCTAAAAGGAAACTTGTTAATGACAGCGCAGTGGGATCATCGTCTGCACTCTCGGGATTCTGCGTTGTTGAATCGCAAATAGGAGATTGTATACTACTTAAATGGGAAAACTGTCCATTAATCACGCACGCCCCGAAAAAATAACTTTTTCACAGATGTCATAACAGAAATAAAAACTTGCCGGAAACCTATAGTTTATGAGATATTTGTTGGTAAAATTGTAAAATCGGCTCAGATTTCCATCTGTCTACCAAGAGGGTAGGCCTTAGATTAAGGAACCACGGTCCGAGAAAAATGACTTTTTCAGGGAGGTAGAGGGCCTCTCACAGATCTCAAAACTAAAATCAAAACCTGCCGGAGGCTTATAGTTCACGAGATACTTGTTGGTAGTTTATTGGTAGTGTGATGGGTCCATAGATGTTACCCCAGAAAGATAATTCTGCCGGCTGAGGGTTATTTTTTTGAAGCGCGGCCGAAGGCCGCCAACGCAAAAAGGTGTTCTGCACACAAATATACATAGTGCGTGTTTTTATAAGTGTCTTCATACGGTAATACTGCACAGTTTTGGGGGTTTGTTTTGTAAATTTTACAACTGACAAATATCTCCGGTCGACGGGACTTTTGGATTTTGAATAAGCAACGTAATGTAGGAAGTCCGCCGGTTACCCTCTGCTAACTTATATGTATGTATGTATGTATGTCAATATGCAATGCCAGCAGGCAGTCGCAACTCCACAGTTATATATGTATATACATACATGTTTCTTTATTAGTAAAATATAATCTACTGCTGAAACTAAGCTAAAGTAATACACATTTCTTCTAAATTTTTGTAAATATAGGATTTGTTTATATTTTGTTAATTCTTATAGTTTTAATTTGATCAGCTGTTCGCCTTTGCTGCAAGATTTGAATAGATTTGCATTTTTTTACTTTTCTACAACGCCCGACAAGTCCTTTTTTCAGCGCGTGGTAGACTGTTGGAAAATTTTCCCGTAAAATCCACCAAACCAAACACCAAAACTGCGTACTATTTCCGTTGACGGCCTTGGGCCGCACTTTAAAAAGATAACCCTCAGCCGGCAGAATTCCTTTTCTGGATTTATTCCTGGACCAATCCACAGTGCTTTTGTGTAGATATTTAGCTTTCCCTTGGATTCCATTTCGTAAAATTTTAATTTTGTTATGCACTTGTGAATAAAGGCAAACAGCTGATTTGCTGCAAATTTTGACAAAGTTTTGTTCGCTGAAATGCCAGTAAATTTGTATAAGTTTCTCTCTTTCGGAGAGCAAGACATATTTTTCTTTGATTGCAAATTGCGGCAATTTGCAGCTGCCGAACGGACCTACTTACTTGTGTTGACGGAGTTGCATGAACGATTTGGAATAGCTGGTATAAAACTTTTTGTGAATACTTTTTTTGTTCCCAGAAGTCGATTAAATTTGTTTTGGTGTCTGTGGTTTCGCTAAAAGTTTCTATAGCCAAGAAGCGTCTGAATTTTGAGTGAAGGTGTATGTTGGCGAGCTTAGTTGATCAAGCAAATCGCCAAGTAAGTCTGTACTTGAATTTGCAGTGGTATTCTCGCCTTCTATAACATCGAAGTTGTCGGTCTGCGTAGGCTACACAAAGTTTTGAATATATGTAAGTTTAGCTTTCGTAAAATAAAGTAACATTAATGTAAAAAGCTACCTGAGAAATAAGCGCGCGTGCTTTCAAATGTATTGCTTTCAAATGCTCAACGGCTATTAATCTCATGTGTGCAAATTCAGGACTGATAAATAAACGATGCAGCCTGGGATCGAGGTAGATAGCTGCAGCAACTGTTGCATTACTCAGTAACGTTTTCTTCCTTTCGGAAATGGAATGGAATAGAAGTTTTGATATTTCAGATTGATTGGCAACTTTTTTGACCATCAAGCACATTTCCAAATACAATTTAACAAAGTCACCGAAAAGCAAGCTCCCATTCTGCAACTTTTCCGTAGATGATTTTATGGGGGCAAAACTTTTTAAGAAGTCATCAACGAAATCCCAGTTTATGTCGATATTTTCAAAATTATTCTCTAGGTATTCCCGAAGAGCTTTTAACCGTTTTAGCATGTCGTATGAGTAGCTCCAGCGGGTAGGACAATCAGCTATCGGTGGTAAAAGATTGTTACTTTTTATAAGTCGGTGTATTGTTGGTGTACGAAGTAGTTTTGTTGCTGAACGACACTTCAAAATTCTTCTTAACCTCTTCGTTTTTAAGTACGTCATGTACACTCAACTGGATTGTATGAGCCGCACATCTTATAACTGAAAGAGAATCTGAAATCAAATTAATCAGCTTGATTGAATATTATTAATTTTATGTACATTTATATTAAAGACTGCATACATATATAAGAATTTTTGTATGTATCTACATATGTATCTGCTTGCAGTTTAATCTAGTTGCGATTTTCGATTTTCAAATAGTGTAGTTTCTCATACTTACTGAAGTGAACGGTCATACAGTCGTTAAACTGGGGATCATCAAATATAGTTTCGCATGCTATATCCATGCAGTCGTCATCATTTTCTTCTATAGACTCTGATATATTTGTAATTTCTTCGTGTTGACCCTCGGTGTTGAGCAAGAAACCACATTTCACCATATTGCGACCGTTGTCACTTGTAATACTATACACTTGCTCTATATTAAGTTCATATCTACATGAGATGTGTATAAGAAAGAAATAGTTTTAATAAAAAGTGCGGAAACTATGTACATACTTAAGTGAAGTATTTTTATGAACATACCTATCCATTGTCTCTAAAATAAGTTGTTTCAAGTTTTCTGCCGAGTGCTTATCATTGAAGTTTTTCACACTTAGAGTTTTAACAACAAGTTTGCCTTCCACCAATAACTGCGCATTAATACATACGACGTTTCTATAAAGACGTTGTGCGCTGTCTATCTTTATAGAAAAATTTTTATTTTTTAAAAGTTTCTTTAAATTATTGGTCTCCATTTCAGCTCTTTTATGTAATATATGACCTATATTGTTTCTATTTAGTCTATTCATATTCATTTGATCGCAAATTGGGCCTAATAATGTTTGGAAAGCGCTGCTACTAAAAACTTTTAACGGCAGACCACAATCAATGATGAACGCAACACACAAACTTTCCACTTCGTTCTGGGACATTTTCAACACAACTTTTTTTCTTTCATCCGCGAGATCATTGGTATTTTCTTCATCGCTTTTGTAGTCATTAAACACATTTATATGCTTCCTCTGAAGATGTGACTTCAGATTTCCGAGATGGTCAGAAGATATACTTTGACTACAAATTTTGCATGACATCGTGTCATCTGCATTTTTATTAAAGTAATTTCTTACAAAAGCTCCCCTTTTCTTTCGCATATTGATATTTTAACAAATTTTCACACGTCCGCTTTGTTTTACAGTAATACTTTTACTTCGTTTCAATTTTAACGAGAGCCGAACTTTTGGTTGGGGCATTGCCAGAACAGAAAAAAACGAAATCATTTTTTATTCTGATAACGTTTTAACATTATCGAAATGCTTATTGTTGATTTATTTCGTTTACAACGTTAACGGTTGCATTTTAGTTTCGTTAACATAGACTGTTAACAAACGAAAAAAAAAATTGAATAGTTTGTTGAGCATCCTTGATTCGCACAGATCTAAATAAAGTTGCAGCAATGCGAGATTTTCCAGAACCCAAGACCCCAAAGCAACTTAGGAGGTTCCTAGGGATGACAGGCTGGTACCGACGCTTCATAAAAGATTACGCGACCATAGCCGCACCACTACACGAATGTCTTACGAAAGACAAAATAAAGAAATTTTCTATGTCAGAAGAAGCAATGAATGCATTCGAAACTTTTAAGCGAAGCCTAATATCAGCTCCTGTACTGACTCACCCAGACTTCAACAGACGCTTTTATATACAGTGTGACGCATCGACTGACGGAGTGGGGGGAGTACTATTTCAACTTGACGACGACCATAACGAACGACCTATAGCCTACATGTCCGCTAAGCTAAACCGCGCGCAGCGCAATTACAGCATAACCGAGTTGGAGTGTTATGCGGCGGTGGTGAGCATTAAACGTTTTCTCTGGAAACTCTGGGTACCAACTGAGTTGCGGCAGGGTCTTGTTGAAGCGTCACATGCCTCACCTTCTGCAGGGCATGGAGGCATACACAAAACATTGAGTAGAATTAGGGAAAGATATTTTTGGCCTGGTATGGTCACTGACGTGCAGTTGCATATTAGCAGCTGTGAAAATTGCAAAACTAATAAAACCCAAAACGCGTTTAAGAAGCCTACGATGGGCAAACAGCACATCGCTCAGACCTTTTCAACGTCTGTATATTGATTTTATGGGTCCGTATCCGCGTACGTCTAGTGGTAATGTTTATTTATTTGTGTGTCTTGAGCATTTTTCAAAGTTTGTGTTCTTGAAACCGATGCGCAGGGCTACATCAGCTGAATTAACGAAATTTTTAGAAACAGAAATTTTTCACATTTTTGGTGTACCAGAGTATATCCATCCTGATAATGGAAAACAATTCATTTCCGAAACATTTAAAACATTTGTCGCGAAATATGGTACGAATCATATTAAAACCGTATTTTATTCGCCACAAAGTAACGCAGCCGAGAGAGTTAATAGATCAGTGTTGCAAATGTTAAGGTCTTACATTAAAGAAAACCAAAGGAATTGGGATAATTATGTTAGTGATGCTGCTTTTGCACTACGTAGTGCAACACATTCGGCAATTGGCCGATCGCCTTATGCAGCTCTCTTTGGCTTGCCAATGATACAGCATAGTGATGGGCGAGTCCGAGATGTTTAGACAATCGAGAGAATCGCCATCGTTGCAAAATCACAATCGAGTCAAAAGTTGACTCGCTCCTCGACTACACAATCGAGATGTTTTTGCGATTTTTCCGAGTCGGCGAGTCGGAGGTTGTTTCGATGACATCTCGACTACACAAGCGAGATGTTTTTGCGATTGTTCCGAGTCGGCGAGTCGTAGGTTGTTTCGATGACATCTCGACTACACAAGCGATTGTTTGCGATTGTTCCGAGTCGGCGGGCCGGCTGTTGTTTTGATGATATGTTTTAGTTGATAAAATAAACTGAATGAGTGTTGTTGATGAAGAAAGTAGGATTGTTAATGGAAGTGAGGCAAATAAATATGTAAATAAATGCACCAAATTGAAAAATATGCTATATATAGACGCTGCATTTTTGCAATCACAATTAAGGAGTGTCGTGCTTAATAAATACAATTAATTATTTAAACATTAATACATTAATAAATTTTCTGAAGTGAGACGCTTACGAAACAAATTAATTTTACGAGCAGTAACAACGGCAATAGATTTGTACCACTGTATACTTTTTTAAGCAATTTTGATATTCAAGCGGCAACAACAAATGTTATGTATTTTTTGCAGCGAGTCCGAAATGTAGGGTTGCTTTGAAACTGAGAGGAATCATTAGCGAGTCCGAGATGTTTTAACGATTGTTTCGACTGACGGCCATTTACGACTTGACTCGAACACGAATGAAAACCATCGAGAGCATTCGAGATGTTTCAACAATCGAGAGAATCGAATAAAACAACTCGGACTCGCCCATCACTAATACAGCATGCAACATCTTATGAGCTTTATAGGAAATTAGGTGCTTTAAGAGATTCAGATTGCGAAGTTTTGTCTGGAAAAGAAAGCATTCAGTTAATTAGGGAGAAAATTATCAAGGAATTGCGATTAGCCCATGAGCGTAGCGCTAAGGTTTACAATACCCGTAGTAGAGATGTGAAGTTTATTGTAGGACAAGTGGTATACCGCCGTAATTTCAAACAGAGTTCCCAAATCGAAAATTATAATGCCAAATTAGCTCCCAAACAGGTCAAATGCATAGTACTAAAAGAAATTGGAAATTCTATGTATGAGCTGGGAGACATGAGTGGAAAGAAGATCGGGGTATACCACGCTAAAGATATATTTGTAGCATAAATGTTATATTTTGTTTGTTAGTGCTAGGCGTAGAAACTTATTTATCCGCTTGTGTTATGCCGTTTTCTTTTCTCGAAAAAATGTTGCCCTGTTTGATTTTCTTAGCCATTTTGTAAGCTTGTGTGGTGATTTCAACGAATATTGTCCTCTGACTAAGTAAGAGGGCACCATTAACTACAAATTCAGCCATTTTATAGAAAGTCATGTTACGTAATTTGATAATTGAGATATTAAAGGGCAACATTTTTTGTCAGAAAAGAAAACGCCATTAGATACTTGTCTTGTTACGTCCATATGTATACCTGAATATGTATTTACAGTGCTTTCTAGTCATACTTGACCTTATATTATTGTAATCTTGATTATTTTATATTTTGACATACCCTTTGTGATATTTTATTTATCTTTGAGCTTCAGCTGTGATATTCTTTCATTTTTTTTTTAAGCTTTACCTGTGATATTTTTTTACATTTCTGACATTTAATAGAGATCTGTGATATTTAATTGACTATTTATTTATTTATTTACTTGACCTTTTGTGATTATTTCTGCAATTATTTATGTATTTGATTTTATCAACCGGACCATTAGGATATATACCAACTGTGATATAGGACTAAGTATCCGTAAGATAGCTTTACATATCGTCGTACCATACGAAAACTAACATATTTAAAATTTCTGGCGAAAGCTATCAATAAAAAAATTCTGTACGAAAAGTAGAACATTTGACTTTTGGCCGACGAAAAGTAATAAAATCAAGTTTTGGCTGACGAAAAGTAATAAAATCGACTTTTGGCCGACGAAAAGTATCAGTAATTATATACTGTTTTTACATTAAAATTGTTGTTGTTTAAACGAAATTGATAGTTTTCGTCAGCCAAAAGTGTTTTTTTTTTACTTTTCGTCAGCCAAAACTCGATTTTATTACTTTTCGTCGGCCAAAACTTGAACTTTTTACTTTTCGTCAGCCACAAAAAAACTGATGTTAGTTTTCGTATGGTACGACGATATATGCATGTGTGAGTAGACATACAACCAGTGAATGTTAGAAGTAGATTAGCCATATTCCCACAATAGATTGTTAAATACCCGGCTTTAGGTCGTGGGTCGAGGCCACACGTTGGGGACAATGAGATACAAAGGCTGCGTCTAGATTCCTTTTAAGCACTCGTTTCATGATGCAGGCACCATCGACGGCTGCGAGCCTGTTACGACAGCCTTTGTCACAAAATGTAAAAGTTGTATCTGAATGTAGGTTTGTGTGAATGTGTGAAGTGGTTCGATTGAGGTTCTGTTAGTATCAGCGTGCTGTGTGTTATATGTTTTGTCTATGTTAAATTCCGATCGTCAAACCTCAGATCGAACACGAAATACATGTAAATGTATCTGTGCCTATGTGGTAACTTTCATCGGCAGAAAGTAGCGTTTTGTAAGTACATAAGCCCGTTAATCCTTTTTATCGTTCGGAGGATATAAAAGGGGGCCAAATAGGAGAAACGGGACAGAATTGCGAAGTTGCGGTCCGTGTGTAGTGTCAAGTGGTTTTAGTTATACAAAAAAAGTAGTGTGGTGTGAAAAAAAAAGGTTATACATTGTTATATGATTTTAAATAATAAATTAAATAAAATTTAAAAAAAAAAAAAATATTCGGTTTATAAAACTCTAAGAGTGTAGAGTGTGGTAATCCGGCGGCAGTGTGTTGGCCACAGTGACCAAATACTCGGAGGCAGGAGTAACCCACTGGCGGAGCAGGAGGAGATTGGAGGTAAGTGAAAGAGAAAAGACGCCCTTAAGATTTAGTCAGACATACGTATGTATGTATGCATATGCATGTGTGCATGTGTGTGTTTGTGGGTACATCCCCTGCAAAAAAATGTGCGATCAATCCCGAAAGAGATTTGTCCTCGATTGATCTCTTTCGAGAACAATCGGTCCACAATTAGTCCCCGATTGTTCCCGTACGGGTATAAATGTGGATTAATCGCTTTCATTCCGAACGGGTACAAATCTAGATTCCTTAAATGTAAAAATTTTACAAAAATATGCAAAGTATTTAAAAATTGTAGAACAACCGGTAAAACGAATTGAACACCCTTTTTTAATAACAATTTTAACAAAATGTTGCCTAAAATATCCTATGAAAAAATCCTTTACATTACGCTCATATAATGCATACTCAAAAGGGAACAAGTAAAGAATACCGTCCGGTGAGCTAAAAAAAAAAAAAGTGGGCGTGGTCCGCCTTTTTAGCCTGATTTCCGTGATATACTTCTTTTTTGGCGCAAACGATTTTTGAGGGAGCTAGAGGGGGATGAAGTTTAAAAAACCCTTTTTTTTAAAAGCCGATATAGCGTTGGCGGCCTTCGGCCGCGCTTTAAAAAAATAACCCTCAGCCGGCAGAATTCTACTTCCGCAATAGCATCTATGGGGAAACTTTCCAATAATGTCACACGCCCCCCAAAAAAACGACTTCTACCGGGGGGTAGGGGAGGGGAAGGGTGTTCTGAATCCGTAAAATTTAGGCGCCGGACGTACCTCGTTTTCGGGGAATTTATGGTTAAAGTTTAGTAACTCTCCATATAAATACGATAGATAAAGAAAAAACTTTTGCGGAGAACAGATTTTGCATTGGGGCCTTCGGCCGCGCTTATAAAAAAATAACCCTCAGCCGCCAGAATTCTCTTTCCGGAGTAATATCTATGGCCCGGTCCACAGTGCTTTTGCGCAGAACACTTTTCTGCGTTGGCGGCCTTCGGCCGCGCTTATAAAAAATAACCCTGGGCTACGCCATCCGTCCGGACATGTGCCCTAACCGTGGCTACCGCCACGGTGATGTCCTTCTGCGTAGTACACCCTTCGTGTGTCAGAAAAGCCTACTGTACAACTTTTTTCATGGTTCTCTGTATACCTAAAACTACTAAAAACATCTTTTCATTTCACGATAGCTAATTATATAGAAGTCTTGCTATAGAGAATAGTATATGAAATGAAAGATATTTTTATGCTCTTTTAAATGAATATAATTTTTAATATACTTAATAACACAAAAAAAATCACAGTTTTTCCCTAAAAAAAATACCAAAATTTGAGTTTTTTGTTTTTTAACAAAATTTGTAAGGAATTTCCGAAAATTTTGATACGTCATAGAAAGGCCTTTAAATAAGCTTTCCAACGATACCTTAATTTTAAAAATTGAGAGAATATTTTGGAAGATATGGGCTTTTTAAAAAAAAGTTTTTTTTAACTTCATCCCCCTCTAACTCCCTAAAAAATCGTTTGCGCCAAAAAAGAAGGCGGACCACGCCCAATTTTTGTTTTTTCTGTAGCTCACCGGGCGGTATCCTTTACTTATGCCCTCAAAAGTTTTGAGTCAAATTTTTTAAATTTATCTATTGAGATTTTTTTACAAAAAGAAAACATAATCAGCCTTATCGTGAACTTCATGTGAACAAAATGTTCCCAAAAATTACAAAACAAAAACAAAATGTGAAAAATTGTTATTGTTTTGCTTTATATTTTTCGAGGGAAATTTTTCACATGAAGTTCATGATAGGGCTGTATATAATCTTTATTTAAATATGCATGAACATTTACAATTTTTTAAGGAAAAATCTACATTTGTACCCGTTCGTGCTGAAAGCGATTGATCTATGTACATTTGTACCCGTTGGGGATGAAAGCGATTAATCTACATTTGTACCCGTTCGGGATGTAAGCGATTGATCTACATTTGCACCCGCTCGGGATGAAAGCGATTGATCTACATTTGTACCCGTTGGAGATGAAAGCGATTAATCTACATTTGTACCCGTTCGTGCTGAAAGCGATTGATCTACATTTGTACCCGTTCGGGATGAAAGCGATTGATCTACATTTGTACCCGTTGGAGATGAAAGCGATTAATCTACATTTGTACCCGTTCGTGCTGAAAGCGATTGATCTACATTTGTACCCGTTGGGGATGAAAGCGATTAATCTACATTCGTACCCGTTCGGGATGAAAGCGATTGATCTACATTTGTACCCGTTCGGTATGTTAGTGATTAATCTACATTGGTACCCGTTCGGGTATACAAGTTGAACAATTAGTCTCTCCATAGGACATGCTCGAACAAATGCGATCAATTCACTCCATATAAAGGGATGTAAAATTGTATTAGTCGCATGCTCCCTTGCGATTGATCCCGGACACGTCCCGGATTAATCGCATTTTTTGCAGGGTCGATACTTGCATACATGCAGATGTGGATATGTGTGTTCTTACAGGCATATGTATGTCGACATAAAAGTCCCAACACAACCCTTTTCGTCCTTACAGGTCGCCGCGAAGGACCTCCCCAAGTTTGGGCTGGAAAACAAATAAAAATTTCCCACGCACATCCACCAATAATATTGCACATCCACTAACACGTACATCACACATATAAACTTACTGGTTGCAGGACTAAATTAAACCCGCCACTTTCAAAAAGATCAAAAAAAAAAAAAAGTCAATCACTTAGATGCACACATTTAATTAACACCACCTAAATTCTGGAGATTGGACCCCTACTGCGCGGAAATAGACATAGTACACACATACGTTCATATCCCCATATTAGCAACTTTGGGCATTCTAGTGATGCTAAATCCTGGCGGGATCGGAAAAATATACATATCTACACACACACATATACAAATACTTACCAACACAAAAAAAATAATAACTTGGGAAAAACTCTGGGTTTGTGGCCTAAGTCCCAACCGGGATCAACATATTTACATACATGCATGCACGATTAACATTTTTGGGACAGAAGAGGAGCACATCAAACAATCAACAGAGGAGTTCGAATACACACGCATACATATGTACATACACCTAAATAGAAGGAAGAAAAGGGGAAACATTCATTGGCAGCAGGAGAAGCAGCGATCACCACTTTTTTAGTTCAATTTTATAATTTTTATCTTCACAAATATTTTTTCTTTCTAAATAGTTCGATTTAATTTTAGTATTTACCCATATTATATCTTTTGTTGTTGGTCCAATTTCCCTTTCTGTAGGCATTGCCAGGTGCATATTTACGGGTACGTACACGGTGCTCCCCGAAATTCTCCAAACAATTTGTTTGTTGTTGTGCGCACTTCGTGCGCATCCAATTTTACTATTTTTTCTGGCCACGTACTAAATTAATATCGCCCTTGTTGTTTTTTTATATTTATCTTAGTTTTTTTTGCTCCTCATAATTTATTAACAAATACATTTTCTTTTGGCCATTTTTTTTAATAAATTTTTTTTTGTTCCAAGTAGTTTTCGACGTATCCAGATTGCCTTGCTCGCTGCTTCTGAATTCGAGCGAGTGATTAAAATTTTTGATAGGTATTGGAATAATAGAGAGCCTCACATGTATGTATATATGCACCGAAGTAGGTAGGTACGTATTGAATATTAGGAACGTTCATTTTCTCTCACACTCTAGGTTTGCGAAGCATTGTTGGTACCATGATCCAATTACCAGGTCGGTCCATGATACATACACACAAACATGCCGTGAGCTGAATGTCAAACAGAATGTCAAAACTGAAAGGAGAACGAAATAATTTGACATTCAGCTCACGAGCGAATGATGGAGAAACTCAGAGAACGAAGAATTTGACCAATAGTAAACACGAATGTATATAAAGAATATGCAGAAGCAGAGAAATTGGATAGCTGTTGAAGAAGAAGAAGTCAGCTGATCTGAAGAGCCGACCTGTATAGGTGGATCCTGGTTGGTACCTTCAACGCTGGATGAACGAGGTGAGTTATTGCTTTGATCTTCATATTTATTGGAATATTTATGCTCACTTACGTACATACCTCTCCATAACACAAAAATTGTTAGTGGGCTCAAACTGGAGCACCGTTTTGTTTTGCTAACAATTTTCGTGCTAGTGACCTACATTCTTTTTCGTACATGCAAATACACATATATACATACATATACTTATAATCAATTATAATAAGTTTAGATACTTTTTCTTACACTTTGGAATAGGTCCAGATATTCATAGTAATGTACATTAGGGAGAGCCTTAAATTCTGAATTGAATGAAGTTTTTTTTATTGTTGTTTGAAGTAAATTAGTTCATTTTTTTATGATTTGCAAATATTAATTTACACATTAGCTGCTAAGTACACAAATTTATGAATTGTATAGGTTTAGGATAATAATTGTTGAAATAAAGGATTGTAAAAATATGTATAAGTGCATCTTGATTTTTGTTATTTGAGGTTAACGAAATATAAGATGCAGAGCTAAAACAATTAAAGTTTTGGTGTGAGTGTTGCTTTGGCAACAGAGGGGAAGTAGGGATGAATCAAATGGACATTAACTGACGCTCTTCAGACCGGAGGACTGAGTTTGGGGGCGCTGTAAGGAAATAGGAGTCAGCACAGCGCCCATGGCTTCGCGTGTTCACACTGAAGAGGGTGGGATAGACTCCATCGGACGTGACAGGGACAGGTTTTTTTGGTTTCTACTATTTTCCACTTCTTTTTCTTTTCAGCATCCCTTTTTGTACTATCTACCTACAGGCATGAATATCTATTTTTTTGTTTGTGTAACTGTGGGTAAAGGCAGGTGGAAAAGGATCCACCCACCGACGAGCTAGCCCGGGATGCCAGCATGCCGACCCTCCACCTTGCCTCTACCCACCCCAAGCAGTTACATAACAATGGCGCCCAACGTTAAGTAAATCCACAAAGTTGAATTTTGCGATGACAACATCTATTGCAACAATAACTATTCATGTTTTTCGATTTAAATTTTCTTTCTTTATTTTTCCCTTTTTTGCAATACTTCATCTTCTTTTTATTTCTTAAATTTTTTGTCTCATTTTTTTTCTTGTTCTATCGGACAGATGACAGTCAAAGGGGTGGCGTCACTTGCCAAAATGGCATTTGTACTCTGTTGATTGGCCAGGGGGATTCCCGCCTCAACTTCATTGCGCCTCCTAGAATCTTCAACAGACCTAGGAGTAGGCACTGAAGTTGAGACGGCGAATAATACATTTTTTTGTTGAAGTGGAGGAAATTGTTTAAGCTACCGTGAGTTTGGTTCATCACTGGACTTACGTGAGGTTTATAGCTTCATCCACCTAGGGGTAGAATTGTTGTTGGACTTCGTCATTGAGTGAAACGGCAGCCGCGCTGGGAGCCAGCACTCTGAGTGTGTTGTGCCTCACTCAGTGATGAAGGAAACAACTTGACTTTGACTAGTACGTTGACTGACAATCATACATAGATACACTGGACATATTTTTTTTTTTTTTTTTTTATTTTATTCATTAATCCGTCTACTAACAATAGTTAATACAGACATTCGCTTAAAAGATATATATATATATATCAATAATTAGACTAGAACTAAACTAAACTAGTCACCGATTTTCTATATTACATTATTACACAGCAGATGACTTCTTAATGTATAATGAAAAATATGTTTAGCACCAAAGACATCTAGATCTAAACAATTTGAGAAACCATTTAGTTCAGATAAGGTTCTGATAACTGGAGCATGCGAACCATAAACAGTCTTTCTCAAACCCACGAAAAACACTTCAAAATTCCGAAGGTTTCTGGAAGGAGTATTTATGTAAATTCTCTCCAAAAGTGATGGGCAGTCAATTTTACCAGAAATTATGTCGAAAATGAAAGACGAAGCTAAGAGGGTTCGTCTATTATACAATGATAATAGGTCAAGCAATTGACATCGCGAAGAATAAGAAGGAATAGGGTCTGAATAATTTAATGGCGAGAGCGCAAAACGCAGAAATATTTTTTTCACTCTTTCCAAACGGTATGTATGAATGGCATGGTAGGGCCTCCAGACAAATGCAGCGTATTCAAGCTTGGATCGCACAAAGGCCGAGTATAAATTTTTTAGAGTATAAGGATCGTTGAAATGAGCTGAGTGACGTCTCACAAAAGCGAGCATGGCAAGTGAGCTAGAACTAACATAATTGAAATGCGTAGTGAAACTAAATTTGGAGTCAAAATAGACTCCAAGATCCTTAACTTCTAATAGAGTTTGATTGTTGTGTGTCGGAAATATGGTAAGATGTAAGCAATGGTCGCTGGGATTTGGAAAATGTGACAATATGGCATTTACTAATATTAAGAAACAATCGATTCTTTATACACCACCCATAGAGCTTATTGATCTCTAACTGGAGAACAGCAGCATCATTATAACAATTTATCTCAGAGTATACCTTGAGATCATCTGCATACAGTAAAAATTTAGCATTGGAAAAGCAAGTGCTTATGTCATTTATAAATAATATAAATAATAATGGTCCCAAAATGCTACCCTGAGGCACACCAGATGTGGAGCAATAAGATCTCGAGTGAACTCCATCAAGATTGACCATATTGACTCTATCATTTAAGTAGGATTTAATCGGTTTAAGGTTTTGAATTCCTTCAAGAATGTCTAGTTCAGACAGAACTAGGGAACCAAAATTAATAGCAGAGGGAAATTCATAGGAAGTGTTGTAACTTTCCAAATCAATATCAGGAGAATCATCCAGTGTGAAATTGGCGGAGAAGAAATCAGCAAATAAGTTGGATGCCTCATAAACTGACCCGGCAGTAAAGCCATTATAGAACACAGATTTAGGTATGGTAGAAGCATTTTTCATCGATTTAATATAATTCCAGAAGCACTTAGGATTGTCCTTAATATTCTCCTCAAAGTTTCTCGTGTAATTGGAAAATAGAGATTTATTCAAGTTATTAAACTTTTTACTATAATTAGTGTAGATTTCATAAAAGCGCTGTTGATTGCTGGACTTGAACTTTTTAAAGAACTTGTTTCTCAAATTTTTCAGATGCTTTAGTTCTTTGGTGTGCCAAGGCACTTTATAAGAATTAAATTTTAATTTTGGAACAATTTCGGAGCACACTCTAAGAACTTCTACTTTGAAATTATTGAAACCTCTTGCAACTCCAATTTCATCAAGAATTAAATGCCACTTAATATCGTTAAGCATATCGTTTAAAATAGTGAAATTACAGCGATGAAAATTGAACACCGAACTGCGATTAATCTTTGGAATGCTAAAATATTCCACGAAATCAATATCCAATCTTAAAGGTAGATGATGCAAATTCGATGATGAAATTGAAGAAGCAGGTTCTGATAAGCGAAAAACAATATTATTAGAAACAAAAACCAGATCGAGAAAGCGATGAAGCGAATTATGAAATTTATTAATTTGCAATAAGCCAATACCTAATAAGTTATCAATAAAATAGGAATCTCCAGAACTATTGACATTAGTAGGAATCAAAAAATCATTATTCTCAAAGACTTGCCAGCTTACATTGCTTAAATTAAAATCACCTAGTATACATAATTGATCATCCCCAATAGTTCGATTTATAGCCAACACATTTTTTAAATGAGCCTTGTAAATATTCTCCGGGCTTAACGGTGGTATGTATGAGACGCAAATGTATAAGAGGCCAACAGATCCAGAAATTCGCACGCAAAGTTGATCCAAAAGTGTATCGCACTCTGATAATAATACGAGTGAAGCATGCAAGTTACACCGAACAGCAATTAATACCCCTCCACCTCTACTCAAACCAGTTTTGGCCGAGTCTCTATCTTTGCGGAAAATGTTATAAAGCTTCGGGTCAAACAAATTCAGCATCAAAGAAATTGTCATTCAACCAGGTCTCAGTAATGACAAATATATCATACTCTAGGAGGGAACTAAACAAACGCACATTTTCAGCCTTACTTCTTAGTCCAGACGCATTTTCGTAATAAATATGTAGGCTCCTCGATGGATGCAAACTATTTAAAGCAGTATTTAAAGATTGTTGAATATTCAGTTGCGATGCTACTTGATATTCGCTCGATTCTCCTCCTTCCCAAAAAAATCAAACGGTCTTACACTAATGTTGGACGGCCATATATTCGGATCTAATATTTGGTTGTAGAACGCAGGATCAACGCCAAATTTTAAGTTAACGTGATTAAGGTCTTTTAATTCAGTACCTTTTTTAATAAGCTTGTAGCAGATTAAATGGGCTTTATCAACACCAGATTGCTTAGCAACATAATTAACTACCTTCTCAACTGATATATCAGGCTTAAACGAAGACACATGTAACCACTTCTTTTTTCGATTTATAACATCAAGGTCACTATTAACATTACGACCAACAACAACATTTTTACGCAGCAAAGTTTTCTTTTTAGTCACTTGAATGAAACCATCATTGGCCGGTACTACATCAGATTCAATACGATTGTGGGTTTGGGCAGCATTGTTTGCTAAAGCAGTGCTACGATTATCATGTGTATCACGATTATCACTACCAGCTGCAGTGTTTGCAACATCACCTCTTTGTTTAGCCGGAGATAGACGAGATGAATTTAATGTGCATTTAGCAGGCGAAACAGCATGAAGAGACATGTTAGGTAACAAGCAGCAGTCATTCAAGCAAGAGAGAGATGCATCCATAACAGGTGTTTGAGCCAGAGAAGAAATTGTATTATGATGTGTTGGAGAAAGCGAGCCAGCATTGTTTTGAAGAATACCCGCCAAACATCGGTTATCATTATATTGACCAGTTGCCAAGTTAGAAGAGTGCAATGTTAAGGGTGATTTAGCAATAACCGAGCTCTTTATTACACCAACTTCTTTTACCAATAATTCAATTTTATTGGCAATGGAGTAATTTTTATTATTTTTAGAAATATCTATAATTTGATTTTGTAATTCAGCAATTTGCAATGCCACAGTATCAAGCTTCTTGTCGAAAAGATTCGTTATTGAATCAATTGCAAGTTTATGAGCGGCCAGAATTGAACTCAAGTCCTTACTCAGTCTTTCAGGAAAAACCACACAATCCTCGCACATATACAAAATATGGCGATTAGCTTTTAATATTTTCACCTCATATTCGCTAATAGTGCCAGCACAGCACGATTTATGAAAACGTTTTTTACAAAAGCCATTACAAGGCACGATGAGGGTTTCACCCCTTGCAAAAAGTTTATTGCATCGCCCACAATTGTCATCCATTTCAGGCAGACAACCAATTTAGAATTTATAATTGGCTTAAAATTATTAAAATGTGCACATATGCTTATGATTCAGAGTCACTATCTCGTAATTATGTATTAAAACATATTAAAACCACAATATTATACATTTATGCAGACTTTGTACGATAATAAAAATATATTTAAAAGCAAAAAGCGAAACACGTCTACACGACTTGACTTGACTTGCCGGAAGTACATCCCTACGAAACCTTGCTAGGGCAACACTCAAAGACACCAAAACCATAAAATATAGTTTGAATATATATACATATTTTCTTTTTAATCATTCACATTCAAACAAACTTTCAGCAATATTCAATAAAGCGTATATATAAACATATATACATACGTACATATCTTTGTTTGATTTTTTTTCCAAGCATCATTTCTAATATTCTTTTTATTAACAATATTTTTTGTTAATATCTTTAGAGTCACTATTTTTAAATTTTTACCTTAAAGTTTTTGTTTTATGAGTTTTGATTTACATTTTTTATTATATTGAATTTAATTTTGCTTTTGTCTACATATTTTTTTTACTTTATAGTTTTTGAATTTAATTCTTTTTTTTTGTATTTTACATACTTATACATATATATTTTTTTTTTGATTTTTTTGCTTACGTTCATCGATATAATTATAATTTATTTGTAAATTTTTTTTATTTTTTTTTCATAAGATTCTGTTAATAACTTATTAATTTTTTTTATTATTAAACACCACTTTATGTCTGATTTTTTTTGATTTATTTGAATAATTTTAGTGAATTAAAAACCTTTTACCTTAGTAATTTTTTTGATTATTTGGTTTTTGGCGTTATACAGTTTGAACTAAAATTTGAATTACTTATTATGGTTTTTAATTATCATTTTTTTTCTTTGCTCTTATAAGTTTTGAGTTACTACAGGATTTTGATTGAATTGCGTGAATTTTACCTCTGAATTTCTATATTTTTATTTCTATTTAGTTTGATAACAAATATTTTCATTACAGTTAGATTGTTTTTATAATTTTAGGAGTTACATAGTTATTTAAAATTTTTTTATTCCTTTTATTTACGGCTATAGATTTGAATTAATAAATTTTGAAGTTTGAATTTTTTTAATATATACATATAGTGTTACAAGTTGAAGATGTACTGCAGGTGACAAAGGAGAGCGACGAAGAAGAAAAATTAAATTACGACCTAGCATCATCTGATGAGTCAGATGCAGAATAAACTTTGTATTTTAATATGTATGTATGTACACATTTCATTAATTAAATAAAGTATGAATTTATTAAAGAGTAAATACATATATTAATTGTATGGAATTGAATTAGAAAGAAAATATATAGCTCTTAAAATACGAAAATAATAACATATCAACTTAAAAAATCGGATGTCAAATAACAAAGTTACAATAAAAAAGCGACTACGGCGGTATTTCGCGGGGTAAAAAATTTTTTTTTTGTGTACATTAACTCTCTCAACATATGCTTCAAATTTAGGTGCGGACTTTTACAACTTTTTTTCGACCCTATCTAATGTAGATACAGTCATATAAAAGTTGTTGCATATTTCATGGCGTGAATTTATTTCTGTTACAAATAATACAAAGGAATATGTTTTTTGCTTTCTGTGGTCTTTTGGGTTGTTTATACAAAGATTTTGTCTGAGGGGACCCCTAGTGAAATTTTATGGCGAATAATTTTCTAGAATATTTCCATCCTCTATCGACCTTCAAAATACTATTTTTTCGGACTTTAAAAAAAGGGGGGTCAAAAGGACACTTTCGTGGAGGTGTTATCGGGTTAAAGTATTCCACAAAATTAAAGTTCGTGAAATTTTACTATATGTTTCCTAACAACATATTTCTATACGACATGTATTTAACCGTTTTTTTCCTTTATTTAGAAATCACTCACGCACTTTTCAAAGCTGGCAACCCTCCAGTTTGCCCCAGATTTTGATAGGCAACCCATGTTTTTTGGACTCTGCTCATGGCCCTCTTTCGTCTGGTGTATCGTTTTTTTAAATAACATAAAAGGGGAGTGTACCTATTTTTTTGCACTTTTCAAAGGTGGCAACCCTCCAGTTTGCCCCAGATTTTGATAGGCAACCCATGTTTTTTGGACTCTCCTAATAGCCCTCTATCGTCTGGTGTATCGTTTTTTTAAATAACATAAAAGGGGAGTATACCTATTTTTTTGCACTTTTCAAAGGTGGCAACCCTCCAGTTTGCCCCAGATTTCGATAGGCAACCCATGTTTTTTGGACTCTCCTAATAGCCCTCTATCGTCTGGTGTATCGTTTTTTTAAATAACATAAAAGGGGAGTATACCTATTTTTTTGCACTTTTCAAAGGTGGCAACCCTCCAGTTTGCCCCAGATTTCGATAGGCAACCCATGTTTTTTGGACTCTCCTAATAGCCCTCTATCGTCTGGTGTATCGTTTTTTTAAATAACATAAAAGGGGAGATAACCTATTTTTTTGCACTTTTCAAAGGTGGCAACCCTCCAGTTTGCCCCAGATTTTGATAGGCAACCCATGTTTTTTGGACTCTCCTAATTGCCCTCTATCGTCTGGTGTATCGTTTTTTTAAATAACATAAAAGGGGAGTATACCCATTTTTTTTGCACTTTTCAAAGGTGGCAACCCTCCAGTTTGCCCCAGATTTTGATAGGCAACCCATGTTTTTTGGACTCTCCTAATTGCCCTCTATCGTCTGGTGTATCGTTTTTTTAAATAACAGAAAAGGGGAGTATACCTAAAAATTTTAGTTTTTGTTTTAAATATTTAGTACCTTTCGTACGCGTTTTAGCTAGGCAACCCATGTGCGATGTGTTAGTATGCTTATGATCTGTCAGTTACCACTGTCCATTGGTAAATAACAGATGAGGGGATATATTTGTTCTGCCGTATCTCGGACTATAAACCTGCCACTTTCAAAAAGATCAAAAAAAAAAAAAAGTCAATCACTTACATGCACACATTTAATTAACACCACCTAAATTCTGGAGATTGGACCCCTACTGTGCGCGGAAATAGACATAGTACACACATACGTTCATATCCCCATATTAGCAACTTTGGGCATTCTAGTGATGCTAAATCCTGGCGGGATCAGAAAAATATACATATCTACACACACATATATACAAATACTTACCAACACAAAAAAAATAATAACTTGGGAAAAACTCTGGGTTTGTGGCCTAAGTCCCAACCGGGATCAACATATTTACATACATGCATGCACGATTAACATTTTTGGGACAGAAGAGGAGCACATCAAACAATCAACAGAGGAGTTCGAATACACACGCATACATATGTACATACACCTAAATAGAAGGAAGAAAAGGGGAAACATTCATTGGCAGCAGGAGAAGCAGCGATCACCACTTTTTTAGTTCAATTTTATAATTTTTATCTTCACAAATATTTTTTCTTTCTAAATAGTTCGATTTAATTTTAGTATTTACCCATATTATATCTTTTGTTGTTGGTCCAATTTCCCTTTCTGTAGGCATTGCCAGGTGCATATTTACGGGTACGTACACGGTGCTCCCCGAAATTCTCCAAACAATTTGTTTGTTGTTGTGCGCACCTCGTGCGCATCCAATTTTACTATTTTTTCTGGCCACGTACTAAATTAATATCGCCCTTGTTGTTTTTTTATATTTATCTTAGTTTTTTTTGCTCCTCATAATTTATTAACAAATACATTTTCTTTTGGCCATTTTTTTTAATACATTTTTTTTTGTTCCAAGTAGTTTTCGACGTATCCAGATTGCCTTGCTCGCTGCTTCTGAATTCGAGCGAGTGATTAAAATTTTTGATAGGTATTGGAATAATAGAGAGCCTCACATGTATGTATATATGCACCGAAGTAGGTAGGTACGTACACTGAGCCAAAAAGTGCATTGTAAAAACAATAACGCGAAATATTAATTCAATAACTTTCAACTTAGCGCAAAAATAATATTGAAATACATTAATTTAACAATTTCCAACTTTGATTTGATTATATTTATTAATTATTTCGAAAATAATATTGAAATAACTTTATTTTAATGTTGTACGATATTATTTTAAGAATTTTTTGATATTGGTTCTAACGCTAAGTTGAAACATTTTTAAATCTATATTGCACAACATTAAATCAATATTGAAACAACATTGAGCATTGACGTTAAAATTTCAATGCATTGAATCAATAAGAAACATTTTTAAATTTATATGGTAACATTTTAAATCAGTCAGCTGATTCATTCTTTGCTGCAAATTATCACGCGTGCTTCGGAAAAAATGTCGATTAAATTAAATTTAAAAGACGGTGTTTTATCCACCGAAAATGGTGAAATTGTTACAATTATGCATGAACAAAGCGCAATTGTTCAAGAATTTGCACTCGAAAATGCGAATTTCAGTGAAAGTGACCAACATAATGTGTACATCGATGAAGCCAATGACGAAGAAGATGGAAAAAAGTTGGTCGAATGGCTGAACGATCATGGGTTGTCAAAAGTTTTGATGTACCTTCAAAGCAAGTTTGTCTATTTTTATTAATATTAACAAATTCTAATTTTAAATATGTATATATACAAGTGTAGATGCGCAGGTATCTTTTGACAGCCTTCAGTACTTAGAGCGGGATGACATAAAGGAAGCTATTCCACCGATTGGCCTCCGGGCAAAATTTCGTAGCAAGCTCATGGAATGGAGAAAGAAAGGGGTAAGTAGTGCTTTGCAGCCTATCTCAAGTATTTTGAAATGATTTTTTCTTTCAAATAATTTTTAGTTTGGTATTGAATGTGAAGAAGATTCCTTAAGGTCGGACATTCGAACATGGGTGAAACAAAGCAGCCTTAATAGTTCATCTCCAGCGCCATCCCCTCTTCAATATATACCCAATGTGCATGGCTGTCTTAATAAAGTTGTTCTCTTTTGTAAATTATATTGTGTTTATATTTTCTTAAAGGGGGTAGTAAAGGAGGGGGAGGGTCTATAATTTCGTAACTTAACATTAATAGTGTACGTTTTTAATTTAATAACGTGCGCTTTTAATTTAATAACGTACGTTTTTAATTTAATAACGTATGTTTTTAATTTAATAACGCTTTCATTAGACATTAATAATTGGCATTCTGAATTTAATACTGTTTCTGTTTTGAATCAACAATGCTCACTATTAATTTAATAATTCTTCCATATTGATTCAATAAGACGACAACTCAACTCGATAAGAATCAAATATTAAATCAATGCCGAAAAATATTAAATATGTTGGATATTGCGCAACATTAAAATAAAGTTGTGCTATATTGAAATAAGAATTTTCGACATTACTAGACTATTGTTAATGTTTCTTATGGAATCAATATCGTTTTTTTTGATTTTATGTTGTTTTTTTCCCTGGGTGTAAAGAATATTAGGAACGTTCATTTTCTCTCACACTCTAGGTTTGCGAAGCATTGTTGGTACCTTCAACGCTGGATGAACCAGGTGAGTTGTTGCTTTGATCTTCATATTTATTGGAATATTTATGCTCACTTACGTACATACCTCTCCATAACACAAAAATTGTTAGTGGGCTCAAACTGGAGCACGTTTTGTTTTGCTAACAATTTTCGTGCTAGTGACCTACATTCTTTTTCGTACATGCAAATACACATATATACATACATATACTTATAATCAATTATAATAAGTTTAGATACTTTTTCTTACACTTTGGAATAGGTCCAGATATTCATAGTAATGTACATTAGGGAGAGCCTTAAATTCTGAATTGAATGAAGTTTTTTTTATTGTTGTTTGAAGTAAATTAGTTCATTTTTTTATGATTTGCAAATATTAATTTACACATTAGCTGCTAAGTACACAAATTTATGAATTGTATAAGTTTAGGATAATAATTGTTGAAATAAAGGATTGTAAAAATATGTATAAGTGCATCTTGATTTTTGTTATTTGAGGTTGACGAAATATAAGATGCAGAGCTAAAACAATTAAAGTTTTGGTGTGAGTGTTGCTTTGGTAACAGAGGGGAAGTAGGGATGAATCAAATGGACATTAACTGACGCTCTTCAGACCGGAGGACTGAGTTTGGGGGCGCTGTAAGGAAATAGGAGTCAGCACAGCGCCCATGGCTTCGCGTGTTCACGCTGAAGAGGGTGGGATAGACTCCATCGGACGTGACAGGGACAGGTTTTTTTGGTTTCTACTATTTTCCACTTCTTTTTCTTTTCAGCATCCCTTTTTGTACTATCTACCTACAGGCATGAATATCTATTTTTTTGTTTGTGTAACTGTGGGTAAAGGCAGGTGGAAAAGGATCCACCCACCGACGAGCTAGCCCGGGATGCCAGCATGCCGACCCTCCACCTTGCCTCTACCCACCCCAAGCAGTTACATAACAACTCTTCAGAAATGTTTTTTTACGAAATTGGAAAGGAGTTGTCGATGCTGGCCGAGATTTTAAGCTTTGTGAAGAAATGTTTAAATGTCTCAAAAAATTTGACGAATTCCCAAGATCTGAAGATGGTCAATTGAAAAGCAAACGGGTTAGTAGTCCTCATAAAAATGTTAATGCTGGAGCTAACCAGAAAACTCCATCTCCACCTATAGAATTAATAAATTTAGCTCCTCCGTATCCTCATACATCGCAAACTCATCCACCTAAACAAATTTCCACTAGATCCTCTTCCAAAAACCATGTTGATAATCAAACTGCTCCACCAACTTCAAAGACCGCATTAACTTCCTTAAACATTCTGGAATCTTTAAATGGATCTGAACCCCTAACTTCCGAAAGAACTTCTGAGAAATTTGTTGTTATTCCTCCTAAAAAGCCTATTTTTGTGTCTAGATTCGCGAAAGACACCTGGTGACATTAATTTATATATTACACCCAAGATTAAACAAAACATTTATTTATTCGTAAATTTAATTTTAGATATGACCGCAACATTTCTAGTTCTAAAATCGATGTAGATCCGATAGATTTCGAAACGATTATTCCAGGGTTTGAATTGCTGACTGCGAAATAGTCAAAGCAACGAAAAAACGACTATCGCATTGCAGTCGATAGTCGTTTTTTCTCCAGAACGACTATGACTTCGCATTGACTACACACAATGCGGCATCACATGAATATGAGATAGTCGTTGAGGCGAAATACGACTATCGACTGTCGTTGCGACTGCGACGATGCTACAGTCATAGTCATAATCAATAGTTGTTTTTTCAAAAAACGACTGAAACCTCGACTGTCACAGTCATAGTCGATGGCAGCTGTTGTTGGCAGTTGTTTTCTCAGCAAACGAGTATTTGTTTTGATGCGTAGTTTAATAAGGGTTGTTGGCTGGTACCTGCCAGGGTTGGGCAAGCTGCATTCAATTTTGATTGCATTCAGCCTTGCAGCCCCCAATCAATGATGAGTGGTAGTGCAAAATTGATTTGCATTACCATTCGGTAGGGAGTGGGAATGCAAATTTGGTTTGCATTATTTACCATTCAGTAGTGAATAGGAATGCAAATGTGGTTCGCATTACCATTCAGTAGTAGATTAACGGGGGTGGGAATGTTGCCGCCAACCAACTCATCCTATGTATGCGGTGTATTATATCTCGTATAGTGTAGCCGATAAGTAATACTAAAATATTGTTATCAACTTTGAATAGATTTTAAGAATAGTCACATAACTAATGAAAAAATTGTCAAGTGATTCGTGTCAGATCTAACGCACAAGGCACACAAAAGTGTAAGATTTCCAATATTATCAAATTTTTTAATGTATGCAATTATCATACAATTTGCAGGAAATAAAGCGCCAATATTATTAAAGAAAAGGGTAGCTTTTATTTTGCGGAAATCAGGTCGAGGATCAACAAGATTCTTTGCCAACTTTATTGTTTGTAGCATTGGCGACAAATATTTTATTGTATTATGGCGTTTTCTTTTCTCGAAATAATGTTGCCCTTTTTGATTTTCTTAGCCATTTTGTAAGTTTGTATGGTCCTTTCACCAAATATTGACCTCTAACTAAGTAAGAGGGCACCCTTATCTACAAATTAAGCCATATTTTAGAAAGTCAGGATACGTAATTCGATAATTGGGATATAGGAGGGCAACATTTTTTCGTAGAAAAGAAAACGCCATTAGTTTCTAAGATTTTCTAAATTGTTATTTTCTACACAATAAGGATTCAATAAAAACAAATATGCAGGGAAAAAAAAAACATATGAATGTCTTTATTAAAGTGAAGCTTTAGATCTGTATATGTATTAAAGTCATAGTGAAGTGGCTTAAGTATTACGAATACCTAAAGCCTGCTCTAATTCGGCGCGTTTCTGATTAACTTTTGTAAAAAAATAACGCGAAACAGCTTCATGGGTCCAGGGTTGATAGTAGAATTCGGCGCGACGTTCTTCTTCCGGATTACCAACTACATCCGTCATTGCCTGTGATAATTATAAGCATTAAAATAAAATTCAGGTAGGGAAAGAAAGCGTTTGTCTACAAACCTTCAGATCACGCGTTTGGCTTATTATCCAACGATGTATAAATTTTTGTGGATCTTTGGCAAAACTTAAAAAGAATTCACGGTGAGTTTTCATTTGATTAATAGTATCCACAGTTTCATGAATTTTTGTATCTAAGCCTTGAATTTCTTGCTGGCTAGCTGTACTCATTAGAAAATTATTCATCTGATTTTTTAGGGTATCATCAACCTCAACGTCAATGTCGTAACATGCAGTTTGCTTGTTTTCAGCACCACTTTCAATGAAATGATTAATAACAATTGGATCTGGGGGGTGCAGTAGCGGATTAAGACGCTGCGGTATTTCAGCAAACTTCATACGCTGGCATCCAAATATCTGCTCTAAATACTTGTCACAATTTATATATTCACGTTCATGTGCATCTTGCAATTTATGAGTTTTTATATACTGCCAAAGTGCTGATATTATTACAGGACGGGTTTGAGTATGTACACCGAGAAGCCTTGCTAACCTTGGGTCCAGCTTAAACTGTAAAGGCTGATAATCTAATAATAGTAAAATCGTACAACGCACGTTCCTGTCTCCTGGACGTTTGACTTGAAAACCATCTGTTTCTTGTGTAGTGTGAGTGCGATGCCATTCGACTAAGTGATTATCTGGCCCATATAATTCTTTATCCAGTTCAATAACCAACGATTTGAAAAATGATGAAAATTTACGTTTTATTTTAGTGGTGGGGTCTCCTTTCCCATCCTCAAGCAAACGACCTTCCACTCGAAGCTCCCACGATGCAACAGAACCTTCGTCACCCTCATTGCTGGGTTCCTTACTAGGATAAAATGTATTTGAGATGAAAATGCGTAGTTTTCGTTTTTGTTTCATTGGCCTTTTCAGTGCTTCTTGAATATCCAAGCGCTTACGCATGATTGTTGCATCTAGTTTTCTTTCAAATGTCAGTAAATCCATATAAGCTTGAGACTCCGGCACCAAATCTCTAACTTTTTGAGGCAGAATTTTGTCAGCCAGTTTTTTCTTTTTTTTTGCCACTACAAAGTCTTTATTCTGATTACTGCCGATATTACGCACTTCAGCAGCACGTTTATTGCCACTCCCAGACCCCGTGCCGCGAAGAGCACTCTGGAAACCGGGCTGAGGTGCTCTCTGGTGTATCGGCGGGCCACTCGTTGGATTTGCATTGTTTTGTCCAGATTGAGCAGGATTCTGATGTAAAGGAAATCCACGCTGCAGAAAAAACTTATTTGTCTTCTATACAACTTTCGTAATTATCTAGAAGATGGTGCAACTAATAGTTTATAATCGAAAACGATAATGTAATAATGCAAAGGCGGAATCCAAACTTCAATGGATGGTTGTATTTGACAGATATTTTACCAACAACTATCTTACTGTGTAACCTAATAAAAACGCAAGTCGTCAATTAACGCACGCACGCAAATTTTTCATATGCGTTGAACCGAAATTGACTTGCGTACGTGTACAGATAAAGAAATATAAAAATATGGAAATCAGAGAAAATCTTGTTATTTTGTGGAATATGCACCTAACATATACGATATCAAAAGCAAGTGTCAATTTTTTTGCAAACAATCACCCACAATGCTTAATTTCAACTGTCACGCAAAACAAAATTGTGCGTCGAGTTTGCTTTTTACGCACGCCGTTCAATTTCGGTTACTCCCATACAAGTTGTATGGGCATGAGAAATTTTTGACAGTAAATTGACGGCGTGCGTTTGTAGTAGGTTACACAGTTATGATGCGAACGCTAGGGGTAATGGCACTATTTTTTGGGAATTGACACATAAGGTGAGTTACCTTGGCAGTGATCCAGATACGGATACGAATTTTGAAAGCAAATGCAACAACAATTTTGTGATCCTGATATTTATCTGGATCAATTTCGGATCCGTATAGATTGTAATAGACATTTTTGATCCAGATAAATATCAGGATCTCAAAATAGCTGTTGCAATTGCTTGCAAAATTCGTATCCGGATCTGGATCACTACCACGGGAACTCAGCTATAAGTACAGACTCACCAAAAAAAAAGAGGGTGAAAACAGAATCGATGCGTAACGACACGACACCCAGCACCTCTTCACATGCCCCACAAAACCAACCCATCTAACACCACTGTCCCTTTGGACATACCCCATAGAGGCTGCAACATTCCTCGGTCTACCGTTAGATGAAATTGATGATAGTTTATGACAAAGGTGTGTTGCCTAGGCAGGGCTTAGTACTGCTAATACAACAACAACAACAACAACACGACATTGCGACAACGGCAGCCTGTCAAAATTAAAACCAATGTTTTCTTATGAAAGCAATTATAATAAAGACGACGCGGCACGACATCGTTCACCGACAAAATTACGTTGTCGTCAACTTAGACCGATTTCTAATATTGGTGATGACGACGAGTTTCCACTGGATTATGAAAAATGAAAATTAGGCAACTCAATAAATCTAACGAAACTTTACAAAAAAAAGCAGAAATATTTATACACAACCAAATGTAAGAACAGTTTAAAGCATTAAACTAATAAATTTAACTATTTATTATTTTACATTACAAAATTGCGATCTGAACCAAAGACTTTTTAGTTGTGAATGAAAAACTGTAACGTGGAAGCAACGAGCCTTCTGTAGGGTTGGTCGTTGCCGCATTTATTATGTTTCAATCGCTGGCTTCGCACTGACATTTTTACATCAAGAGACTGTCGTTGTCGCAACGTCGTGTCGTTTCGCATTGATTCTGTTTTCACCCAGAGTTAACTCACTGAGTTGACACTATTGTGTTCCCAAACATATTGCTTTCGTGCTATGGTCAACCAAAAAGTGTTACTGTGTGCTATCAGAGACTGTGCCAGTGAAAGAGCCGCTCTGATGATAAATTGATATTTGTACGAGAATTAGGGCCCTCAGAATGAAAACTTTAACGGCAATCCGTTTAACTGACAACAGAGTAAAATTACATGTATTTCAATGACGATCGACATATTCAGTACTTCAACTTTGCCATAACAAAAATATGAAATTTAAGTATGCTGTGTGGCCGCTGTGGTGCAGTGGGTAGAGTGCTAACCTCTTCTTCTTCTTCTTGATTGGCGCTTAACCGTCTAGACGATTCTGGCCGAGTCCAACAGAGCGCGCCAATTGCTTCTGTTTCGTGCAGCATGGCGCCACTTGGGAACACCTAGGGAGGCAGCATCGCTGTCCACCTGATTTTCCCAACGCAGTGGAGGTCTCCCTTTTCTTTTGCGTTCAGCGGGTTTCGATAGAAATGCTTTCTTGGCCGGAGCGCCTTCGTCCATTCTCACGACATGACCTGCCCAACGCAGCCGCTGGATCTTTATTCGCTGAACAATGTCGATGTCTGTGTAAAGCTCGTACAGCTCATCGTTAAATCTCCGTCGATACTCGCCCACGCCAACGCGCAAAGGTCCATAAATCTTACGAAGAACTTTTCTCTCGAATACTCCAAGTGCCATCTCATCTGATTTTGAAATTGTCCATGCTTCTGCGCCGTACATGAGGACTGGAACGATGAGCGTCCTGTAGAGTGTGATTTTTGTTTGTCGAGAGAGGACTTTACTTTTCAGTTGCCTACTTAGTCCAAAGTAGCATTTATTGGTAAGCGTGATTCTTCGTTGGATCTCCGTGCTGACATCATTCTTGGTGTTAATGCTGGTTCCCAGAGAGACGAAGTCCTTAACAGTTTCGAATTTGTAGCTATCAACATTGACGTGGCTGCCAAGGCGTGCTGTTTCTTTGTGTGATGACAGGAGGTACTTCGTCTTGTCCTCGTTGACCGCCAAACCCATTTTCTTAGCCTCTTTATCCAGCTTGGAGAAGGCAGAACATACGGCGCGAGTGTTAGTGCCAATGATGTCGATGTCATCGGCGTACGCCAGCAGTTGCACACTCTTGTGATATAAGATGCTTCCTGTATGGTTAAGTTCTGCAGCTCGTATTATCTTTTCCAGCATCAAATTGAAGAAGTCGCACGAAAGAGAGTCACCTTGTCTGAAACCTCGTTTGGTCTCGAACGGCTCGGAGAGGTCCTTCCCAATTCTGACGGAGCTGGTGGTGTTAGTCAACGTCATTTGGCATAGCCGTATAAGTTTAGCAGGGAAACCAAATTCAGACATTGCGGCATACAGGCAATTCCTATTCGTGCTATCAAAAGTGCTCACCTACTATGCCTAAACAGCGTTGCGTGATTCGAATCAATTTTGATTTCAAATCAACTTTCAAATAAAGAATCAACTCGATTCGTGATTCAAACTATTTTCAAATCAAAGATAATTTTTATTTGTGATTCATTTCTCAAAAGAATCATAAATACCCTTTGATTCCTGATTCAAACCATTTGCAAATCAAAGATAAATTTGATTTATGATTCATTTCTCAAAAGAATCAAAAATCTTTTTTGATTCTTGATTCAAAAAATATCTTTGATTTGAATCAAAAATTTGATTCGAATCGAAAATTTATTACGAATCTTGATTCAAAATACATTTTTGATTCGAATCAAAAATTTATTTAGAATCAAAAATACTGTAGCATATCAGAAATATTCAAGTACATTCTCGGTAACTTAAAAAACAAAATTGTATAAAATGCACCAAAAGTCCAATAACAGCCAAATTGTATGCTGATGCCAAATGTGTACATGTGTATGTATGTATGTACATACCCTGCAAAAAATGCGATTAATCCGGGACGTGTCCGGGATCAATCGCAAGGGAGCATGCGACTAATACAATTTTACATCCCTTTATATGGAGTGAATTGATCGCATTTGTTCGAGCATGTCCTATGAAGAGACTAATTGTTCAACTTGTATACCCGAACGGGTACCAATGTAGATTAATCACTAACATACCGAACGGGTACAAATGTAGATCAATCGCTTTCATCCCGAACGGGTACGAATGTAGATTAATCACTTTCATCCCCAACGGGTACAAATGTAGATCAATCGCTTTCATCCCGAACGGGTACGAATGTAGATTAATCGCTTTCATCCCCAACGGGTACAAATGTAGATCAATTGCTTTCAGCACGAACGGGTACAAATGTAGATTTTTCCTTAAAAAATTGTAAATGTTCATGCATATTTAAATAAAGATTATAATATAATGTATATATATATTATATTATAATGTTTTACTTTTGTAAAAAAATCTCAATAAATAAATTTAAAAAATTGTAAGTTTTGAGTATGCATTATATGAGCGTAATGTAAAGGATTTTTTCATAGGATATTTTAGGCAACATTTTGTTAAAATTGTTATTAAACAAGTAAGGAAGCCTAAGTTCGAGTGGAATCGAACATTAGATACTCAGCTGTATGTTTTCATTGTTTGTTTGCGTTTGATGGAAACACGGCGTATTTTATATAAAGCGAGTGCCGCATAAAGTGGGCGTAGCCACGCCCATTTTCAACATTTTTATCAGTCATCCAACTAAGCATATGAATATTATTCTTATTCAAAATTTCATTCCTTTTTGACTTCTAGTTACAAAGATGTCACGTTACAAATTCCCAAAGGGTGTTCCAGAAATATCTTTGTTAAAAAGTAGGCGTGGTCATAACCGATTTCACTAAATTTTTGCGTTTCTATTAACACAAGTTATAAAAGTGTATAAACCAAGTTTCGTTATAATATCTCAATTATTTGTCGAGTTATAGGCTAAGAAATCTCGTATATTCCTTTGTCTAAAAAGAGGTGGTGCCACGCCCATCTTCCAAAATTGTTATATTTTTTGTTTCCGGTCTATTGTGGAACTCATGCCACAAAATTTCTATGAATTATCTTTATATTTGACAAAGATATCGCTTAAAATGTTTTTATTAGGCCACTTTATAGTTCCCATGTATAAAAGTGGGTGTGGTCGTCAAACCGATTTCGCTAAAATTTTGATCATGTATTACCACAAGTAATAAAAGCGTACACACCAAGTTTCGTCATTATATCTCAATTATTTGTCGAGTTATGGGCTCAGAAATCTCGTATATTCCTGTTTCTAAAAAGAGGCGGTGCCACGCCCATTTTCCAAAATTTTTGAGTTTTTCCTTTTATGTCCGCAGTTGGACTTCTGCTATAAAATTTCAATGACATATCTTTATATTTGACAGAGATATCGCTTAAAATGTTTTTATGAGGTCACTTTGTAATATACATATATGAAAGTGGGCGTGGCCGTCAACCGATTTTAACTATTTTCCGTCCAAACGTTTGCCTAAGTAAGTAAATCACGCGTACCAAATTTCATCGATATATCTTCAATGGTTTCTGAGTTATGACATATAAAACTTTCCATGTTTGACCCTTAATAAGTGGGCGTGGCACCGCCCATTTTCCAAAATTTCATCAAGTTTCTTCCTAGGGCCTGAGCTCAACACGTGGGTAAAATTTCATCGCTCCAGCTATATTAGTGACTGAGATACCAAATTTCCGATTTTTTCTATATAGGAAAAGTGGGCGTGGTCATGGTCCGATTTCGCCCATTTTCAATACCAACCGTCCCAGTCTCGATACCAACTTTCATTTCAAATTTCATCAAAATATCTAAATTTTTGAGCGAGTTAGAGTGTTTACAGACGGACGGACAGACGGACGGACGGACGGACGGACGGACGGACGGACGGACATGGCTCAATCGATTTCTCTTTTCACCCTGATCATTTTGATATATATAAGTCTATATCTATCTCGATTATTTCATTCTGTTACAATCCACCGTTATGTGATTAAAACTATAATACTCTGTGTACTAGTACAGCTGAGTATAAAAAGGGTGTTCAATTCGTTTTACCGGTTGTTCTACAATTTTTTAAATACATTGCATATTTTTGTAAAATGTCTACATTTAAGGAATCTAGATTTGTACCCGTTCGGAATGAAAGCGATTAATCTACATTTATACCCGTTCGGGATGAAAGCGATTAATCTACATTTATACCCGTTAGGGAACAATTGGTCTACAATTAGTCTACATTTATAACCGTTCGGGAACAATTGGTCTACAATTAGTCTACAGTTATACCCGTACGGGAACAATCGGGGACTAATTGTGGACCGATTGTTCTCGAAAGAGATCAATCGAGGACAAATCTCTTTCGGGATTGATCGCATATTTTTTTGCAGGGTATATACATATTTCTGATTGTCGTATTTACGTTTGTGCTACGCCGTACGTACATACAGACATACGTATGTATGTATGTGCATAGGCACATTATTTGAAATAAAGTTTTGATTCAAAATAATTTTTTGATTCGAATCAAAAGTTTGATTCGAATCAAAAATTTTATTCGAATTAAAAATTTTATTCGAATTAAAAATATTATTCGAATCAAAAATTTATTAAGAATCTTGATTCGAAATCAAGTTTGAATCAAGAATCAAAAAAGATTTTTGATTCAAACTTGATTTCGAATCAAGATTCAAAAAGATTTTTGATTCAAACTTGATTTCGAATCAAGATTCTTAATAAATTTTTGATTCGAATCAAATTTTTGATTTCTCTTTTGTGAAATGAATCACAAATCAATTTTATCTTGGATTTGAAAATAGTTTGAATCACGAATCAAAGGTATTTCTGATTCTTTTGTGAAACGAATCACAAATAAAATTTATCTTTGATTTGAAAATAGTTTGAATCACGAATCAAAGGGTATTTCTGATTCTTTTTTGAAACGAATCACAAATAAAAATTATCTTTGATTTGAAAATATTTTAAATCAAGAATCAGAAAATATTTTTGATTAGTGATTCAGTCAAATCAAAATCACGCAACCCTGTGCCTAAATCACTTGGAACAAATGAAAAAATGCTTAAATAGGTGACCACCCCAATAGCAAAAACCACCAAAATACAGCTAGTGAAATATAAAGCAAGCATGCAAAAGATGAAACTTAAATAAGAGGCGAAATCGAACGTGCCAGCGGAACGAGTGCGCTACTGAGTTAATGTGCTGTGCCAGCGAAGTCAGGTGTGCTACTGAGTTAACGTGATATAAAAGAGCCAGCGAAGTCAGGTGGCCACTAATGGCCAAGGCAAATTCAACTTATGGTAATGGTACGTGAACAGCTGACTTCTTCTTCTCGTGTTTAATTCACCGTGTACAGGAGAATGTCAAACAAGGAAAAATTTTACTTTGAGTTTGACATTTTGATGGACAAAAACTTGAAGCGAATCGAGGCGAATATTGCCGAATTCGCCGTGCCATTACCTTACTGAATTTGCCTTGCTAATGGCGTAATGGGTCGCATTATTTTTGTTTCATACATCACATGAAAAATGCAACATTTTCTTAGGGCACAGGGTGCATGTTAATAATGTTGCCTTGTAATAATGCAACATTTTCTTTCAGAATCGAAAACGCTATAATATAATTTTTTCGTGAGGTGAGCTTGAGCTTGCAGCTCACTGATGGGAGTTGAGACAGAGTCATAATCACGGATGCCACACCAAAAAAAAAAAAAAAAATTTGAACCTAAAATTGTGTAAATAAAAAAAGATCAAAATGATAAAAAGTGGCCCAAATTTTTTTAGTTACATAATAACAGTGAAACAGATGACAATGAGTTCATACCACCAAATACTGCTTTAAAAAGGACAAAATATAATTTTTAACGCTTTCCTTTACCGAATCATTATTGTAACTTTTATAATACCGAGTATTTTTTCATTAATTTCACAAGAATCGTTCAGGGAGGCCTGATAAACAAAAATATATTTATAACTACTTCATTATTGAGCTCTCAGGACCAATTTTTTTTTAAGAAAAAATTGGTGTGAAAATGAATACCTTTTGGTAGAAGTTATAGTTTTACCCGGGTACCAGAGTAATGCCCGGAAGGAAGGAAGTACAGGCTATTTTTGTTTAATTTTGGGGGTTCCGACCCTGCTAGAAACCTTATAGTCCGGGAGCCCGCGACCGTTTAGAGTTAGTCATTTTACAAAAGCTGAAAATTTTTCCTAAGCTTTACTTGGTATCACTAGTAAGTAAATGGACCTCCAGCTCGCACGGTTCCGGGGGGTGTAGCTGCGGCAGCCTCCCAAACACGCAAAATAACAATAAAAAAAACTAATACCGCAAAAGCTGAAACTTTGTTAACATATTGATTATGTTATAAATAAACGAAAAAACGAGTCCAGCCGAATTTAGAGTGGGGAATTATGCCCCAGCTTTTCACGTAAAGAAGTGAAAAATATGCGCTGAGTATACTAATACTACAAAAGCTGAAATTTTGTGAACTAATAGTTAAATTAATAACTTAAACGAAAAAAATATCCAGCTTTATATTTAGTGGGGGGAAAGAGTCCAGCTGATGCAGTGAAGGATGCTGCGCACGGGTATGCGCTCGGGCGCGCCGTATCTTTGACTGCATCGGCTGGACACTTTTCCCTCACTAAATATAAAGCTGGATATTTTTTTCGTTTAAGTTATTAATTTGACTATAAGTTTACAAAATTTCAGCTCTTGCGGTATCAGATATCTATACTTTTCTCATTAAACACAGCGTGCCGTCCATACAGTTATTGGATGATAGATATGTACGTATAACTTTTAATTTATTTACAAAAGTCAAAAAAAATAAACATAGTGTACAAAATAATGAATCAGCTAATATTTTAGATTTCGCCTTCTTCGGATTCATCGCCATCGTACTCATTTTCATTTATTTATAACATAATCAATATGTTAACAAAGTTTCAGCTTTTGCGGTATTAGTTTTTTTTTATTGTTATTTTGCGTGTTTTGGCGGCTGCCGCAACTACACCCCCCGGAAGTGCGCCAGCTGGAGGTCCATTCACTTACTAGCGATGCCAAATAAAGCATAGGAGAAATTTTCAGCTTTTGTACTTTTGGTCATTAAAAAATGTCGCTGGCTCCCGGACTATAATATTACCCTACAATATGGGTAGAATCCCAACAAGCATTCCTGTAAGCGTTTTTGAAAAAAACTTAAATTAAGCTTGCTACAATAAGTGTTTTTTAAGCATTTACATTCTTAAGCTTACTTTATATGTTTTCAAATAAATCTTTTGTAAACATTGAGAGCGCATGTTTATAAAACCGTTAATTTTAAAAGTGAAATGCAAGTGTTTGAAAAATAGCTTGAAGTAAGTTTACTAAAAGAAGAGTTAAATAAGCTTTTACAATATTAAGCTTATTTTAAGCTTTTTTAAATAAACCTATTGTATGTGTTGAATAGCTGACGTAAGAAAAATTAAATAAAATACGTGTGGATGCTCTATAGTTAATAGCGGCGAGTACAATGTACCGCGCGAAAACTCATTAGGTGAGTATTCAGTTTAATTGCTAATGAATTTGTACCTTCTATTAATCTCTTTTTTATAGCATCCCAAACTCTCATTGACTGTGCCGTAGCAAAAGTTGAGGAAAAAAACAAAGCCGTCCTTTTACGGATACTAGAAGAAGTTACAGCGCTTAGGAGAGAAGTAGGTGAGCTTAGGAAAGTCATGCCAGGAGGTTATCCAATCGTTTTGCCCAAGGAACCATTTAACAGCCTAGAAAATTTACTTCCATATGAAAAAGAAATTCAGCAGAACGAGGAAAAGTTTCAGCTGGCAAGTTTTATAAGTAAAAGATATATATGTATATATACTAGGCTGTATCAATTCAATCAAAATTTTCTAAGGCATAGTATTGCTAGCAAATTCATATTCTGCATTAAATTCTATGAAAAGTCGTCTGGAGCATGCTCGAAATTGATTTTAGAGGCATGTCTAGATGAGTATTTTGTTTAGAATTTGATGCAAAATCCGAATTTGCCAAGAACACTGTGGCCTACAATCAGCCCATACAAATTGATCCACACTAATATGTCAAAACGCTAAAAATCGCCAAAATTGCAATCGCCAAAAATTATCCGGACTTTAGGCGATTTTTCTAAAATGCGATTCTGGATTGCATATCGCCAAAAATCTCCAACAAACATTGTAATACCTTTATCCGCCGCAGGCGTCGCTGTTGTCAAAGCAGAATTACCAGGTAGGCTCGGTGGCGAATTCAGAAATTTCCAATGTATTTTTTTATTGTTACCTATTGGTAGAGTGTAATATAAAAATAATATTTCGACGTATTTAAATCTGAATTCGACTGGGACTCGCCCATTCCTATTGGCCATGATGTGAATTCGCTTTAATTTTGACATTACATTCTACCTTTGTAAATAAATAAAAAGTAGTTTCTGAATTCGCCACCGAGCCTACCTTTGTAGATCTGCTTGTAATGGAAGAAAAATGTCAAAGTTTGTATACATATTTGGCGCGGTTCCACCATATTTTACATTGATTAGAAAATATTATATTAAATAAGTATTGAGATAAAAAATATGTGGTCAAAATGAGTATGTTCCGAAGTTATTTATGTCGCATGTCTATATATTCTCAGCGAGAGTAATGAAATCGCTTGAAAAGTAGAAGAAAACTTTTGCGGGAGTCCACAGCTCCATTCTCTATTGCAGAAGAACTTTTCGTTGAAATTTTGCGACTTCCAAAGCAAATATGCAGAAATAGTTTTACGGAAATACCGTGTATTTTTGCTCATTTATTATCCTTTTTGAGTTAAAATTCTTCATTTTTCCTATAATTATGAATATTATTAATGCGATGAAGTATTTTAAAAAGGAAATTAATATACTTTTTACCTTTTCAACTTAAATAATCTTTTTGGCAACAAATTTTTCGGGTCGCTAATTTTGGAGAAGTTTGGGATAATAATGACGATTTTTGGCGATAGCTAATTTATCGGAATCGCAATTTTAGCTAACTGAACTGTCAAAAAGTGTTCATTCCTTTTATCCGGGTTCATTTTGTTCATCGCTAAAATCCGCTAAAATAGGCAATTTTTAGCGATTTTTTATCACGCATTTTTATGATAGAATCGCAAAAATCGCTAAAAGTTGCTAAAATCAATTTGGCGAATTTTGGCGATAGCGAAAACTAGAATCCGGCCACAGCATGCCTTTAAGAAAATTAGGTTTGTAACTTTGGTTTGCATATTTTACACCCTCATTCTGTATTGCGAACGGAAGCTCAGACGAACGAAACGTCTCGAGACGATTTCGTCTAGCATTGGCATTCTCTATGTTATTCGTCAATTCTTACGTTGGTTACGTTATGACAAAATATGAGACGAAAGCATTTGTCACATACCAATTTACCATATGAAAATAATTAAAGATTTATAAAAAAAATGCTTTTTTTTCAAAGTTTTTATATTTTTTAAGCATTTTTCCGAAAATCTGGAAACACCAGTCTTCTTTGTTTTCTTGTCTCTGTCAATATATTTATGTACATACATATATACATACATACGTTGGCTTCGTGAGCAAATGTGCTAAGTCCAATTTTTTTCAAAATTGAGATTTTAATGAAGTAAGATAGTACAACTAAAAATACATCGTCTGGCAAAAAGAAGTTACCATAATGTCTGTTTTTCATGGTGTAATGCAGTGTTAAGCAAATGTGCTAAGTCCATAAAAAATGTTTTTTTTTTCAAAAATCTACGTGCTAAGTCCCGGTGAAAATAAGAAATTATTAATTTTTTTTTAATTTGTTTTGTAGAATGACATAGAATTATTACTACATTGCTTTAATAAGCATGGCTTGGGACTGCAAACGTTAATAATTTGAGGGAGTGGCTAGCTTTCCCACCAATTTGATATGCAAACTAGTTTGCGGTACTTTTTACATTTTTATTATACATTTTTACATTTTATTATATTTTCTATAGAGGGGGTACAGCATAATGTGGGCGTGGCCACACCCATTATCAACAGTGTTATCTCTCATCAGACTCAGCCTAAAATATTCTTGTAAGTGCAAAATTTCATCCCTTTATAAGATGCCACGTCACAAGTTTCCAAAGGGAGTTTTACAATTTTTTTTAAGTAGGTGCGGTTACAAACCGATTTTGCTAAAATTTTACTACAAGTAATAAAATTACATATGTACCTACACCAAGTTCCGCAGTAATATCTGAATTATTTGTCGAGTTATGGGCTCCGAAATCTCTTAAATTCGCGATGCCACGCCCATTTTCAAAAATATGTATGGTTTCTGTTTTTGTCCATAGTTGGACTCATGCCGCAAATTTTAATGAATTATCTTCATATTTGACAAAGACGTCGCTTAAAATGTTTTTATTAGGCCACTTTATAGTTCCCATATATAAAAGTGGGCGTGGACGTCTCACAATTTTTCGACCAATCGTGTGCCTTAGCAAGTAAATCACGCTTTCCAAATTTCAGCTATATATCTACTACCGTTTCTGAGTTATTGATGACTTATACAACTTTTAGAATTTATCCTTTCATAAGTGGGTGTGGCACCGCCCATTTTCGAGAATTTCAATTTGTTTCTTTATAACGGCGTAAGCTCATTGCATGGATGGAATTTCATCCATTATCACTTTGTGCGTGTTTTTCGATATATACTATATGGTTAGAGTGGGCGTGGTTATCATCCAATTTCGAATATTTTCAATACCAACCTTCCCTGTCTAGTTAGGAGCCTCTGTACCAAAATTCATCAAAATATTTCAATTTTACTACGTACAGTTGAGTATAATAATTTGTGAGAAAATGTGCTAAGTCCACCTAAAAAAACAAAATCATAGAAAGCAAATGTGCTAAGTCCTAAAGAAGCTCATAACTTTGTACAAGCTTTATATTAAAATGTGCCGATAACTGGTATTTTAGCACGATCATCTGAGGAAGAAAACTGCATTTTCAGATTTTTAAAATAGTAACAACAAAAAAGTTAGGAGGTTTTTTCTCTCTCCTGAAAAGTTACCAGAAATGGACTTAGCACATTTGCTCACGAAGCCAACGATATGTATAATTTCATCTGTTTATTTGTTTATTTTCCCAATAGTTTGTTCAAAAATTTTAGTGAAAATGAAAAAGATTAGGTGCAAAACATTATGAAGGATGTGAGGGTAGACAGGCTTCGCTTGCCGGTGATTTTAGCATACCACAATTTTCACACATCGCTAAGCTATTGCTGGTGTACGGCCGTCGTTCATATAAACGTTCAGCGGCACTTTCAGAATTTGTCATCCATCGCGGTTTAATTATAACCACACTGCAGGCGGTATTTTCTCATATTATTCGAAGATGAATTCATACATAAGGTTGCGATTACCTATTCAACGGTGATAATGGTTGCGTTGACGGTGCGATCTCGCGCAAACATTCGGCAATAGCTGCTGTTGCTAATTTGTTAGTAGCTTTGACTTGTTTTTGTTTGCTGCTTCGGCTGGCCTAGCAATCATATCATAGAAGCTGCGCCTTCGTCGCAGCGATGGTCTTGTCGGTGTAGTGTTGTTGGTTGTGTGACTTTTGGTGGGCATGGTGTAATCAATGATGTAGGTGGCTCTATTGTAGATAGTAGTCGTAGGAAGTATTGTTGTTTTTGTAGGGCCTGTTGTGGATGGAGTGGTAGTGCTGGAAAAACATCATGTTTACGAGTATCGATATTTTCGATATTTTTGAGAAATCGATATTTATACCATGTCTCCACATAACGTGTTTCGCTCTTTTTTTCTGCATTTTCTCTCTCAATCTTGTTTCGACACGGAAGCCAGTGCCGAAACTCGCCAATTTCCATACAAATTTCTGAGAGCGAGTGAAGATTGAAACACTGTTTCATTCTGAATCATCTTGCCAACCTCGATGATATCGATGTCTTCTCTAATTTTGTATCGAAAATCTATCGAAATCTCACACAGACCAAAACAAAGACGCAAAAATGAGCAAACATACAAACATTTAAGAAGAACAAGAAAGAGAAATGTCAAACTGAATCACGATTAGCCAAGTGGAGACGGGTTATTTAGCGAGATGTTTTGCTACATGTTTTGCTACATGTTTCTCTGGTGAATCATGTTATGTGGAGACGGGCTTTTATATTAGAGCTCTAGATAGATACACGGGTATCGAACAATTCGAAAAGATCGAATTTGTCTGAGGCTCGTTTGTTGTTGAAATGCCCGTACAAAAATTCGAGCATTCGAGCTTACAGACAAAAAAATTTGTATCACGAAAACAAAAATAAAAAAAAAATACATATGAAGAAAACAAAAAAAATAAACAAACGAAAAATACAAACTTCAAATGCCCGTGCAAACATACGGGTAATAAACAAACAAACAAGTGTTCTAGAATTTGAACAGCATTTGTTCGGGCTACTCGAAAATGTTCAAAAAAAAATCGAGAGCTCTACTTTATATAAACCGTAATTTAACATATCTATATATAACAGCTTTATTTTTCGAAATGTCTGCATTCATTATTGTGCCCTGAATTGAACGAGAGTGACAGTCATTTATATTACTCTAAAAATTAACTAAATAAACATTTAAACTAAATATTTCAATTTATTATCAACAGAAATCTTTTTTGAAAAGGGAATTCAATAATCAAAAAAAAAAAAAAAAAAAAAGGTAAATTCTGTTCCAGAAAGAGAGAGTAGGTATCAATTACAGTGGTTCACTGAAATATTTCGCATTTAAGTTATTTAAAAACCATGTTAAAGACTAAAAGGTTTGAAATAGACAAATTAATAATGCATTCTAAATACCTTTTACACTCAGAGAAAATAAATCAAAAATAAAATTTTTATTTTTATAATGCACGTTTTCAACCGTCATTTTATTTTAAAAATGAAATTTTTTAAATTAAAAATGAAATTTTTTAAATTAAAAATGAAATTTTTGGAATTAAAATGTAATTTAAAAAGAAAATGTTTAAATTAAAAATAAAAATGAAAATCTCATAGTGCTTAAAATAGAAATAAAAATTTTTAAATTTTAAATGTTTTTTCTTGATTTTGCAATTCTACAATGAACATTTAAAAAAAATGTTCGTATTTACATTACTTTTAAACACAGGAATTTCTACATATGTAGGAATCAAATTTTAAAAAAATCTCCAAATTTGGGGAATTACCCACAAAACGGCAATGCTGCCTTTTACCAGCTTCTTTCAGCGTTTATCAGTGATTGATCCATGACCGTCGATATATCGAATATCGGAAAAAAATATCGATATATCGAAAAAGTTCAAAAACATCGATGAATCGATATTATATCGATATCGCTTCCAGCGCTATGGAGTGGTTGTTTACAGTACTTTTGTTGTGTTTTTGGTGGAGCACGTGTGCCTAACCCATCATTATTCTATTTCAAATTCATCAACGATAACAAAATAGCTTTCGTTTGAATTTGACATTTCTTTTCGTCGTTTTGTCGATTTTTCGAAATAGAGAATGTATATTGCTTACGTTTTGGCAGCTGTTTTCGTCTGCTTCTGTTTTCGTAATACATAATGCAAACAGGCGAACGATTCGTCTCTGACACGAAACGAACGTTCGTTTCGTAATACAGAATGAGAGTGTTAATATGTTTCAGAAAATGGATTTCAAAGCTGCATCCTCTTCTGCGGTAAATCGTTTGTAAAGCGAGCGTGGGGAAAATAATGATGGATTTATTGGCTCAAATATTTTCATGGAGAGGGACCGAAACTAAAATTTGCGTATGAGCAAAATTTTGTGGTATTTTTACCTAAGTTTCAATAATAGATTCTATAAAATAAATATGTAATACAAAAAACTGTATGCCATGGCGTATGAATACCATTTTCAGATAAAATGTTACTCATACGCCGTGACATACAGTTCGTTGTATACTTTGGTTGCATATAATTACATACGTATATACATATGTACATTCATACCATCTTACCCATATATATAGTACTTCTATATTGATAGTATTCTATCTGTGCAATGTGTATGAATTCATCCAAAAATTTTGTGCCACTGGCAGTTCTGCGCATGCGCCTCAATTACATTTAATGTCATCTGTGAATATGTGTGACAAATACATTCAATTGAGTTCAGAGGCGTTTGAAAAAAAAAAAATTTAAAGGCATCATTGAGTTCTAGGGGACTTATACCCCTTTGATTTTAGTTTTTGAATTTGTTTATAATTAATATAAGAAATTTGCCACATTTATTTTAAGATGCAAACTTTTGTGAATTTTTTTTATGAAAATTAGGGGAAATTTTCTAGAAAAATCTATTTTTTATGCACTCATATTTTTATGAATCGCGGCGGAAAGCGTTTCATGTTAAAATCCTGTGGTCCGATACCTGGGCATTATATCAAAAAGTCGAATGCTGCCGTTCGAGGGTTATGTTTGTAAAGTATGTACGTTCGAATGCCGCCAACACGGTGAGTACTGCGAATTTCTAACTGAATAGCAGGACAATTTAGACAACGAACTTTTGGACACAGCAACATATGAGGACCAAAGTTCAGACTACGTTACTCTCCAAACCGACCTCAACAGGGGACCACAGGTAATAATATAACAAGACGGATGGAAAAAAGGACTACGAACCAATCGCTATATGTTCCACATATTTACAGGCGGATAAAAGGTGGACGGGTGGGAGCTGCAGTGTTTTGTCCGGAGCTTGGGATTAAAAAATCCTTTTTAGTCCCGGACTACTGCAGTATCTTTCAGGCATTGATACGTACAGGCGATTCCCAGTGTAATCGCTTTTTTGGAAATGGTTGCTGCATATTCGAATGTTTTTAACAACGTCGTCAGGCATCAGATCGCACGCATGCATCCATTGTTTGCAAATGGTTTCGTCTTTTGGAAATCTATTTACATATGTATATATATATATATATATATTTATATAACCAATAATGCACTCAAAACGAAATACGTATGTAAAGCAATTTTATTTATTTTATCCCTTTTATTATCACAAATATAGCACCGCCTCGACATTTTTTTAATTTTTTAATACGAGAATCAAATAATAAATATGTAAATTCCCTATAATTTTTTTTTATGTGCCGTCACTGCGGTTTATTTTGAATTCATATGTCATTTTTCAAATTTGATTGCTCGGGTTTCTCTTTCTTTTTTTAAATGTCTGTACTGTAATGTTTGCTGATGGAACTCGTAGGTATTACGAATATAGGAGTACTATATATATGATCGTACCATACGAAAACTAATATCATAATTTTTGTGGCTAACGAAAAGTAGCAAGTTCGACTTTTGGCTGACGAAAACTATCAGTTTCGTTTAATCAACAACAATTTTAATGTAAAATCAGTATATAATTACTGATACTTTTCGTCAGCCAAAAGTCGATTTTGTTATTTTTCGTCGGCGAATAGTCGAACTTGTTATTTTTCTAAATAAATGACTAAGAGCTTTTTGGCCGGTTTGAAAGAAAAGCAAACAAAAAGTTCCTTTTACCCTCCTACGCGTTTCGGCGTTATCATCGCCTTCCTCAGGGAGTCTAATTTATTTGAACATGTAAAAACAATTGAAAAAGTACACAACACATTAATATTTAAATAATTACAATTAACATTTCTTCATAAGATACATATTATGTACATATCCTCCATTTTAAAAACATTAAGAAAACATTTGAAAAGACTTACATTTAAAATGTTTAAAATGCACTTCACATCACAACTATAATCAACATACGTATAATACATAGATATTGCACTTATTATCTTCTACTGTCATTCGTTCTTGTTATTGTTGCTCTGTAGGCACCACTTATGTTGTCAACGTCTTCCTTAAAGTTCATTGCGTCCCTTATTCGTTCTTGTATGCGCAGACTTTCTAGTGTCAATCTTGTTTTTGTTCGTCTCTCTATGTCCAATATTCTCGCGTTGTCAAAGTCCGTTGCATGCCCCGTATTTGTTAAATGTTGCGCTAATGCTGTTGTTGATTTTTTGTTTCTTGCGTCTGTTTTATGTTCGACTATTCTAACACCTAGTGCGCGTTTTGTAGTGCCTATGTACGTTTTGTTACAGATCTCGTCTTTATTACCTTTGCATTTAATTTCGTATACTACGTTGTGTTGTTGTTCTTTATTAATTTTGTCTTTTGTCCTACTAAATATTTTATTCAATGTGTGCAAAGGTTTGTGTGCAAATATAAGTTTATCGTTTGGTATAGATTTCTTTAGGTTTTTGTTGTCTGTTAACCCCTGTATAATTGTCACTCCTCTAAATATTTTGTTTGTATGTTTGTTCGTCGTTTCTGTTGTGCCCGCTAGTTGTATACGTTTTGTTGTTGCTAACCATCTCGTTATAATTTTTGTTGGATAACCATTATTGTGTAGAATGCTTTTTATTTTTCGTTCATTGTCAATTCTGAACGCCTGGTCACTCAGTGCGTAGATTTTCTTTATGAAATTAATTGCAGTGTTTTCTTTTTGGGTCCAGGGGTGATTTGAATGATAACACTGCTCTACAGCCAAAAAATACTCTAAGCGCGACCATCCTATCTATATGTAAAATCGGTCGCTGATTCCGAAAATCTGGTTCATTTTTAATTCTATGGGAAGGTTTTTGAGATATCGGCAATTTACCGTTATTTGGCCAATTGGTCCACTTAATCCTGTATGCCTCTTTAACACAGTGTGCTATCTTCCTTGGGCTAACACAAAACGAAAGAAAATAAAATTAACTTTTCATGGCTCCTATAACATTTTTTCCTAACTCTTATAGTTTCTGAAATATTGACGATTCAATTTGAATTTTTTCGCTTTTTAACGATTTTTTGAAGAAAAAATTGACTTTGTCAGACAATATCTTTAAAACCAATGTTTTCACCTTCGGTTTTACTCCTTTGCGTGAAGCTCCATTTTATTACCAAAAAAATAAGCTATCAACGAAGAAAATCCATGGTAAAATGGAAAAGTTATAGGCGATCATGTAAATTAAGCCAAATCGCGCAATGCCGCTATACGGTACATTCTATGCATATTGTACCAATACCTAAACAGCTGCAGTAGCAGCACATTGGCAGCGCAGTAGATGCAAGCCCATTTACGGGTATAACATGCATAAAATATACCCGTGCAGAGGCATTGCGCGACTTGGCTGTATTTACTTGATCGCCTATAACTTTTCCATTTTACCATGGATTTTCATCGTTGATAGCTTATCTTTTTCCCAATAGAATAGAGCTTCAGGTAAAGGAGTAAAACCGAAGGTGAAAACATTGGTTTTAAAGATATTGCCTGACAAAGTCAATTTTTTTCTTCAAAAAATCGTTAAAAAGCGAAAAAATTCAAATTGAATCGTCAATATTTCAGAAACTATAAGATCTAGACAAAAATGTTATAGGAGCCATGAAAAGGAAATTTAATTTTCTTTCGTTTGGTGTCATCATAAGGAAGATAACTCACTGTGTTAAAGAGATATACTGGATTAAGTGGAGCCATTGGCCAAATAACGGTAAATTGCCGATATCTCAAAAACCTTCCCATAGAATTAAAAACGAACCCGATTTTCGGAATCAGCGACCGATTTTACATATAGATAGGATAGTCACGTCCAAAGTACAGACAAAAAATTTCATTTTGTGATCCAGTGTAATTAATCATTCGAGAAGATGCTATTGGCTTTGTATACCAATTCGTCAAGAGTTTATTATTGTCTTTGTGGATGTCTACTTCTAGGAAGGCTATTTTGTTATCTTTTTCTTTCTCTACAGTGAATTGAATCTTTTTATGTTGGGCATTGAGCACTGTCAGTATGTCTTCCACGTCCTTAATTTTCACGATAGCGAAAATATCATCTACATATTTCGTTATGTATTTGATATTTATGTCCTTAGTTTTAAGTTCGGCTATGGCGTCGTCAAGAATTTTGTCCATAACAATGTCGGCAATCGTAGGTGATAGTGGACTACCCATTGCCATACTATGAATCTGGTGGTATACCGCCCCGTCATAAATAAAGTAATTATTGTCTCTTAGGCAGAAATCTAAAATGTCAAGGAATTGTTTTCTCGTCAGATTCGTTTTTTCCTGTAAGGATGTCCATTTCTGCATAATTGTTCTGATGGCTAGGTGCACTGGTATGTTAGTGAATAGGGATATTACATCAAATGAAATTAATAGTTCGTCTTTTTCTATTGTCAAGTCGTTTAATTTTTCTTTTAGCTGTATCGAATTTGAAATATTGTAGTCCTTGGAAATCAATGGTTTTAAAATTTGTCCTATGTATTTGGCGAGTTGGAGGCATGGTACATTAGTTGAAGCAGAAATAGGTCTAAGGGGTGTATTTTCTTTATGTATTTTCGGTAGTCCATAAAGTCTTGGGGCTACGGCGGCTGTGCAAGTCAAATAGTGTTTTTGTGTAATATCAATACTTCCCTGTTTATATAAGTCATTAATTATCGTATTGTTTTTCCTAAATAATTTTTGCGTGGGATCAACTCTCATGGTTCTGTACGTGTCTTTTTCGTTAAGGAGTCCCATCATCTTGTTTTTATACTCACTATTCTTCATTAGTACTGTCTTGTTACCCTTGTCTGCGTTTGTGATAATAATCGAGTCTTTATGTTGTTGTATTAATTTTTTAGTGTCATCAAATGCTCTTAGTATAAACTTATCTTTATCGCTACTTTTAAATTTATTCCTAAATGACTTAATTCTAGTGGCAATGTTACATCTTGCAGTGTCCTTCTCTTTGTCCTCATTTATTGTTTGTATCCCTTGCTCTATTTCTGCTGTGGTGCAGTGGGTAGAGTGCTCGCCTTCTATGCCAGGTTATTTAGGTTGTTTTTCGTATTTGTCGCAATGTCGTTTAATACAAAGCACACAAATGCAGAAATGGACATCCTTACAGGAAAAAACGAATCTGACGAGAAAACAATTCCTTGACATTTTAGATTTCTGCCTAAGAGACAATAATTACTTTATTTATGACGGGGCGGTATACCAACAGATTCATAGTATGGCAATGGGTAGTCCACTATCACCTACGATTGCCGACATTGTTATGGAAAAAATTCTTGACGACGCCATAGCCGAACTTAAAACTAAGGACATAAATATCAAATACATAACGAAATATGTAGATGATATTTTCGCTATCGTGAAAATTAAGGACGTGGAAGACATACTGACAGTGCTCAATGCCCAACATAAAAAGATTCAATTCACTGTAGAGAAAGAAAAAGATAACAAAATAGCCTTCCTAGAAGTAGACATCCACAAAGACAATAATAAACTCTTGACGAATTGGTATACAAAGCCAATAGCATCTTCTCGAATGATTAATTATCATTCAAATCACCCCTGGACCCAAAAAGAAAACACTGCAATTAATTTCATAAAGAAAATCTACGCACTGAGTGACCAGGCGTTCAGAATTGACAATGAACGAAAAATAAAAAGCATTCTACACAATAATGGTTATCCAACAAAAATTATAACGAGATGGTTAGCAACAACAAAACGTATACAACTAGCGGGCACAACAGAAACGACGAACAAACATACAAACAAAATATTTAGAGGAGTGACATTTATACAGGGGTTAACAGACAACAAAAACCTAAAGAAATCTATACCAAACGATAAACTTATATTTGCACACAAACCTTTGCACACATTGAATAAAATATTTAGTAGGACAAAAGACAAAATTAATAAAGAACAACAACACAACGTAGTATACGAAATTAAATGCAAAGGTAATAAAGACAGGATCTGTAACAAAACGTACATAGGCACTACAAAACGCGCACTAGGTGTTAGAATAGTCGAACATAAAACAGACGCAAGAAACAAAAAATCAACAACAGCATTAGCGCAACACTTAACAAATACGGGGCATGCAACGGACTTTGACAACGCGAGAATATTGGACATAGAGAGACGAACAAAAACAAGATTGACACTAGAAAGTCTGCGCATACAAGAACGAATAAGGGACGCAATGAACTTTAAGGAAGACGTTGACAACATAAGTGGTGCCTACAGAGCAACAATAACAAGAACGAATGACAGTAGAAGATAATAAGTGCAATATCTATGTATTATACGTATGTTGATTATAGTTGTGATGTGAAGTGCATTTTAAAACTTTTAAATGTAAGTCTTTTCAAATGTTTTCTTAATGTTTTTAAAATGTAGGATATGTACATAATATGTATCTTATGAAGAAATGTTAATTGTAATTATTTAAATATTAATGTGTTGTGTACTTTTTCAATTGTGTTTACATGTTCAAATAAATTAGACTCCCTGAGGAAGGCGATGATAACGCCGAAACGCGTAGGAGGGTAAAAGGAACTTTTTGTTTGCTTTTCTTTCAAACCGGCCAAAAAGCTCTTAGTCATTTATATAGATTAATTACATGGCCTAAAACTGATATAACTTGTTATTTTTCGTCAGCCAAAAGTCGAACTTGTTACTTTTCGTACAGAATTTTTTTATTGATAGCTTTCGCCAGAAATTTTAAATATGTTAGTTTTCGTATGATACCTACGACGATACGTAATTCAAATTTTTCTTAAATTGTTTTCAGAAACTTTTGTACATGAGAACGGTGGGAAAAAACAGATTATGTAGCTGCTTCAAAAGCATTTTTCCAATTTGCCAACAATCGTATGAAGTTAAAATCTGATGCACGTGTTTTGTGTTTCATGTTTAATTTAGCTAATACATTTCTGATTTTATTGTTGTACTATTTTTAATATGTATGTATGTACATACGTATGTAATTTGTTTATGTATGTACAAATGTACATATGTGCTACCACGAGTTCAAAATATCGTCAAAATAAATTATTAAAAAAATGTTTATGATGTGTTTTGTTTTAATTTGGAAAATGTTTAGATTGGTAAGCTCAAAAAAGCTTTATTTGGAACGTTTACAGTAAGCTTACATTCAAATGCTTATTAAAAGCCTTTTTTAGAACATTTCCAATAAGCTTATATTGGATCGCTTATTAAAAGCCTTTTTAGAACATTTACAATAAGCTTACATTCGAAAGCTTATAAAAGGTTTCATTCAAACATTTACAATTAGTTTATATTCTTATGCTTATAAAAAACTTCCTCTTAAATATTTTTTATAAATTTATATTCGAACATTTACAACCAAGGTCCAATTTCATTAATAACACGCTTAAGCCTAGTACTGAGTTCACCGCCGTGAAATTTCGCCAGCAACATGCATTTATTATGCTGTATGATTCAAGAAAAATTTGTTGTCAAATGAGAATAAATTCCAAAACGAAAACTGAGCAAACGTAAAAAGGAACAAGTAAGGAAGCCTAAGTTCGAGTGGAATCGAACATTAGATACTCAGCTGTATGCTTTAATTGTTTGTTTGCGTTTGATGGAAACACGGTGTACTTTATATAAAGCGAGTGCTGCATTAAGTGGGCGTAGCCACGCCCATTTTCTAAATTTTTATCAGTCATCCAACTAAGCTTATGAATATTATTCTTTGTGCGAAATTTCATCCCTTTATGAGTTACAAAGATGTCACGTTACAAATTCCCAAAGGGTGTTCCAGAAATATCTTTGTTAAAAAGTAGGCGTGGCCATAAACCGATTTCAATAAATTTTTGCGTGTCTATTAACACAAGTTATAAAAGTGTGTAAACCAAGTTTCGTCATAATATCTCAATTATTTGTCGAGTTATAGGCTAAGAAATCTCGTATATTCCTTTGTCTAAAAAGAGGCGGTGCCACGCCCATTTTCCGAGATTTTTCTATTTTTTGTTTTCGATCTATTGTAGAACTCATGCCACAAAATTTCAATGAATTATCTTTATATTTGACAAAGATATCGCTTAAAATGTTTTTATTAGGCCACTTTATGATACCCATATATAAAAGTGGGCGTGGTCGTCAACCGATTTCGCTAAAATTTTGAATATGTATTACTACGAATAGTGAAAGTGTATACACCAAGTTTCGTCATAATATATCGATTATTTGTCGAGTTATGGGCTCAGAAATCTCGTATATTCCTGCTTCTAAAAGGAGGCGGTGCCACGCCCATTTACAAAATTTTTATATTTTTTGTTTTATGTCCATAGTTGGACACCTTCCATAAAATTTCAATGATATATCTTTATATTTGACAGAGATATCGCTTAAAATGGTTTTATTAGGTCACTTTATAATACCCATATATAAAAGTGGGCGTGGTCGTCAACCGATTTCGCTAAAATTTTGAATATGTATTACCACAAGTAATAAAAGTGTATACACCAAGTTTCGTCATAATATGTCGATTATTTGTCGAGTTATGGGCTCAGAAATCTCGTATATTCCTGCTTCTAAAAGGAGGCGGTGCCACGCCCATTTTCCAAAATTTTTGTATTTTTTGTTTTATGTCCATAGTTGGACACCTTCCATGAAATTTCAATGATATATCTTTATATTTGACAGAGATATCGCTTAAAATGTTTTTATTAGGTCACTTTATAATACCCATATATAAAAGTGGGCGTGGTCGTCAACCGATTTTGGCAATTTTTCGTCCAAACATTTGCCTAAGTAAGTATATCACGCCTACCAAATTTCATCGATATATCTTCAACGGTTTCTGAGTTATGACTCATAAAACTTTCAATGTTTGCCCCTTAATAAGTGGGCGTGGCACCGCCCATTTTCCAAAATTTCACCATATTTCTTCATAAGGGCCTGAGCTCAATACGTGTGTGAAATTTTATCACTCTAGCTCTATTAGTGACTGAGATACAAAATTTCCGATTTTTACTATATAGGGGAGGTGGGCGTGGTCATGGTCCGATTTCGCCCATTTTCAATACCATCCGTTCCTGTCTTGATACCAACTTACATTTCAAATTTCATCAAAATATCTCAATTTTTGCGCGAGTTATCGTGCTCACAGACGGACAGACGGACAGACGGGCGGACATGGCTCAATCGATTTCTCTTTTCACCCTGATCATTTTGATATATATAAGTCTATATCTATCTCGATTATTTCATTCTGTTACAATCCACCGTTAGGAAATCAAAACTATAATACTCTGTGTACTAGTACAGCTGAGTATAAAAATTTGGAGCATCGCCTCAGAACCAACTTTCAAATTTTGGCCAATAAAAAATTTTTATACAAAATATAAATTTCAATTTCAACAAATGTCACTTTTCACTCGAAAATAAATGGCATTGTATATTTAATTTGGCGTGAAAAAATGTTGCTGGCATGATGTTGCTAGCATGTTCCGCAACGTTTTCACGGCAGGAACTCAGTACAACTTTGTCGTGAAATATCTGTGAAATTTCACACATGTTTCACAGCCAGTTTTTTTGTATGGAATTTGACATCAGTTTCACGTGAAACTCGAACTCAGTACTATGCTTTACTTTGAAGTCTTTTGTAAACAAAAAATCAACATTTTGTAAGCTTAATATTTATAACTAGAGTGCTGCCTACTGTCGAAACTCGACAGTCTTTCTAAATGTTTTCTTATGACTAAAGTGCAACTATAGTTTTTGTATAATTGTTTGTTGTTGTCACTGTTATCTACCATTTTCTTCTTGTTCCTGTTGATGCTGCTCCTTTTGTTGCTACCGTCGCACAGTGCTTCGTCTCAATATAGTGAATCGGCAAAATTAGGGGAGTAATCGCAGAACGATGAAATTTTGTGTACAGGCATAAAATAATAGAGATAAGAAAAAAACGAAGTTTTGGCCAAATCGATGCAAGGACATGACTACCTCCCATATGTCCTTGATTTTAAAGTTGTGATTTCAACTTCAATTTCAAACAGAATGACATCAAATTTGGCATATCTTTATAGAATTATGCTTTTAAACTAGGTTATAACTTTCGTTCTTTTATGTGAAAGGATATAAATACCTCCCATATATCCTTAATTTTAAAATTGTGATTTCAACTTCAATTTCAAACAGAATGAAATGAATTTTGGTGTATGTTTATAGAATTATGTTTTTAAACTAGGTGAGAAGTTTCGTCCTTTTCAGTGCAAGGACATGACTACCTCCCATATATCCTTTTTTACAAAAAGTAATTTTTGGATTAACATGTAATCACAATACATTAAAAACTTACTATAACATATATAATTATCCTTTTAAAATCAAGGATGGACTACTCCCGTTAGTTATTGCAAAAAATGGTTCTAAAGAAAATTACTCTTAAATTTGTTCAGAAAATATGTTGGTTGTTATAGTTTAATGCACTATTTTATTGCAAAATATCAATATGATTTTGGCACATATCAAATTGTAACTTTAAAAAGCGCAATATTATTAGAGTTAAGACAGAAATACTTTTTTATTATAAAATTTTTCCATGTAAAAATAAAATTTTTGGGATGTTAAATAAAGTACTAAATTAGCGATTTCCGGCATAATTTTTGAAACTTTTTCTTTTTTGGTAGCAAGACCTCCTAGCATAGAATCGAAAATTAAAATAAAAAAATAGTCGTTTGTAATAATACCTAGTGTAATAAATGTCTAGTGTCAATGTAATCAAACCACAGTTTGACAGATATAGTGTAGCCCAGGTGTTAGGCTAAAACCACTAGTGTAAGTGTAGCCCTAAGCTTAACTTATGGCGTTTTCTTTTCTGACAAAAAATGTTGCCCTTTAATATCTCAATTATCGAATTACGTAACATGACTTTCTATAAAATGGCTGAATTTGTAGTTAATAGTGCCCCCTTACTTAGTCAGAGGACAAAATTCGTTGAAATCACCACACAAGCTTACAAAATGGCTCAGAAAATCAAACAGGGCAACATTTTTTCGAGAAAAGAAAACGGCATTAATGTTTAAGCTAGATGGTAAGCACTGACAATGATACATATTGAGAACAGCCATTTTGTGAAGGGCTGAAAAATAAAGATGCATTCGTTATACAGCCATTGAATTCGGAGGTCGTGTTTCATTTTTATTTGTCGGTATATATATACATATATACTATACGTTTTTTCTTGTTTTTTTTTGTAAATTTTGTCAAACTTTGTAAAATTTTATGTGTCTCACCTAAAAAAGTTAGTATTACATGTATGTTTTTATACTCAGCTGTACTAGTACACAGAGTATTATAGTTTTAATCACATAACGGTGGATTGTAACAGAATGAAATAATCGAGATAGATATAGACTTATATATATCAAAATGATCAGGGTGAAAAGAGAAATCGATTGAGCCATGTCCGTCCGTCCGTCCGTCCGTCCGTCCGTCCGTCCGTCCGTCCGTCTGTCCGTCCGTCCGTCCGTCCGTCCGTCTGTAAACACTCTAACTCGCGCAAAAATTGAGATATTTTGATGAAATTTGGAACGCAAGTTGGTATCGAGACTGGGACGGTTGGTATTGAAAATGGGCGAAATCGGACCATGACCACGCCCACTTTTCCTATATAGAAAAAATCGGAAATTTGGTATCTCAGCCACTAATATAGCTAGAGTTTTAAAATTTTACCCACGTATTGAGCTCGGGCCCTTATGAAGAAATTTGATGAAGTTTTGGAAAATGGGCGGTGCCACGCCCACTTATTAAGGGTCAAACATTGAAAGTTTTATATGTCATAACTCAGAAACCGTTGAAGATATATCGATGAAATTTGGTACGCGTAATTTGCTTACATAGACAAATGTTTTGACGAAAAATTATCAAAATCGGTTTACGGCCACGCCCACTTTTATATATGTGTATTATAAAGTGACCTAATAAAACCATTTTAAGCGATATCTCTGTCAAATATAAAGATCTATCATTGAAATTTTGTCGCATGAGTCCAACTATGGACATAAAACAAAAAACACAAAAATTTTGGAATATGGGCGGTGCCACGCCCACTTATTAAGGGGCAGACATTGAAAGTTTTATGAGTCATAACTCAGAAACCGTTGAAGATATATCGATGAAATTCGGTACGCGTAATATAATTACTTAGTCAAATGTTTTGGCGAAAAATTATCAAAATCGGTTGACGGCCACGCCCACTTTTATATATAGGAAATATAAGGGGGCCTAATAAAAACATTTTAAGCGATATCTCTGTCAAATATAAAGATCAATCACTGAGATTTTGTGGCAGGAGTCCAACTATGGACATAAAACAAAAACTACAAAAATTTTGGAAAATGGGCGGTGCCACGCCCACTTATTAAGGAGCGAATATTGAAAGTTTAATAAGCCATAACTCAGAAACCGTTAAAGATATATCGATGAAATCTGGTACGCGTGATATATTTACTTAGCCAAATGTGTGGACGAAAAATTACCAAAATCGGTTGACGACCGCGCCCACTTTTATATATGTGTATTATAAAGTGACCTAATAAAACCATTTTAAGCGATATCTATGTGAAATATAAAGATAATTCATTGAAATTTTGTGACATGAGTTTTACAATAGACCGGAAACAAAAAATAAAAAAGTTTGGAAAATGGGCGTGGCACCGCCTCTTTTTAGACAAAGGGATATATGAGATTTCTTAGCCTTTAACTCGACAAATAATTGAGATATTATGACGAAACTTGGTTTATACACTTTTATAACATGTGTTAATAGACACGCAAAAATGTATTGAAATCGGTTTATGACCACGCCTACTTTTTAACAAAGATATTTCTGGAACACCCTTTTGGAATTTGTAACGTGAAGTCTTTGTAACTAAAAGTCATAGAGGGATGAAATTTTGCACTAACAATAATATTTGTATGCTTATTTGGATGATTGATATAAATTTTGAAAATGGGCGTGGCTGCGCCCTGTTTATGCAGCACTCGTTTCATATAAAATACACCCTATATCGAACAAACGCAAACAAACAATGAAAGCATACAGCTGAGTATCTAATGTTCGATTGCACTCGAACTTAGGCTTCCTTACTTGTTTTGTTAGTATTTGTCACATATTAATAAAAACTGTATATTTTAGCATAATTAGGCTAATTTCCTATAGCATGAGAGAAAAAATAACTACATACATTAATTTTACTAAATTTTTTCCATACCATATATATAAGGTTCTGCAAAATTTTTTAAAATTTTAAAAATATGGCTTTACAAAATCGTACAATTTCTACATTTCCGGCAAAAACAATGCAATTTTTTTACAGATTCTACTAGAACACTTCAAAGTTAACCAAATTCGCTAATAAAAAAATAGTCGTTTTTTTTTTTTTTTTTTTTTTTGACTCTATCAAACTTTAGTATTTTTTGAACTCCAATAAAAAAGGCGCAAATGTTTCGATAGAACTAGTCACCTTTCTGAAATAAATCATTTATCAAAAGTTATTTCAGCTTTAGGGCATATAATGGTAAGCAAATGTGGCAAGTTTCAGAGTTATCCGATTTAAAATGAATTTTTGGCAATTTTTTTTTGTAACACATTAAAAATCGTATTACCTTAAAACAGTTTTGCCTCAAAATTGTACTGACTTTAGCGACCTCTATTGGCAACAAAAGCATGAGATTATAAATTCTACTTGTATATTTATTTCAGGTGATATGTTAGCTTCACAAAAATATATATTACTTGAATAAATTACGCAGTTTATTTTATCTCAATTTTGCCTATGGGACGAAGCACTGGGCGTCGCTGCTACTATTTTGTTGTTGTTGGTGTTATTGTCGTTACTCGTCTTCCAAATTCTCCTACCTACTTCTTTCTTTCTATTTCTGCTCTTTTCTTTACTCAATTTATTTCCTAATTATTCTTTTTTATCCTTTTTAGTCCTTGACTTTGCGTTTTTGTTGTAGTGCTTTTGCTACCTTTTTACGTTTCTACTTCTTTGAAACTACACACCCCATCCAGCCAAACATGTTCTGAATTGCATGATAAGTTTGGTGAAAACGCACAGTCAGGTATGCTTGCGCATTGATACAGCTCTGTTGTGTGCAAAAGCATGCAACAACAACCACACGGCAATTTTCCAACGACGATTGTGGACGCATTTTCCAACCAATTTTCATGAAAATTGGCGCAGTTCTATTTGAGAGCAATACCTTTCTAATGGTGTGCTTAGTTTTAAAATCGGTTCAGTAGTTTCGACGGAGAAGATGGAACAAAATTTATGTTAGCGTATTAATAATATAGATTATAAGCTTAACAAAAAACTTTATTTAAGCTAATTTTGATTGCTGGGATGTAATCAATTATGTATAAGGTGTAGAAATTAAATAAATAAAGCCATATAGGTTAATATATATAACAAATGAACATATTAAATAATACAATTGATAATGAACTTAAGTTCGAGAAAAATATGTATTCAATTCTCCCCGTAACTATACCCATTAAAAACGAGATAGACAGCAAGATTGGTAGTCGTGGACCTACCTGCTACAAATCCATGCTGATTTGGACAAATCAAATGTTTGACACTGAAAGTTTAATAATTGGTCTATAATTTTCGACAGAGACGAAAAATAACTCTTATTGAATTTTTTGAAATCAAAAACGTTGGGCACATTTCAATGAAAAAATTTTTCCCTTACATTTAAAAGTTATTATGGGAAAGAAAAATTTTTCTGTTGCTCATAACGATTATAATCAGATTTTTATTTTTTCAATTGCCTCATAACTGTTATTCATCAGAAAAAATTTTTTCCGTTGCTCATAACGTTTATTTTGAAATTTTTATTTTTTCCGTTGCCTCATAACAGTTATTCATGAAAATAAATTTTTTCTCTTGCTTATAGCTAATTTCTATTTCAGATTTTTGATTTTTACGTTGTATTGTGAGTATTATTTTGTGGAATTGGTTCCTTTTTTTGCTCATAGGACTTCGTCTTTCGGTATCTAGTGTATATAGCACCATCCACTATGTAATACAGTATATTTATTTTATTCACAAACCCGAAGCTAGAATGTTTCAATTGGTACTAGCTCTAAATATATCCTAACTAAAATTAAAAAATGCTGATTAGAAATCAGTTTAGGCCCATGGTTTCATATGCAAAGTTACTTAGAATAATCCGTAGGATTTTTTTCCGCGCAAACGATTTTTCGAAAATAAAATAATCGATCTCGTGATAAAAATCGATAGCAAATAAGAAAACAAATCATTGTGGTAGTCAGACTTAGCACGATATTGTCCGGAAGCGTCGATATGTATGTACATTAGAGTGCGTTTAAAATTCAAATTAACGACATTTTACTGTATCGCCCAGTCAACATGGTTAAAGAAATCACAGATAAATTTTGGTCCAGATTGGTGGCGGTTAAGGCGCGGTGCATTGTGGTGAAAAATCTATGAAGGTTAAAAAAACCAAAATATTTTTGTAAATTATCTAATACCCAAAATCAATACTTCTATACCCAAGGATAACAAATATAAATTTTGGTCCCGATTGATAAAGGTTTAGTGGTCTTTCACGGGGGTCAAATTTCAGATGGCCATAGAACTTACATTTTTTACCCCTGTGACACTCCACTAAACCATGATCAATTGGGACCAAAATTTATATGTGATATCTTTAACCAGGCTACTACCGATTAAGGGGCGATACAGTCTTTTTATGAACTTTTAATTTCTTCATACAAATTAAACGCATTCTAATGTACATACATATAACTTTCTATTATATTTATTGACTAATCCATACCCGGGAAGTCTTCCGCGGAAGAAAATTAATATGTTGATTTTTTTTAATTATAATATATTTAAAGTAAAATTGGCAATACACCAAAATAAAAATCCAAGCGAAATCCTTTCGACACCTAAATTAAAATCGAATTAATTTATGATCTTCCATCTTCCACCAAGCTTCAGTTTTCCCTCTTTCTCTCTCTTTCCCTTTCCTATTCCCTCTCTCTCCCCCCTCAATCTTTAACTATCCCTATCCCTATCTCAATCTTTTTTCACATTCCTTAGCTAAAAGGCAAATGGGCTAAGAAGGATGGGTGAGAACGCACACTTTTCCAAAGTTGTTTAAGCTCGATGTAGTGGCCCATTTACCAAATATCATTGATTTACGCAAATAGACTCCGAGTTATAAGGATTTTAAGGACTTCTACTGAAGGGGAAGGAAAGTAGGAGGACTTTTCTCTGTACCATATGTACACCCCAGTGCAAAAATGCGTTATATTATTTTCTAGCGCAAAAACGAACTTTCGTACAAACAAAAGACGCGAAAACTCGAAGCGCAAAAGCATGCCGATAAAAAGCTTTGTCGACATGTTTTTCTGCTTCGAGTTTTCGCGTCTTTTGTTTGTACGAAAGTTCGTTTTTGCGCTAGAAAATAATATAACGCATTTTTGCACTGGGGTGTACATATATGATTTACACGAACGCTTATCTAAAAATCACTTGCGAGGAGTAAACGCTGGTTTTAAAAATCATAACCGAAGATCTTTAGCATGGATAACAAATTCCTACCACACTAAGCCATCTAATCGTACATTCACGTACATATGTATCTCATATTATTCACCGAAAAATAAAGTCCTATAACCAAAAAAAGAAACATATTCTGCAAAATAATATTCAAAATATAACGAAAAAATTAAAAAATTTTAAATGTAGAAGTTATGAGGCAACGGAAAAAATAAAAATTTTAAAATAAAAGTTACGAGCAACGGAAAAATTTTTTTCTCATGAATAACAGTTATGAGGCAATTGAAAAAATAAAAATCTGAACATAATCGTTATGAGCAACAGAAAAAAATATTTTTCAAACATAATAGTTACGACTGTAAAATATTTTTTTTTTCGGTTTGAAATAACTCTTAAGAAATGAAAGAAAAAGATTTTTGAATTTTTTAATTGTTATGAGGCAATTTTTTTGAATATTTCTTATAACAGTTATGTCTCTGATTTTCGATATTGCATTTATTGCCACTTTTGAAAATTGGCGTAATTGATGTACGTTTCCAATCATTAAGAAAAATGCCTTCAGAAATAGATTTATTAACCTTTAAGTGACGAGGTGAAATTTTGTGACATAGTTTACGACGTGGTGGTAAATTTTTTTCTACGCATTTTACTTAAACTCTCAATAAAAAATAAATTTTTTTATAATTTTTGCATTTGAAAGAGGCCAGTCCTTTTCCAAATGAAATTGATAAAAAAAAGTTAATTAAATTTTTTAAATCAACAAAGTTTTTACTATAATTCACAAGGCCTTGTTCTTTCAAAATAGCGAAAACATCACATGAGAACCTTATAGATAAAAGGTAAAACAAAAACTTTCTTTAAACTTCAGGGACTGTTTTTCATAAAAAAATATATATTTTTAAATATATAGTAGGAATTTTATTAAAAAAAAATTTTTTTGTAGAAACTACTGGCCAGTCTTTTTGAAGTTTTTTTTTCATAATAACGTGAGCGTATAAAATTAACCACGAAACGATTTTTTTTTATTTTTCTTCCAATAATCATTTGAAGAAGTGGTAAAATTAATAATGCATGTTAGTCAAATTGCCAGTGAGAGAAGTTTTAAATGGAAATAAATTCCTTTTGAAGAAAAAGTTACGTTAACGTCGAGGTGTGGTAATTTTTACACCGATATCATAATTTATCCGTTATTTGAGACCTTCCACCATAGAAACTATACTGATCGATAATTATGATGACATGAGTAGATTCTAAAAGCATAAAAATGCTGCAGAGATGCGAGAAGTGGTAAATTTCAAAAACTTGCATTCGAGGAAAAACTAACGTTACCCTAGACGTGGGGTAATTTTTACACCACCATCATCATTTCTCGTCAAATGTTACACCTTCCTCCATAAAAACAAAACGAGTCAATAATTACAACGAGATGGGAAGATACTACGAGAGTAAATTTGCTAGACGGTAAGTTAAAAGAGATATTTAAAGAAACTGTAAGTTGGTGTAAAAATTACCACCACGTCGCAAGTTAAAGGTTAAAAATGTGCATTAATGGTTCGGCCAAAGCGATACAGTTTTTGAATAAAACAGCTGAGAAACCATCCGCATCTGACTTGAAAGAGCATTTTATGTCCCTAATACCTTCAAATATATCTTCATCAGAAAGCACGAGGGAGCCAAAGTCTAAGGCGGTAAGTATCTCCAGGTTTTCGCGGTTTAGATTTTCTACCAACAAATCATCATCAGACTCGAAATTTGACGAAAAGAATTCAGCAAATAAATTTGCAGCACCAGGCACTGATGCAGCACTAGTACTTTTGTAAAAAACAGATTTTGGTATATCTGAGCACGCTCTCCTTGATTTGATGTATGACCAGAATTGTTTAGGATTCGCCTTAATGTTGGCTTCAAAACCACGGATGTAGCTATTGTACCGCGACTTATTTAATTTTGAAAACTCTTTTTTACAGAGACGAAAAATAACTCTTATTGAATTTTTTGAAATCAAAAACGTTGGGCATATTTCAATGAAAACATTTTTCCCTTACATTTAAAAGTTATTATGGGAAAGAAAAATTTTTCTGTTGCTCATAACGATTATATTCAGATTTTTATTTTTTCAATTGGCTCATAACTGTTATTCATAAGAAAAAATTTTTCCGTTGCTCGTAACGTTTATTTTGAAATTTTATTTTTTCCGTTGCCTCATAACAGTTATTCATGAAAATAATTTTTTTCTGTTGCTTATAGCTAATTTCTATTTCAGATTTTTGATTTTTACGTTGTATTGTGAGTATTATTTTGTGGAATTGGTTCCTTTTGTCGCTCGTAGGACTTCATCTTTCGGTATCTAGTGTATGTAATTGGATGGTGCTATGTAAATACAGTATATTTATTTTATTCCCAACCCCGAAGCTAGTATGTTTCAATTGGTACTAGCTGTAAATATATCCTAACTAAAATTAAAAAATGCTGATTAGATATCGGTTTAGGCCCATGGTTTCATATGCAAAGTTACTTAGAATAATCCGTAGGATTTTTTCCGCGCAAACGATTTTTCGAAAATAAAATAATCGATCTCGTGATAAAAATCGATAGCAAATAAGAAAACAAATCATTGTGGTAGTCAGACTTAGCACGATATTGTCCGGAAGCGTTGATATGTATGTAAAGTAGAGTGCGTTTAAAATTCAAATTAACGATATTTTACTGTATCGCACCCTCAACATGGTTAAAGAAATCTCGGATAAATTTTGGTCCAGATTGGTGGCGGTTAAGGCGCGGTGCATTGTGGTGAAAAATCTATGAAGGTTAAAAAAACCAAAATATTTTTGTAAATTATCTAATACCAAAAATCAATACTTCTATACCCAAGGATAACAAACATAAATTTTGGTCCCAATTGATGACGGTTTAGTGGTCTTTCACGGGGGTCAAATTTCAGATGGCCATAGAACTTACATTTTTACCCCTGTGACACTCCACTAAACCGTGATCAATCGGGACCAAAATGTATGTGTGTTATCTTTAACCAGGCTACTACCGATTGAGGGGCGATACAGTCTTTTTATGAAGTTTTAATTTTTTCATACAAATTAAACGCACTCTAATGTACATACATATACCGTTCTATTATATTTATTGACTAATCCATACCCGGGAAGTCTCCCGCGGAAGAAAATTAAAATGTTGATTTTTTTTAATTATAATATATTTAAAGTAAAATTGGCAATACACCAAAATAAAAATCCAAGCGAAATCCTTTCGACACCTAAATTAAAATCGAATTAATTTATGATCTTCCATCTTCCACCAAGCTTCAGTTTTCCCTCTTTCTCTCTCTTTCCCTTTCCTATTCCCTCTCTCTCCCCCCTCAATCTTTAACTATCCCTATCCCTATCTCAATCTTTTTTCACATTCCTTAGCTAAAAGGCAAATGGGCTAAGAAGGATGGGTGAGAACGCACACTTTTCCAAAGTTGTTTAAGCTCGATGTAGTGGCCCATTTACCAAATATCATTGATTTACGCAAATAGACTCCGAGTTATAAGGATTTTAAGGACTTCTACTGAAGGGGAAGGAAAGTAGGAGGACTTTTCTCTGTACCATATGTACACCCCAGTGCAAAAATGCGTTATATTATTTTCTAGCGCAAAAACGAACTTTCGTACAAACAAAAGACGCGAAAACTCGAAGCGCAAAAGCATGCCGATAAAAAGCTTTGTCGACATGTTTTTCTGCTTCGAGTTTTCGCGTCTTTTGTTTGTACGAAAGTTCGTTTTTGCGCTAGAAAATAATATAACGCATTTTTGCACTGGGGTGTACATATATGATTTACACGAACGCTTATCTAAAAATCACTTGCGCACGGTAGGCAGGAAGCGACGATAGGTTGCATGAAAATGTCGAGAAAAAAGGAAAGTGGGGTTGTGTTATGTGATGTTTATAGATGAAACATCCGTTGAAATTAAAATCCGAGCTGCTCCTTTTTCAAGGATATCCACATTTTTTGTTTTTTTTGAAAGGATCAAATATTGAGGAAATCGAATATTCGCCACCGTCCAAATTTTTCCGATTTCAATACATTATTTGGTCGCTAAGGGATACAAAAAAAGGTATTAAAAAGAAAACAGGACACCTGTAGTGGAAAAATCCAATGTGAACAGGACCTAAAGGATAACCACTGAAATATAAAATAACACAAAAAGTACCCACTTTAATTTGCGTATAACTCCTAAAATGTTAACTCTACGTGAAAATTTCTTATTATATGTTTCATTCAGAATAAATAAAGAAATATTTCTTTAATATACAATTTTGATGTACCTGCAGTGCTTAATGTACTTTTGTGCATCTAAAGTGAAAATTTCAAAAAAAGTACGTTTTTTTTATGGTGCTATTTTAAGTTCAAATATTTTTCTAGTTTATGTAAATATTTTAATCTAATGATCCAACTCTCATTCCTACACATCTCTACGTTAATACTAAAAAAGAGTTAGAGCTGAGATACGCGCTAGCTGTGCACGGTGGGCGGGAAGCAACAATAGGTTGCATGGGAATATCGTAAAAACGATGGCCCAACGAATATGTGCCTAGCTGTGTGCTGGTACTAATTTTCGTTTAAAAAAAATGTTGGAGATTTTATTCACGCTTGCTGTGTGTTTATGAAGTATATTAGAATATCAGTTTACGTAAGTGTTTAGCCGGCGATCGTTTTTTCGATATTTTCATGCAACCTATTGTTGCTTACCGCCCACCGTGCACAGCTAGCGCGTATTTCAGCTCCAATTCTTTTTAATATTAACGTATAGATATGTAAGAATGAGAATTGGATCATTAGATTAAAATATTTACATAAACTAGAAAAATATTTGAACTTAAAATAGCACCATAAAAAAAACGTACTTTTTTTGAAATTTTCACTTTAGATGGACCAAAGTGCATTAACCACTGCAGGTACATCAAAATTGTATATCAAAGAAATATTCCTTTATTTATTCTGAATGAAACATATTATAAGGAATTTTCACGTAGAGTTAACATGTTAGGAGTTATACGCAAATTAAAGTGGGTACTTTTTGTGTTATTTTATATTTCAGTGGTTATCCTTTAGGTCCTGTTCACATTGGATTTTTCCACTACAGGTGTCCATTTTTCTTTTTAATACCTTTTTTTGTATCCCTTAGCGACCAAATAATGTATTGAAATCGGAAAAATTTGGACGGTGGCGAATTTTCGATTTTCTCAATATTTGATCCTTTCAAAAAAAACAAAAAATGTGGATATCCTTGAAAAAGGAGCAGCTCGGATTTTAATTTCAACGGATGTTCCATCTATAAACATCACATAACACAACCCCACTTTCCTTTTTTCTCGACATTTTCATGCAACCTATCGTCGCTTCCTGCCTACCGTGTGCGAGGAGTAAACGCTGGTTTTAAAAATCATAACCGAAGATCTTTAGCATGGATAACAAATTCCTACCACACTAAGCCATCTAATCGTACATTCACGTACATATGTATCTCATATTATTCACCGAAAAATAAAGTCCTATAACCAAAAAAAGAAACATATTCTGCAAAATAATATTCAAAATATAACGAAAAAATTAAAAAATTTTAAATGTAGAAGTTATGAGGCAACGGAAAAAATAAAAATTTTAAAATAAAAGTTACGAGCAACGGAAAATTTTTTTTCTCATGAATAACAGTTATGAGGCAATTGAAAAAATAAAAATCTGAACATAATCGTTATGAGCAACAGAAAAAAATATTTTTCAAACATAATAGTTACGACTGTAAAATATTTTTTTTTTCGGTTTGAAATAACTCTTAAGAAATGAAAGAAAAAGATTTTTGAATTTTTTAATTGTTATGAGGCAATTTTTTTGAATATTTCTTATAACAGTTATGTCTCTGATTTTCGATATTGCATTTATTGCCACTTTTGAAAATTGGCGTAATTGATGTACGTTTCCAATCATTAAGAAAAATGCCTTCAGAAATAGATTTATTAACCTTTAAGTGACGAGGTGAAATTTTGTGACATAGTTTACGACGTGGTGGTAAATTTTTTTCTACGCATTTTACTTAAACTCTCAATAAAAAATAAATTTTTTTATAATTTTTGCATTTGAAAGAGGCCAGTCCTTTTCCAAATGAAATTGATAAAAAAAAGTTAATTAAATTTTTTAAATCAACAAAGTTTTTACTATAATTCACAAGGCCTTGTTCTTTCAAAATAGCGAAAACATCACATGAGAACCTTATAGATAAAAGGTAAAACAAAAACTTTCTTTAAACTTCAGGGACTGTTTTTCATAAAAAAATATATATTTTTAAATATATAGTAGGAATTTTATTAAAAAAAAAATTTTTTTGTAGAAACTACTGGCCAGTCTTTTTGAAGTTTTTTTTTTCATAATAACGTGAGCGTATAAAATTAACCACGAAACGAATTTTTTTATTTTTCTTCCAATAATCATTTGAAGAAGTGGTAAAATTAATAATGCATGTTAGTCAAATTGCCAGTGAGAGAAGTTTTAAATGGAAATAAATTCCTTTTGAAGAAAAAGTTACGTTAACGTCGAGGTGTGGTAATTTTTACACCGATATCATAATTTATCCGTTATTTGAGACCTTCCACCATAGAAACTATACTGATCGATAATTATGATGACATGAGTAGATTCTAAAAGCATAAAAATGCTGCAGAGATGCGAGAAGTGGTAAATTTCAAAAACTTGCTTCGAGGAAAAACTAACGTTACCCTAGACGTGGGGTAATTTTTACACCACCATCATCATTTCTCGTCAAATGTTACACCTTCCTCCATAAAAACAAAACGAGTCAATAATTACAACGAGATGGGAAGATACTACGAGAGTAAATTTGCTAGACGGTAAGTTAAAAGAGATATTTAAAGAAACTGTAAGTTGGTGTAAAAATTACCACCACGTCGCAAGTTAAAGGTTAAAAATGTGCATTAATGGTTCGGCCAAAGCGATACAGTTTTTGAATAAAACAGCTGAGAAACCATCCGCATCTGACTTGAAAGAGCATTTTATGTCCCTAATACCTTCAAATATATCTTCATCAGAAAGCACGAGGGAGCCAAAGTCTAAGGCGGTAAGTATCTCCAGGTTTTCGCGGTTTAGATTTTCTACCAACAAATCATCATCAGACTCGAAATTTGACGAAAAGAATTCAGCAAATAAATTTGCAGCACCAGGCACTGATGCAGCACTAGTACTTTTGTAAAAAACAGATTTTGGTATATCTGAGCACGCTCTCCTTGATTTGATGTATGACCAGAATTGTTTAGGATTCGCCTTAATGTTGGCTTCAAAACCACGGATGTAGCTATTGTACCGCGACTTATTTAATTTTGAAAACTCTTTTTTACAGAGAGGAAAAATAACTCTTATTGAATTTTTTGAAATCAAAAACGTTGGGCACATTTCAATGAAAACATTTTTCCCTTACATTTAAAAGTTATTATGGGAAAGAAAAATTTTTCTGTTGCTCATAACGATTATATTCAGATTTTTATTTTTTCAATTGCCTCATAACTGTTATTCATAAGAAAAAATTTTTCCGTTGCTCGTAACGTTTATTTTGAAATTTTATTTTTTCCGTTGCCTCATAACAGTTATTCATGAAAATAATTTTTTTCTGTTGCTTATAGCTAATTTCTATTTCAGATTTTTGATTTTTACGTTGTATTGTGAGTATTATTTTGTGGAATTGGTTCCTTTTGTTGCTCATAGGACTTCATCTTTCGGTATCTAGTGTATGTAATTGGATGGTGCTATGTAAATACAGTATATTTATTTTATTCCCAACCCCGAAGCTAGTATGTTTCAATTGGTACTAGCTGTAAATATATCCTAACTAAAATTAAAAAATGCTGATTAGATATCGGTTTAGGCCCATGGTTTCATATGCAAAGTTACTTAGAATAATCCGTAGGATTTTTTCCACGCAAACGATTTTTCGAAAATAAAATAATCGATCTCGTGATAAGAATCGATAGCAATAAGAAAACAAATCATTGTGGTAGTCAGACTTAGCACGATATTGTCCGGAAGCGTTGATATGTATGTACATTAGAGTGCGTTTAAAATTCAAATTAACGATATTTTACTGTATCGCCCCCTCAACATGGTTAAAGAAATCTCGGATAAATTTTGGTCCAGATTGGTGGCGGTTAAGGCGCGGTGCATTGTGGTGAAAAATCTATGAAGGTTAAAAAAACCAAAATATTTTTGTAAATTATCGAATACCAAAAATCAATACTTCTATACCCAAGGATAACAAACATAAATTTTGGTCCCAATTGATGACGGTTTAGTGGTCTTTCACGGGGGTCAAATTTCAGATGGCCATAGAACTTACATTTTTACCCCTGTGACACTCCACTAAACCGTGATCAATCGGGACCAAAATGTATGTGTGTTATCTTTAACCATGCTACTACCGATTGAGGGGCGATACAGTCTTTTTATGAAGTTTTAATTTTTTCATACAAATTAAACGCACTCTAATGTACATACATATAACGTTCTATTATATTTATTGACTAATCCATACCCGCGAAGTATTCCGCGGAAGAAAATTCAATATTTTTTTAAATAAAAATAAAATATTTAAAGTAAAATTGGCAATACACCAAAAGTAAAAATCCAAGGGAAATCCATTCGAAACCGAAATTCAAATCGAATTAATTTATGATCTTCCATCTTCCACCAAACTTTAGTTCTCCCTCTTTCTCTCTCTTTCCCTTTCCTATTCCCTCTCTCTCCCCCCTCAATCTTTAACTATCCCTACCCCTATCTCAATCTTTTTTCACTTTCCTTAGCTAAAAAGCCAGATGGGCTAAGAAGGATGGGTGACAACGCACACTTTTCCAAAGTTGTCTAAACTCGATGTAGTGGCGCATATACCAAATATCATTGATTTACGCAAATAGACTCCGAGTTATAAGGATTTTAAGGACTTCTACTGAAGGGGAAGGAAATTAGGGGGACTTTTCTGTGTACCAAATATGATTTACTCGAACGCTTATCTAAAAATTACTTGCGAGGAGTAAACGCTGTTTTTAAAAATCACAACCGAAGACCTTTAGCATGGACGACAAATGCCTACCACACTAAGCCATGTAATCGTCCATTCACGTACATATGTATGTATCTCATATTATTCACCGAGAAATAAAGTCCTATGACCAAAAAAATAAACATATTCTGCAAAATAATACTCACAATATAACGAAAAAATTAAAACATATGAAATGTAGAAGTTATGAGGCAACGGAAAAAATAAAAATTTTAAAATAAAAGTTACGAGCAACGGAAAAAATTTTTTCTCATGAATAACAGTTATGAGGCAATTGAAAAAATAAAAATCTGAACATAATCGTTATTAGCAACAGAAAAAAATATTTTTCAAACATAATAGTTACGACTGAAAAATATTTTTTTTCGGTTTGAAATAACTCTTAAGAAATGAAAGAAAAAGATTTTTGAATTTTTTAATTGTTATGAGGCAATTTTTTTGAATATTTCTTATAACAGTTATGTCTCTGCTTTTTTATAATAAGTATACTTCACAAACTAACAATGCCGTTTAGTAGATTTGAATTTCTTATGAAACTTATTTCTCAAATTTCTCAGACGCTTTAAGTTTCTTGAAGACCAAGGAATTTTATACCTGACTGGTTTTAGAACTGGAACATAAATATATAATAAATCATAAATACATATATGTTTTAAATATGTTAAAACAATCCTCAACACCGTTATCTCTAAACACAGCCTCCCAATTTAGATCATTTTAATTGTTCGACCAACTGCTTTTGTAGCTTTTCAATAATACAATGGTGCTGCCACACCTACCAAAAGGTAAGGAACAAGTAAAGAATACCGTCCGGTGAGCTAAAAAAAAAAAACAAAAGTGGGCGTGGTCCGCCTTTTTGGCCTGATTTCAGTGATATACTTCTTTTTTGGCGCAAACGATTTTTGAGGGAGCTAGAGGGGGATGAAGTTTAAAAAACTGTTTTTTAAAGAGCCGATATCTTCCAAAATATTCACTCAATTTTTAAAATTAAGGCATTTTGTTAAAAACGTGCAAAACAATTCTTGTTAGTTATGTATAATATCAAGAAATCATCTATAGCGCGGACAACAGTAATTTTATACAGAACCCCGAACAGCGTTGGCGGCCTTCGGCCGCGCTTTAAAAAAATAACCCTCAGCCGGCAGAATTCTACTCCGTAATAGCATCTATGGGGAAACTTTCCAATAATGTCACACGCCCCCAAAAAAACGACTTCTACCGGAGGGTAGGGGAGGGGAAGGGTGTTCTGAATCCGTAAAATTTATGCGCCGGACGTACCTCGTTTTCGAGGAATTTATAGTTAAAGTTTAGTAACTCTCCATATAAATACGATAGATAAAGAAAAAACTTTTGCGGAGAACAGATTTTGCGTTGGGGCCTTCGGCCGCGCTTATAAAAAAATAACCCTCAGCCGCCAGAATTCTCTTTCCGGAGTAATATCTATGGCCCGGTCCACAGTGCTTTTGCGCAGAACACTTTTATGCGTTGGCGGCCTTCGGCCGCGCTTATAAAAAATAACCCTGGGCTACGCCATCCGTCCGGACGTGTGCCCTAACCGTGGCTACCGCCACGGTGATGTCCTTCTGCGTAGTACACCCTTCGTGTGTCAGAAAAGCCTACTGTACAACTTTTTTCATGGTTCTCTGTATACCTAAAACTACTAAAACATCTTTTCATTTCACGATAGCTAATTATATAGAAGTCTTGCTATAGAGAATAGTATATGAAATGAAAGATATTTTTATGCTCTTTTAAATGAATATAATTTTTAATATACTTAATAACACAAAAAAAAAAAATCACAGTTTTTCCCTAAAAAAAAAACCAAAATTTAAGTTTTTTGTTTTTTAACAAAATTTGTAAGGAATTTACGAAAATTTTGATACGTCATATGAAAGGCCTTTAAATAAGCTTTCCAACGATACCTTAATTTTAAAAATTGAGTGAATATTTTGGAAGATATAGGCTTTTTAAAAAAAAGTTTTTTTTAACTTCATCCCCCTCTAACTCCCTAAAAAATCTTTTGCGCCAAAAAAGAAGTACATCACTGAACTCAGGACAAAAAGGCGGACCATGCCCACTTTTTGTTTTTTTTGTAGCTCACCGGACGGTATCCTTTACTTATGCCAAAGGTAAGTCACATCATTAGGTCGCATGCACAGTGCACGTCCAAAAGAAATGAATAAATAAAGACGAAGGCCGCCTACGCTGAACGGTGTACTACGCAGAAGGTTATGACACACGTCCGGATACCCCACCGGTTAGGGGGCCTAGAATATACCCGTGGTAAGGAATGCCTGTCGTAAGAGGCGACTAAAATCCACCGACCTCGGTTGATTATGGCCAAAAAAAAATCATCCGCACGACAGTCGGGCTAGTGTCAGAAGGGACTACACAGGCCTGACTTTTATCGCCAATCCCATACAAAAGTGGTTAGCTTTTTTTTCAAAGAAAATGTACAATTAAAAGTCACCACCAGTGTTTGTAAACACACACAGTTTTAAGTTAGATGTGCTTCCTGCAGGGAAATAATAGCCGTGTTTTTATTCAAGCGAATATACATCTGCGCTTAAATTTTGTATGGACAACTAAGTGCGCAGATGTATATGCGCTTGAATAAAAGCACGGCTAATGTCATTATAACTTAGTATGTTTACATACATATATATTTATACATGCGATTAGCGTGTTACTTTTGTAACTCGTGGCTATTAATAAATACAAATATGCCGTTAATATCAAGGGTTGCACCGTCTCCTAGAATATAATTAGGTAGACACCGCATACTCACCGAAAAATTACCACTGTTGGAGTATGGTCGCGCCCCTGCCGATTGAGGTGGCGGTGGCTGGTACCGCGGTTGACTTGGTACAGGAGCCGACCCTGATTGACTAAGTGCAAACCGTTGAGCCATCAGAAAAATTAAAAAAATAATCACCAAGCCCTGCACCAAGCTAATATAAAAATGGCAAGGATAACAAAAATGGCGTGAATGGTAGGGATGGCAGAATTAATCGGAAAAAAGATTGTAATTAGGGATGGCAACTATAACCGGAAAAACGATTATAATCGGTTAATTTCTTTCGGTTAACGGTTAAAATGTATCGTTTTTTTCCTTTTGATTACGTCTGGCAACGCTGTTCATCACACATGCAGAAAATACTGCTGCTCATAAATAATAAAAAGTTTTGAGAGTTTTGCTTATATTATTAAACCTAGTTTGGTGGATCTGGACGTACTCGTGTTGCTTGAAGTATAGTGCTTGAAGTCTGGTTGATAGTTGGTGTTTTCTTAAGCTGCGCTGTGATATTAATGCTTAAGGCACTCTGCACACGGAGCGTACTGCTTTAGACGCGTATTAGATACTACAGACGAAAGCTGTACGCTTTGATGTCACGCACGTATATTTCAATTGAGGGCTGCACACGGTTCGTCAGCTTCATGCATTCGTCAAAGTATGCTGGCTACATGTCGCTTGGCGTAAAACAGTGCTGGTAGCTAGGCGTACTACGCTTAGAAAACAGGAAGAAGAAGATGTTTGTTTACATTTTTCCACTTGGTGGAATTTATGAAAGCAGTAAAATTTGTGTAAAAAATCGGAAAAAATGAGTGTATAATGAAAGAAAATGGAAGATTCCGTAAAATTTTTCATCTTTTCTATTTAAAGCTTCGTAATTTAAAGTAAATACCGTATTATTAATTTGTTTGTTTGTTTTGTGCAGCGAAGTTTCATGTCGCTTCGTGTGCAAATCTTGAGGCGTAGAGAAATCGACGCTACACGAAATGTCTCGTACGCGTCTATGACGATACGCCTCGTGTGCAGAGTGCCTTAATGTTTAAATCTTGGCCATCACACACATACATACATACATACATATTTTGAGCCAAACATACATACTGCGCCTGCTTGTAATTGTGTGGGTGGTACTTATAGCGCCAACGATATAAAGAGAAAAGAAAAGAGGAACGTCAGATAATCGCCAGAAAGCAGAGTTACCATCTTCCTAGCAATTTATAAGGTGACCATCCGTCCATTTTCTTTTTTTACTTAACGTTTTTCTTACTGTTACGTGCACTCGTGAGAATTCCTGTACGATGTCCCCAGGTTCGGCTACTACCAACGCTAGTCTTAAGCGCCGTAGCAGCAAGGGATCTCCCTCTAAATCGGCAAAAACAGCTAAATTGGAGGATGAGGTAAATATTACTGGGGTGTTTGCCAAACTAAAAGTTTTAGAGGAGAGTATGCGGCTGCACAGTATCGAGATGCGAAATTTGTTTGAAAGCATATCAATAAAAATAATTGAAGTGGAGAGAAAGCTTGTTGATCGGTTGAATGATGAGCTCTCTAAGCTCACCACCGCAGTTCTGGAGTCATCTGCCCAGATTGTCGAGCTCAAAGCTGCAGCCGTGGAATCATCTGTGCGTATTACTGAACTGGAGTCAAATGCACGTAAAGCTAATGAGGAGATCGCCTTACTAAAGGACGAAGTGGCTAAACGGAATGCTGCTTCTGACATTTCTGCTGACGCCGTTGCTTTTGGCATTCCTTATTATGAGGGGGAGAACCTGAAAAGCCTCTTCAATCAAGTGTGCTTGTCGATAGACTTCCATGCACCTCAAATCAGAGACATTTTTCGAACGAAGGCGTCAAGTAACACACGGAATTGTGCGATCATTATAAAATTTCATTCTCCAGTTGATCGTAATCGCACCCTGCGCGCTTTTGGAGAGCATAGGAAAAAAGTAAAATCTGCCACTCCTCTTACTCCACTTGGATATGATGGGTTTTTCCAAATCTATGAGAGCCTGACGCGAGAAAACAGACATTTGCTGCAGGAGGCTACAAAGTTGCGCCGTGATGGTAAGCTGGTTGCGGTATTCACTATTAGAGGGACGGTTTATGTAATAGCGTTTTCGATTCTGAACCAAAATGCTGCATTATTACAAGGCAACATTATCAACATGCGCCCTGAGCCCTAAGAAAATGTTGCACTTTTCATGTGATGTATGAAACAAAAATAATGCAACCCCTTGGTCATATTAAGGGCAGAAAATGCTGCCCTGCAGTCGGGCAGAGGGCGACATTTTTGTCAATAGAACAAGCAACCCTGAAAAAATTTGTGGAATCTATGTGGAATAGAACAAACAAATTTGACAGCCCGATAAAAATGCAGAATAAGTGCGACATTTTTGCCAGAATCGAAAACGCCATAAGAAGCACTAATGCAGATGATGACTTGCCCCAAAAAATCAAAATTACAAGTGAAGATGATTTGCTGCCATTTCGTTAGTATGTTAATTGTTATGTATTTGACTTCAGTTACCTGTGCCTTATTGATAGCTAAACTCGGTGTCTATTTCTTCTTTTGTATCACACTTTTGACATACCCTTTTGAAGTTGCTCTTTTTCTCTTCTCTAATAACAATGGTAAAAAACAATATGACTAGTGTTGACAATAATAGTCTTGCGCTGCTAAATGTGTTGTGTGGTCGGCAGAAAGGTTTCAATGTTGTGCATTTTAATGCCCGCAGTCTTAACAGTGGAAAGATGGATCAGGTTAGGAGCGCATTTGAATTCTCTCCGGTTGATGTTATATGTGTCTCTGAGACATGGTTTAAGCATGACGTGTTAGATGGGCACTATGAAATTAAGAACTACAGTTTATATCGAAATGATAGGATGATCAAGAATGGCGGTGGAGTGGCCATATACTGTAGGAAATACTTAAAAACTCGCCTCGTATCACAGTCGGCTGGAGGTTTAGTTGAATATATATTAGTCGAGGTGTCCAACCCCCCATTTAAGATCCTTTTATCATGTGTGTATAACCCCCTTAAAACTAGTAGTGTAAGTGACTTCTTCAGCATGCTAAACATGGTTGCTGTTGACTATGATGATGTTATTGTATGTGGGGATTTCAATATAAATCTATCATGTAGTGATGTGTACAGGTCCCGTCTGTTAGATGATGTGTCCGGCGTTGGTTTGTCTATAGTCAACAGATCTGTCCCTACTAGATTTGGTAATAATTGTTGTCCCAGTCTTTTGGATTATTTCATTGTATCTGATGTGTCCACTGTTCTGAAATTTGACCAAATGTCGTTTATCTCTGATCATGATTTAATCCTCTGTGCTTTTGATTTTATTTTTGACAACCGAAATTTATATTCATCCACGTGCAATATTCCTGACTATCGCTTGCTTAATATTAGTGAACTGACAAATGCCTTAAACAGTATTGACTGGACTGCTTGCTGGAGCTTGACATCTGTAAATGACAAGCTTAATTTTTTAAATAATATCGTGCTAAATACCTATAATGGCCATGTCCCGATGCGCTCTAATCAAAACAGATTACCTTCATGTCCGTGGTTTAATCGATCTATTCGTACTATGATAAGAAAGCGAAATAAAGCATATTCCATCTGGAAAAAGGTTCGAACTGACTCTAACTGGTGTGCATATAAAGCTATTAGGAATGAAGTTAACTGCTTTGTGAAGCGGGAAAAACGTAAGTTTTTTGCCAAAAAACTAAGTTCAGATCTTCCGAATAATGTATTGTGGCGTAATTTGAAAAGCCTTCGTGTTTATGTTAAAAAAGTCCTGAGTGTTCTCTTGATCCTAATGAGCTTAGTGACGCATTTGTTAATATACCGTCCAGTGCTTCTACTTCCCAATCCTTAATTTCCTCCCCTCTGCCTTCGTGTGGGAACTGGTCTGCCTGTGAAAAGTTTCAATTTTGTGCAGTTACTGAGCTTGATGTGGTAAGGTGTGTTTATAAAATTCGTTCTAATGCGGTTGGTGCGGATGGGATTCCGATTAAGTTTATTAAGATAATTTTGCCACAAATACTGCCAACTCTCACTCATGTTATGAATCACTGCATTACAACATCAAGCTTTCCGGATGCGTGGAAGATTGCGACTGTGCTGCCGATTGCCAAAAATAGTAATGCTGTTCGTCCGTGTGATTTTCGTCCTATAAGTATTCTTCCTGCCCTGTCAAAAGCTTTTGAATCACTGTTATCAGAGCAAATACAAGCGTATATTAATAAAAATAATCTACTTTCCCCCTTCCAGTCAGGTTTTAGAACAAAGCATAGTTGTTCCAATGCTATTATTAAAATTTTGGATGACATACGAATACCTTATGACTGCAATCAAGTTACACTGCTGTGCCTATTAGACTTTTCAAAAGCATTTGATTCCGTGAATCATGAGCTTCTCTGCAGGAAGTTAGAAGTTTATTTTGGTTTTGACGGTGCTGCTATTAAGCTAATGAGGAGTTATTTAAAACACAGAGTGCAGCGTGTGAAGGTGGGGTCTGAGAACTCTAATATTAAACGATTGGTAACCGGAGTGCCACAAGGTTCAATACTGGGTCCGTTGTTATTTACTTTATTTGTGAATGATATTTTTAAAACCTGTCGTTTTGCTCAAATGCACGCATATGCTGATGATGTGCAATTATATATGTCTGGTATGCACAGTCAAATCTCTCAGCTATGCGCTAATTTTAATAGTGATCTTTCTTCTATTGCATTGTGGGCGTCTGAGAACAGTCTTTGTCTAAACAGTAAAAAATCGTATGTGATGCCTATAGCCAAAAAGTCTATAAATATGTTAGAACTTCCTTGTCTCTATGTTAACGGCATGCCTCTTAAATATGTCTCTAAGGTAACGAATCTTGGCTTTGTTATAAACTCCAGTCTATCGTGCGATGATCATGTTAATGTTGTTGTTAGTAAAGTCTACCATGTTCTGCGTAATTTGAGAATATCAGCGTCATTTACCCCAGTTGGAATACGACGACAGCTTGCTATACAATTAATATTACCTATAATTTGCTACTCAGAGTGTGTTTACAGCAAGCTAAGTTCCACATGTGCACATAAAATTGAAGTAGTATTTAACCATATAACACGTTACGTCTTTGGGTTAGCGAAGTTCGATCATATATCTGAGTGGAAAAAGCGTCTCTTAGGCACTCTGCACACGGAGCGTACTGCTTTAGACGCGTATTAGATACTACAGACGAAAGCTGTACGCTTTGATGTCGCGCACGTATATTTCAATTGAGGGCTGCACACGAGTCGTCAGCTTCATGCATTCGTCAAAGTATGCTAGCTACAGGTCGCTTGGCGTAAAGCAGTGCTGGTAGCTAGGCGTACTACGCTTAGAAAACAGGAAGAAGAAGATGTTTGTTTACATTTTTCCACTTGGTGGAATTTATGAAAGCAGTAAAATTTGTGTAAAAAATCGGAAAAAATGAGTGTTTAATGAAAGAAAATTGAAGATTCCGTAAAATTTTTCATCTTTTCTATTTAAAGCTTCGAAATTTAAAGCAAATGCCGTATTATTAATTTGTTTGTTTGTTTTGTGCAGCGAAGTTTCATGTCGTTTCGTGTGCAGATATTGAGGCGTAGGGAAATCGACGCTACATAAAATGTCTCGTACGCGTCTATGACGATACGCCTCGTGTGCAGAGTGCCTTAGGCTGTGAAATCCAAGATTACTTCAAAACAAGAAACTGTATTCTTCTATACAGGGTAATGGAAGAAAGGGTGCCTGCCTACTTGTATGAAAAATTGGAATTTACAAAATCTGTTCGTGTTAGTGACCTAATTGTTCCTAGGTATAATTATCTGAGCTCTGCAAGGCTGTTTTTTGTCAATGCTATCCGCATATGGAATTCTATTCCTAGTAACATCCGTAGTAGGATGAATAAGAGCAACTTCAAAAACTTTATATATTCGTTTTTTCGTGATATATAAACAAATAATAAATGACATGTTAGGCGCTGAGTTTTGCTTATTATCTTTATTCAAAAAGTTACTATTTGGCTGTATTGTTTTTGTTTATTTTTAAATGTAGTTTTAATTTTAGTTTTAATATAACTTAAGATATGTATTATTTGGTTAATTTTTATTTTTGTTACTTGTTTGTATATCATCTGTTGTACTATAAAAGATCGTTTAAGATCTTATTGTACTAATTTAAATAAATATCGAAATGAAATGAAATGAAATGAAAATTATTTTTTCGATTAACCTTTTTGCTCTCAAGTCGAAAATAATCGAAAGGAAATAATCGAAGTTGAGAATTACCGCCTTTTCATTCGATTGAGTTTGAAAATTATTTTTCAAGGCAAAATGTTATGAATTAGTATTAATGAATGACTGATGATTTTATTTATTTATTTTATCATATAAGTAAGCGCAATGTGTAGATAAATGTGCACAGCTTTTTTTAAATATGATTTCATTTATATACGAATTTGTATGAATTCGTACCTCTTTAAAATAGTTTTTCACCCTTTCACACGAAAACTGCGATCTATTGCCGAGATAAAAGCACGTATTAAAACGAGCAAATGCATATATGTATGTGTGTAGAACAACATTTTGCGTTGGCGGCCTTCAGCCGCGCTTTAAAAAAAATAATCCTCAGCCGACATAATTCTCTTTCTGGGGTAATATCTATGGACCCATCCAACCTTAACGACAATGGGCTAGCGTAGAACTAAACTGGTCTATCTAACATTTTTTCAGAAATCGAGTTATGCACATTTTTGAACTTGAAAATCATAAATTTATCCGTGCAAAATTGATGTAGGTCTTATTTCTTCACCAAAGTGTCCAAACGATAGAAATGTCACTTTAGAATTTACGTCCTTTTGTCATTTCAAGAAATTCTAAAGTGGCCCAACTAGCATAGACTACCATAGACCAGTATGATCTTACACCAGATGAGTGGATGGAATTGGTTAAAAATTGTAGAAAGCATGCTCCTTTTGATGTTAATAATATGGTGGCGAGATTTATGTCATTTGACGAACGACGGCCAATGTTCAGGGACTACCAGAGTATAGTAGACGACGGTGGAAAAATTTCCCAAATGCGAAAGGCAAAATTTGTCAAGGGTGAATCTGTGATGCAGTTTAATGATGATTATTGTGAAACATATAAATCCGTCGATATAAAGAAATCTAGCGTGAACCAACATGATTTTATAGAGTTCTTGCAGAATTTTACACCAGATCAGGGCAGCGACATACGCGTTTTGAAATTCAAAAAAATGCAGGACATAAAAAAAATTTTGAAATTCGTACCACCGATTCATCACCCCTTTTACCTGTCTCTCCACATGTAAAGCAGAGATGAAGCAGAAAACAATCCAGAAGATTTTCTACCAGCCCGCCGTGGAGAAAACTAGGTTACTGTTACTTTTCATGCAGAGGTGATCATTTACGAACATGTGTAAGTTATTTTTGTAATTAAAGTACTTCCATTCACATATTTTTTACTTTATTCATATAATTTTCAATTTGTAGTTCAAACTTCCTTAAAAATTGAAAATTCTAAAGTGGTCTATGTAACAAGTTTTCTTGTTACATATAAATATTATATAAAAAACGTTTCTATAATAATTTTTTTTAATGCAGAATGTTAAATTAACTATTAAGCTAACATAATAATTTACAATATTCACTTAACATACATCAACAATCGCACACCGCATTAAAACGCGTTTCATCTGTTTTCTCCAATTTTGTATTTTGTTAGATAGACCAGTTTAGTTCTACGCTAGCCAATTATCTCGTAAACTGTAAACTTCCTGCAAGTTTTGATTTCAGTTTTGAGATATCGTCGGTCTCCTGCCAGAAACACGAATGTGAAAATTTTTTTAAGTGCGATGTCTGCTCTTTTTTCGGGTATATATTGAGATAATAACAATTAATATTTGTATATATGCTTATGTACATAAAAGTACATATTATGCATGTATGTTTACACAAGAATTTATACAAATATTAATTGCTATTACATCAATATATACCCGATAAAGAGAAGACATCGTACTTAAAAAAAATTTCACATTCGTGTTTCTGGCGGGAGACCGACGATATCTGAGAGCCCCTGAAAAAGTAATTTTTTTCGCGGTGCGCTTTCTTAGTGGAAAGCCGACACTTTTTTGTTTATAACGTGTTTTTTGTGAAGATGAGACAGCAACAAAATATTGACAATTTTTTCGCTGAAATGACTATTTTTAATTATTATAATAAAAACGAACACACATACAGTGTATGTATAAAAAATTAGCTTGTTTGTCCTCTTGGGTTAGGTACTAAGTATTAATTTATCAATAATTGTAATCGAAAAACGGTTATAATCGGTTAGTTCCCTACGATTATTCGCGATTAATAATCGAACCCTTTCGATTAACCTAAAAAACGGTTAATCGATTATTAAATTTTTTTTGCCATCTCTAATTGTAATCGGTTAATTTCTTTCGGTGAAAACGGCGTTTCCAAAAAAAAATAATCCTAATAGCCTATGCACACTGCATTTGAAATTACGTTGATTAGCTGAAATTACTTTCTGAAATCACGCGCATTCACACACGTTTTTGAGTAATTTCACTTACACATCTATTCCGGTTTACGATCCAATGGCATTCTCCAATTCGATTGACGTCCGATGACCGTCAGACTTTTTCAAAGTTCGGAAATCTGCATTCTGGTTCACGATGGATAGGATTTTTGACAGTTTATCGGAGCGATTCTTTCCGTCTGCTTTTGTGTGTCGGAGGCAATAGAAATTTTGATTATTTTTGGAAATATTACCAATTTAATGTAATTAAACTATGATTTTAAAATTTATGTAATATTATTATACAAACGGGCTTGGTTTAGCTATGCTACTGGCCTTTTCTTTGCAAAATAAGTGAACAAAAGGAATCTGCTTTAGTACAATCCCAGCAAGAACAGTCCCGGTAATATGATCGGTAACGTTACGGTCACGTGTTACCCTTAAATGGTAACAAATCTCTTGTTTTTCCTATCTCGTTGTTAAGGGCGTTGGGAAAAAAGTGCCAATTTATTTGTATACATGTGATATTCTATCACCTTCTAACACATATTCTTAACATAGCCCGATATGGCATATCTATCCTTGTTGCACTAATAGCTTTTTGCGTTTGATTTTAGCATAGTGAAATAAGTAAATAAAATCAGCTGATTTTTGCTTACATTTGCTTGACAGAATTACAAGAACAAAACACATGTAAATGAAAAAAAGTAAACAAAAATCAGCTGATTTTTGTTTACATTAACCTGAAAGAATTACAAAAACAAAACACATGTAAAATGTATGTATGTATGTCCTCTTTTCATTTTATTCAAATAAACAATTAATGTAATTACAAAAATCTGAGATCATAAGAGAATATAAATATAATTTACTTAATTAAGCTAAGATCACATGATTTGCATATTTGTACATACATGCATATACAAAATAACAAATTTCAATATTTAACGTTTACCCATTTCAATATCGATGTAAAATATATATCGTCAGTTTCTTGCCGGAAACAAGAATGTGATAATTTTTTTATACATATGTGCTTATGTGCATTCACGAACATATCGAGCCCTATCCGCCATAAAAGTGTGTCGAACAAAAAGTAAATTTTACAGAATGTTTTTTTTTTTAATTTTCTTTGCATAGTCTCTAACTTCGACGCGCAAATTTCACAGCTATGATATTTGGGGAGTTGATGCGTGTGATAATAAATTATTGATTTCCATAAAAAAGCTAAAATTGATAATTTTGTTGGATACACTTTTATGGCGGTTAGGGCTCGATATTATGTGTTATGTTTAAACAAGCATATACACAAATATATATGTATTAATATTAGATTGATATATATCAAATAAAGATCACACATCGCACTTAAAAATATTGTCTCATTCGTGTTTCTGGCAGGAGGTAAACGATATTAAGTAACAATACGAGTATAAACTTTGTTTATGTTTATGATGTGGATTTACAAAATGTACAATTCATGTGATCTTAGCTTTAATTAACAAATATATCGCTAGCTTATAGTGCAAATTGGGTAAGTACATTTTTTTTGCTTATGTGATATCGAAGAATAATAAAAAAAAAGAATTTCGATTTGTTTATGATTGTTCGTCCTTTGGGCGATAGAATACATTTTGCACGCTCGACATGTATACAATTGTGAGCACCTCATCAAGACATTGTAGGGCAACGGACATCATAAGCATTTTTGAAAGACTAGGCTCGTGAGGAAATTCGGCCATACGTCGACATAAACGTGCAGATCAAAGAGCACATCTGTGTCTATGGTACGTTCGTGTGCCTTGTCCAACATGATAACCGAGTGTGACTTTAAATCCGATTCCATTAAATATCCACGCAGTAACATACCTGTTGAAAGTGAAGGGATATTAATATTAGAGGAGGCTTTACTTAGCTCAGTGCAAAACATACCATCTGTCATGTATTTGATCGCCGTTTCAGGCTAGTGCAGTCCTCGAAACGTATTGTGTAGCCCACCTCCTGACCCAAACTCCTCTGCCACACGCTTTGCCACCGACATGGCGGCCACACGACGCGGTTGTGTACAACCAATCTTGCCACGTGCCGTAAATCCTTTTCCGCTAAATATTGTGGGATTTGTGTTGTATTGCCGTTTCACCGATCACAATTAAAATTTGATTGTCGGAAACATCCTTGACGAGATCACGCAATTTGTAGACGACGTTGTTCCAGCAATGGCATGTCTGTCTTTCACCTCATCGTCCTCTTCCTTTTGCAGAGCACCTGTCTCCTCATTAAAATCAGGCATTTCACTGCGGTCGATGACACCCGAGCTTATCATTTGCTTGATTTCCGAACGTTCGGGGCTGGATATGAGCACACACTTGTGTAGAGCGTCAAATGTAATTACACAAGCGCAAACATACATACATAATAAATTTCCATACATTGTATTGTCACGCGCTGGCGCTGACTACTTAGTCAGCCCCACACAAATTGTAAGTACACAAAAATTGCTGACGCTGCCATTCTCACGCTTCCAATGTTATTCTAAGCCTAAGCGCTCATAGGAGCATACATATGTACATGTACGTAGGTACATACATATTTACAATATACCGTGGGAAAGAGTCCCATTATTTTTAAGTACTTACAGCCGCACTCAGAAACGTTCATTAAATTATGCCTAATGATCGCTTAACTAATTTTCGTTAAATCTGTTAACTATCGTTTCATCTCAGAGTCAAAAAAGAAGAGTTAATTTGTTAATGAAAACTTTAAGTATGCGATAAATTTTTCCCTTTTTTCTTTGGCATCACTTGACCTTACTTGTCAACCAAAAGTCAAAAATTTACATAAATAATAAAATATTTAGAAATTGTGGTTTGGATTTTGCATTTTTATATGAGTGCAATCAATATACATTATCACTCCAGGAAAGTTCGCGATTTTATAAAATTTTTGACTGTGAATATAAAAGGTAAAAATAGTGTGTCCTCGCGAAATCGTGCCAAACAATTTTTCATTTGGGATGCTACATACTTTCGAGACTAGCTTCTATACGAAACACTGATTGCTGGCATACGTACATATGTATGTAGTATGTAAATTCATATAATCTCCACAGGTTTCTTGTATAATTAGTCTATAGTCAAATTATGTACATACATATGTACATATTTATGTGCATATATGTATGTACACACATGTACATATTTGAATGCTAAAAAATGCCATGTTATCATGTTTCTGCAATGCCCTTCAATGTATCAAACGAACCTCAAAACTACCCGTAGCGTAGTAACATAATGTTGGATGGGAATTGTACTAGGGCAGGAAAAACTTTATCTTTCCCAAACACTCAAGCATATTTGCCCATTGTATTTAAGACCTTTAGAAAGGATGAAAATGTAGGGAAAAGTTGCGATAGTGGAATCAGAGTTCCTCTGTAAACTTTCCAGATTCTTTAATAAATCTGAGAAGTTTGTCGAGTGGTAGAGAATGTACATCCATCATTCTCAGTAAATCTGACCCAAGAATGCGTAATCTTAGTCTGCCCAATGCCGGACAGGCCCAGACAAGATAGGCAATAAATTCTCCATGATGCCTTATGTGGCCATGATTTTTCCAAAAATACATGTGTTTTTGGGGAAATCTAATTTTTGGTAAAAATGTCACCTACGCGGTTTGTACTTGGTCGATACGCGGTTTTGCACTTTAAACGACGATATGTACATATGGACATGTGCAACAATTACTTTGTTTGTTCAAAATCTTAATTTTTTTGATTAAAAAAATTAAAAAAATGTCAAAATCACTCATTAAAAATTTAAGTAGAGAATTTTCCGTACTTAACTTTAAATGTCGTTAAGGGTTATTAATGAATCATTAACTGACTCTGAGAGTGAACTTTTTAAAATCTTTACTAAGGAATGCCTTAAGTAATCATTAAACGACTCTGAGTGCGGCTGTTAGAGTAAATATGTATCATAGTAAATAAGTAGTACATAAGAATGAAATTTGTATAAAAGAGGAAAAATTTTAGTAATAAATGGAATTCGTGTTTCGAACGTTAAGCCAATAACTTCATTGCGTTTTACCTATAGTATACTTGCGTGAGTCACTTTCATCGTTGTCCACCGCCCTGTGAGTGAAAATCGCTTGTCAGAGTTTTCTTTACAAATAAGTAATTTGAAATTACTACTTACTTTCAGTCGAATGCGATCGTGAACGCTTTCGTCTGCCACCACGTTCACTGCGATCATGAGAGCCTGACCGTCGGCGATTGGTGCATTCATGATATCGTGACCGACGCCATCGATGGCGGTCACGCAAACGCCGTCTACTGCTACTGCTGCTGCTGGTACCATGTCCATGGGAGCGTGAATTTCAATTTTTTTATATTTTGTATGTTTTGAAATACAATATCAATAAATTTCAGCCCTCTTTTATAGTATTGTCTGATGGACGTAACAACTTTTACAAAAGTGGACTTGTCAACTTTGCATTCTAAGGGCCGGTTTCACCATCTCCGGTTAATTTAACCGCTGGTTAGTTTGACGTATAATGTATGGTGAGCTGTCAAATAAATTGCTTAACCGGGCAAAAATCTCTGGTTAAGTGCTTAACCGGGGATGGTGAAACCGGCCCTAAGCTAGCGATATATACCTACTCACTAATGTAACAATATTAACTTTGATTTGTTTAAGAAATTCAATGTTTTGAAATTAAAAGAGAATTTCGGTTAATCTTGTGTCCTGACACCACGGCAACTCTGGCGCTAAATACGTGGGAGTGTATCGCTCTAAAATAATATCAATAAAAGTTTGAACATTTTGTCGTTTTAATAATTAATAAGTATAATTAAAGAAAAGGATCTTTGTTTGAATATATATGTATACATTCCATCGTTTACTCAGTGCTTCTGGTTGAAAGTTGATGCAATTCCAATTTTACTTTGGTTTCTTTGAATATATATGCGTGCATCTGAACATACATATGTACATATTAGACATATACGCCGCCGATAAACGCCGCCGCCGCCGCGCCGATTACCTTCATAATCGGCCGCCGCCGCCATAATCCGTGAAATCGGCGTATCGGCGCGGCGGCGTGCGCTGGCGCGCCATACCCGTAGGGAGCGAGATGTGTACATATTTTCCTAGTTTTGCTAACTGCTAAAGTTCTTCAAAATTAAAAAAAAAAAAAAAAAGTTACCAATCGACGTGTTTTGACCTCAGGAACACGAACCTGAATGCGGAAATGTTTTATTTTTTGCCCGTTAAAAGTTTTTAACAAAAACTTTGGCTGTTTCTTACTTTACTAGCCTCAGTCCCAAAAAATTTAGAATTTTGTTAATAACTTTTAACGGGCAAAAAATAAAACATTTCCGCATTCAGGTTCGTGTTCCTGAGGTCAAAACACGTCGATTGGTAACTTTTTTTTTCCTGAGGTCAAAATATGAAATGAAAAGTAAAGGTGATATAGCTTCTTCTTCGGAAATTATCCGTCCACGAATCAAATGTCAAGGCAAAAGCTTCTTGCCCGGATACCTCACATATAACTTGTTTTAAAACTGCTTCATATACATCGTCTAACGCTGTTGTTGAAAGTGTTTTGTAATGAGGAATGTCATCATCATTTACAACTACCTTATATTTTTTCAGGAAATCTTTAATTCCATTGTGGGATATAATATTGAATGGAAGCAGATCTCTCGCCATCCACAAAGCTAGATCTCTTCCTAGAACCCATTTTTTATCCTTATTTAACTTTTTGCTACACGATTGGTTGAAAAATTTTGAAATTGGCAACTGAGAAGTGTTCGCTTGCTCGACATCACGTATATTGTGTACATTTTTTAGGTGGCGAGTGAAGTTTCCTGTTGAACAGCTTTTACTATACCATTGAATTTTAGCACTAGAATAAAAATTTATTATTAGATAAAAAGTTAAGCAAAGAGTTAAGTGGGGATGTTTATTTTTTACCATGCAAATATTTCTTTGTCGTCTTCTTTTTTTTGGCGCTCTAAACACAAAGTGCAAAATACTTTTTCGCTTTCAATATTTTGGCCTTCTATAAGAAGATTACCAAAGTAGTCCCATGCTTTACTTCTTCGTTTTCCCCTTGAACGATCAAGATTTATAATATATTTTGCCACTGGCTTATCCATCTACATACATATGTTTTTTTTTTTTTTTCTTATTAGGAATGAAATATATTATTTTCAAATTGTTGGTTAGCTTTGAAATATAATAAAGATGGGACAGAATCAACTTTCCTTAAAATCGATTTTTGCTTATTAATCATTAAGTACAGCGTTGCCGAATTGACGATTTAACGTAATTTTTACGATTTTTCCTAACAAATGACGATTTTTTGGAATATTATCTCTTTTTTTATTAAATGGTGAAAGTGGCATTATTTAAAAATTTAAACTATCAGTACAATAATTAAATGGTTATCTTAAAAATAAATCCTTATATTTTGTAAATTATTTTTCAAGGCAAAATGTTATGAAAAAGTATTAATGAACCATGAAAGTGATTTTTTGTATTATATAAGTGCAATGTTCAGATTTTAGATTGTTTTTGGGAAAATTTTCCATTACGGAAGTTAGTTTACGTTATATTTTTTGTTAAAGTATTAAAATTTACCAAAAAAAAAAACAACACCAAAACTGCGCACTATTGCCGAGGTAAAGCACGTATAAAAACGCACATATGCTTATAAATGTGTGGAAGACCTTTTTTCGTTGGCGACCTTCGGCCGCGCTTTAAAAAAAATAACGCTCAGCCGACAAAATTCTCTTTCTGGGGAAATATCTATGGACCCATTCAACTTTACCAACAAATATCTGGTAAACTATAAACTTTCGGCAAGTTTTGATTTCAGTGTTGAGATCTATGAGAGGTCCTATATCCCCCTTAAAAAGTTATTTCTCTCGGGGCTTGCTTCCTTAATGGAAAGCCGGCCTTTTTTCTTTTTTACAAAGAGTTTTTAGTAAAGATGAGAAAGAAACAAGATTTTCACCATTTTCTCGCTGAAATGACGATTTTTTTTACTTGAAAAATGACGATTTTTCTTCTAAAAAATTCGGCAACGCTGATTAAGTATACTATCCACCAGCGTTGCCGAATTGACAATTTTATCGTCATTTTGACGATTTTTCAAAGCAATGACCATTTGACGATTTTTACCAGAGACCATAACAATTATAACAAATAAATATAAAAATCTCTCATAACAATTATTGAGCAATGGAAAAAATTTTCCATCATCAATAACAATTATTCAAAGATCGATATTTTTTCGATCAGATCATAATTGTTATGAGCAATTCATATTTTTTCGATCTTCCACAACAATTACTGAATTATGGATATATTTTAGATCATCCCATAATTGTTATGAGCAATTGATATTGTTTTCGATCCTCCATAACAATTACCGGATGATAAATATTTTTTAGATCAGCTCATAATTGTGGATACGGAATACGAATACCTAATACGAATATCGAATATAGAATACCGAACACCGCAAAATGAGTACCATGCGAAAGCGCTTGGCTACAGCTATCATTTGGTCAAGTTTCCATTTCGATATATTAATCGGTAACAGATAAAATGTGGTGCATAAAAATTTCAATTAATACACACAAAATTGTTTGGTGACCGACCGAACGCCAAATTGCGATTGTCTTCGACCGTATTTTTCATATGATCTGATCGAAAAAATATCGATCTTTGAATAATTGTTATTGATGATGGAAAATTTTTTCCATTGCTCAATAATTGTTATGAGAGATTTTTATATTTATTTGTTATAATTGTTATGGTCTCTGGTAAAAATCATCAAATGGTCATTGCTTTGAAAAATCGTCAAAATGACGATAAAATTGTCAATTCGGCAACGCTGGTGGATAGTATACTTAATCAGCGTTGCCGAATTTTTTAGAAGAAAAATCGTCATTTTTCAAGTAAAAAAAATCGTCATTTCAGCGAGAAAATGGTGAAAATCTTGTTTCTTTCTCATCTTTACTAAAAACTCTTTGTAAAAAAGAAAAAAGGCCGGCTTTCCATTAAGGAAGCAAGCCCCGAGAGAAATAACTTTTTAAGGGGGATATAGGACCTCTCATAGATCTCAACACTGAAATCAAAACTTGCCGAAAGTTTATAGTTTACCAGATATTTGTTGGTAAAGTTGAATGGGTCCATAGATATTTCCCCAGAAAGAGAATTTTGTCGGCTGAGCGTTATTTTTTTTAAAGCGCGGCCGAAGGTCGCCAACGAAAAAAGGTCTTCCACACATTTATAATCATATGTGCGTTTTTATACGTGCTTTACCTCGGCAATAGTGCGCAGTTTTGGTGTTGTTTTTTTTTTTGGTAAATTTTAATACTTTAACAAAAAATATAACGTAAACTAACTTCCGTAATGGAAAATTTTCCCAAAAACAATCTAAAATCTGAACATTGCACTTATATAATACAAAAAATCACTTTCATGGTTCATTAATACTTTTTCATAACATTTTGCCTTGAAAAATAATTTACAAAATATAAGGATTTATTTTTAAGATAACCATTTAATTATTGTACTGATAGTTTAAATTTTTAAATAATGCCACTTTCACCATTTAATAAAAAAAGAGATAATATTCCAAAAAATCGTCATTTGTTAGGAAAAATCGTAAAAATTACGTTAAATCGTCAATTCGGCAACGCTGTACTTAATGATTAATAAGCAAAAATCGATTTTAAGGAAAGTTGATTCTGTCCCATCTTTATTATATTTCAAAGCTAACCAACAATTTGAAAATAATATATTTCATTCCTAATAAGAAAAAAAAAAAAACATATGTATGTAGATGGATAAGCCAGTGGCAAAATATATTATAAATCTTGATCGTTCAAGTGGAAAACGAAGAAGTAAAGCATGGGACTACTTTGGTAATCTTCTTATAGAAGGCCAAAATATTGAAAGCGAAAAGGTATTTTGCACTTTGTGTTTAGAGCGCCAAAAAAAAGAAGACGACAAAGAAATATTTGCATGGTAAAAAATAAACATCCCCACTTAACTCTTTGCTTAACTTTTTATCTAATAATAAATTTTTATTCTAGTGCTAAAATTCAATGGTATAGTAAAAGCTGTTCAACAGGAAACTTCACTCGCCACCTAAAAAATGAACACAATATACGTGATGTCGAGCAAGCGAACACTTCTCAGTTGCCAATTTCAAAATTTTTCAACCAATCGTGTAGCAAAAAGTTAAATAAGGATAAAAAATGGGTTCTAGGAAGAGATCTAGCTTTGTGGATGGCGAGAGATCTGCTTCCATTCAATATTATATCCCACAATGGAATTAAAGATTTCCTGAAAAAATATAAGGTAGTTGTAAATGATGATGACATTCCTCATTACAAAACACTTTCAACAACAGCGTTAGACGATGTATATGAAGCAGTTTTAAAACAAGTTATATGTGAGGTATCCGGGCAAGAAGCTTTTGCCTTGACATTTGATTCGTGGACGGATAATTTCCGAAGAAGAAGCTATATCACCTTTACTTTTCATTGCCTCACAACATTCACTGAGATGAAACACCTTACGCTAGCAACCAAGTACTTATCGAAGTCTCACACTGCAAATAACATTTTGACTGAGCTCCAGGAAGTTGCAGACAACTTCAATTTACAATTGGCATCTAATTTCGTTGTAACTGATCAGGGCAGCAATATAAAAAAAGCTGTTAGATTAGGGCAAATCAATAATCATTTCTGCCTTGGTCATGGATTGCATAACTTACTTAGCGTAGATGGCTATAATTCCGTTCCCGCTTTAAAAGACTTAATTGTGAAGTGCAAAACTATTGTAAAAGCACTACGTTTCAAAACTAATATTCTAAGATGTGAAGCAGACTCAATTCAACGGGAAATTTTGTCAAAAATAGACAATTTGGAAGAGTTGTTGGCATCCGAAGACGATTTTTGGATCAACTATGAAGATGGTTTTGAGCCATTAGATAATGTTCCCCTGGAAACTTATCGCCATATCAATAATGTAAATAACTTGCAAGGTAGTTTAATCGGTAATAGAAATATTACACTCAAAAATGCAGTTCCAACAAGATGGCATAGCGTTCTATCATTGTTGGATAGTATTGGAGTACAAAGAACTGCAATTAATAAGTTGCTCGCAAAGTGTAACAAGGCAGAATTAATACTTTTAGAGACTGAAGTACAACTTATGTACAAATTGAAAAATTTTTTGCAAAAATTTAAGGATGCTGTGAATATTCTATCCGGGGACTCATATCCATCTATTTCCCTTGCATTGATTATACGAATAGAAATTGTTTCAATATTACAAGAGAGTGAGTTGAACGACTTTTGTCCTATTGCGCAAATGAAGCACAACATGAAAAGTAAATTGGACTACAGATTTCCAATATCCGACATATTAGTTTGCGCATCTTTGCTGGATCCGCGCTTCAACTCACTTGATTGTCTATGGGAATATTGTACAGCACAGAATTTAACAAAAGTAAAATTTATAATAAAAATGTATAGTACTTTAATTGGAGATGTTCCGAATACTAGCTCTGAACAGAAGAATAAATATGATGCTCCATCAACCAGCAAAATAATGAAGCTGGCTGAACGGCATTCTTCTAACTCAAAATGTATGAATCTAGAAACGGAATGCCATTTGCTATTCAGTTTATCATCAACCAAACCCGTTTTAAATTTTTGGCAAGAAAAGGCTTCTTGCATGCCCTTACTAAAAAAGTTAGCACAAAAAGTGTTGTGCATTCCGGCAACTAGTACACCCAGTGAGCGTGTGTTCTCTATTGCTGGACTCACAATTACAAATAAACGGTCGCAGCTTAGTCCTCATAATGTCAATAAAATAATTTTTGTTCATGACAATTATGATTATTTTAACAAGAATGCTTAAGGAAATAAAATATATGTATGTACATGTTATCTTTTCCAAATGCACAATCGCGTCTAGGATTCTACGTGCATTTTCATTAAATTCGGTATTGTTCTGTTTGTAAACAAAGTTTAAAGCTTTTACGTTTAAAGCTTTTACCTATGCATATACAGTGTTGTAATAAAAAATAATAGGGACAAAATTTTGCAATTCTCCATTTATTTCATTTCAAGACCAAATAATAATTACCATATATTGATGCTTACACGGAAGGGACATGCTTCAATGACTCTGGGGTGGTTTTTGTATAATAATTTAATTTTTATAAACCAAAATAATGAAATGTATAATTTAAGTTGGAAATGATAATAGGGACAAACTTTAAATTCGATTGTTTTTTCAAATAAACTATAATATTACTGATGCAACTATAATATTGCAACTGGTATTAAGTACCAAGCTTCTTTAATTTTTTTCCATAACTCTTGCTTATTTTTCCATTTTTGATCCCCCATCGTCTTCCTTAATATTCCCTATAGCGCTGAGGTTCGATGACTGTGAGGGCTACTCAAAACAGCAACTTTCCTACGTTCAAACCATGAGTTTTCGATTCTGGAGGCATGTTTTGGATCATTTTCATGCATAAATCGCCATCTAATGATATCAAGGAGGGTTTAAATTATTCAATTTTGAGTAGAACAATTAGCAACAGACCTCGAGAAGTAGGAATAAATGGAAGAGATCCCAGAAAAGTTCCGTATCTGAGCAAAAAGAATGTAAGCCAACGAATTGAATCAAGAGAGAGGAACAGGTTGCCGGAAAACTTGAATAACGTTCTTTAGTCTGATGACACAAAAGTAAATTTATTCGGCTCGGATGGTATAATGTTCGTTCAACGCCCGCAGAATGCAGAATTTCACCCCAGATACACCAGAAAGACTATCAAGCACGGTGGCGTCCTCTGAACAAATTCCGTGGCTTAAATAATTTTTTCTCAGATACGGAACTGTTCTGGGATCTCTTCCATTTATTCCTACTTCTCGAGGTCTGTTGCTAATTGTTCTACTCAAAATTGAATAATTTAAACCCTTCTTGATATCATTAGATGGCGATTTATGCATGAAAATGATCCCAAACATGCCTCCAGAATCGAAAACTCATGGTTTGAACGTAGGAAAGTTGCTGTTTTGAGTAGCCCTCACAGTCATCGAACCTCAGCCCTATAGGGAATATTAAGGAAGACGATGGGGGATCAAAAATGGAAAAATAAGCAAGAGTTATGGAAAAAAATTAAAGAAGCTTGGTACTTAATACCAGTTGCAATATTATAGTTGCATCAGTAATATTATAGTTTATTTGAAAAAACAATCGAATTTAAAGTTTGTCCCTATTATCATTTCCAACTTAAATTATACATTTCATTATTTTGGTTTATAAAAATTAAATTATTATACAAAAACCACCCCAGAGTCATTGAAGCATGCCCCCTCCGTGTAAGCATCAATATATGGTTATTATTATTTTTTGGTCTTGAAATGAAATAAATGGAGAATTGCAAAATTTTGTCCCTATTATTTTTTCCAACACTGTATATACATATATTTATTTTAAAGTGCCTTATATATATATAAATATATGTATGCATGTTTACTATCATACAAAATAAGCAAATGAATTTAAATTTACCCTTACATATGGATTTGTGTATATTCTTTAATATTTATTTTCTTTATTTTATATTTTAGTTTATATTGTTTTTTTGCTGTTAATAAAAAAGTTTCAACAATATATGGTGGAAATTAGTTTATTTATTCCATTCAGTCAGCTCTATCAAGGTAACTAAATAAAATTAAGATTTGAATAAGGATTGTAATTTGGAGATTTCCAGCAGGCGCGCCGGCGCGAAAAAGCACGCCGGCGTCGCCGCCGCCGCCGAAATTTTTTTGGAATCACGCCGCCGCCGCCGGAATCGCTGTCGGCGTATATGTCTAGTACATATACCTATGCATGGTTTGTGCCTGCACTGATAAACAAACATACAAACATACATCCATACATACATGCAAACAACACCCTTGTGATCTTTTTGCAAAGTGAATTAAAGCAACAAGCCATTTGGAATCCGTGTTGTTTTATTGAATCTGCTGTAATTTTGTGGGAGCCCTGGGCCCTCACTCTGTAGTTCGATTCGAAAGAAAATTCGTTCGCTTTCGAATTCTATTCCATATATTCTATATAATACGAATGTGCTTTCGAATTGAATTTCGCGTTCGAATAGAACTACAGAGTGAGGGCCCTGATCTTTGTTCTTGGAGATATACATATTTAAATACGTACATCCATACCCTGTAGGGAAAATCTCTAGTTCCGAACTAGGTCGCTTCTAGTGCATTTTTCGCCACTACTAGTGAGAGCTAAATCTCTTTTGCATGTTATCAACTGTCGAATTTAACACGGCGATGTCCTAGGCGGTGTCAATTGTCACCCTCTGCACTACATTTTCGATAGTTCCGAACTATTGCTAAATTCTACAGTTTACACTAGTTCGTTTATTGGCACATTTTCGATAGTTCTGAACTAGCTACAAGTACCTACAAATTCTACAGTTTTGCATCTGCCGTTTAAGTGCAGCCTTTGACACTTCATGCAAGTAGCGCGATGGCCGACTGGTTAACGCATGTGCCTTTCAATCTGAGGGGCGTGGGTTCGAATCCTGTCGGTGACAAGGTGGATGATAATTTTTTTTTTATTTTTTTTAACTAATATTTTTTTATTTATTTATTTAATAAAAATTTACAATAATATTTAAAAAGTAATAAAATAAAAAAAAATTAGAAATAAGCCTGAGGGATCGGAAAAGCATAATTAGGGGAACATTTCATTTCATACAAGATGCAAAGAGAAAACTCTTTATATAAAATGCATCACTAAACATCTGAGAATTGCAGAAATATACAAAGCCGACGGTAATTGAACGAACGAAAAATTTTCATAGAATTTTTGTCACTTCGAAATTGCATACACATCAAAGTGTGTCTTATAATGGTCACTCAATTCACTCCTTTTGAACTGGTGAGGGTCTAACTACAATTGATCTAGTTCGCCTTTGACACCTTTTCGCTAGTTCGGAACTAGAAATTTTGCTCACTAGTTATCGAGTTCCCTGCAGGGTATCTGTGTGTACATACATACATATGTATGTCTTTGCGCCAAATCAATCAGCGAATGTATTAGCAAAACAAAGAACATAAACATCTGATCGCTAAACTGTGCTGCCAAGTACATCCGTTTTCGATCAATAAGGTGACCATCTTTTTGCGAAGCAACTAAACGTAACGTAACGTATTCGTAACGTAATTGAATAAATTATATATTTTTTCCATTATCTTCGTCGAAAACTCGCAAGTAATGTCTCCGACACATACTACCGCTCCATCTCTAAAACGGAAAAACAGCAAAGGCTCTCCATTATCTAAAACAGCGAAATTGGAGGAAAGTGCCATTTTAATATCGGTGCTGGCGTCTCTCCGTGATTTAGAGTTAAAAGTACAACAACAATCAGATACACTGCAGTTACTCTTCGAAAATTTATCCGGCAAAATTACTGAACTTGAAGTGAACCTAGTTAAGAGGACAGACGACGAAGTTGGTGCTCTTAAAGCCAAGGCCGCCGAAGCTGAGATTCGCATTAACACGTTGGCTGCCAGTGTATCACCGGTGATCACAACAAAAAACCACTCACAGGTGCCAGGAACAAAATTACTTTTGCTTTTTTGTATTATAACGGGATTTTTTACCTAGAGTAAAAGCCATGCTGGCGACGCATCTGAACATGCTTTTAAGCTGTGATGACCCCGCGAACATCTGCTTTTTTATTTTAAAATGTTGTTTAAATTTTAAGCGCCTAGGCGTGTATCACCGGTGATACACTGGCACCTGGGGGTGGTTTTCTGATGTGATCACCGGTGATACACTGGCAGCCAACGTGTTAATAGCCTGGAAGTGATGATTAGCGATTGCAAAAAGGAATTGAGCAGTCTTCAGGGCAAGTTCGAAAGAGGGCTGGGTGAGAATTCGGCTACTGAATTTTCTGCTGATGCCGTCGTTTTTGGTGTGCCGTACATTGATGGAGAAAAACTAAGGAGCATCTATAACCAAGTCTGTTTATCAATTGAATTTTCATGGCCGCAAATAAGGGACATTTTCAGATCAGCACGCCCTTCTAACAATATGGAGAGTGCCATAATTATAAAGTTCTACAGTCCGCTTGACCGTAATCGTGTCCTACGTGCATTCAGCGAGTATCGCAAACGAACTCGAAGTGAAATCTCTCGCTTCGTTTGGTTTTGGGTTTGATGGCCGCTTCAGAATTTACGAAAGCGTTTCGCAAACGAGTCGTAAACTTCTTCAGGAAGCTATAAAGCTAAGGCGCGCTGGTAAATTTGTTTCTGCGTTTACTTATCGCGGTGAGGTGTATGTAAGGGTAAGCAAAAATGCCGAAGCGATGAAAATCTCTACGTATGATGACATAACGCAGTTCTGCTGACTACTAATTATGCGCTTTTACTATTTATTTTTATCATGTACCTGCGAGAAAATGATCCGTTTAAGACTTTTTTGCTTAGTTTTCTTTACTTTAACTCATAGCTTCTTCCTATGTTTTTCTGTTTGCTTTATGACTGCTTTTGTTTACGTGCCCTATGATGGCCCTTAGCTGTAAGTTGCGTGGTGTGGGCGATAACAGCCTTGCTATGATAAATGTATTATGTAAGCGTAGTAATGGTTTTAACATTGTACACTTTAATGCCAGAAGCCTTAATGCTGAGAAAGTAGATTTTATAAGATATGTGTTTGAAAATTCGAATGTGGATATTATATGTGTATCTGAGACGTGGATTACTGAGGATCTGGATGATAGGCACTTCAGCTTAAAAAACTATAACTTGATCCGACATGACAGGGTGGGTAAAAAGGGTGGAGGCGTTGCAATTTATTGCAAAAGTAATATTAACATGAAACTTATTTGCAAATCTGTAGGTCCTGGTCCTGAATATTTGTTTGTTGAACTGCATGATTGTTCTACCAACGTCCTTGTGTCGTGTGTTTATAATCCGCCCAAAACTAATAATATTGACTCATTTTTCACTACCGTGTCCTCGTACATTGTTAACTATGATAGTATAATTGTTTGCGGCGACTTTAATGTTAATCTTCTTGTTCGTGACTCTCATTCCACCAATATGTTAAACAATATGTCTAGTGCTGGTCTTAGTGTTGTCAATATGGACGTACCAACAAGGTTTGGTATTAATTGTAATCCAAGTCTGCTTGATTATTTCTGTGTTTCTGATCCCGATACTGTTTTAAAATTTTACCAGCTCCCATTTCTATCAGATCATGATCTTATTTTCTGTACTTTTGACTTAAAATTCGACCATAGCGATACGAATAGTACCTTTACTTTTAAAGACTACCGTTTACTTGACATCAATGCTCTGTATACTGATCTTGCGTCTGTCAATTGGAGTGATTGTTGGAGTCTTGTTACTGCTAATGAAAAACTAGAATTTCTAAACAACAAAATCCTCGGTCTATACGTAACACATGTCCCCACTCGCTCCAGTAAAGCTTCGCATAGTTCTTGCTCATGGTATAATTTCCAAGTTATTAAGGCAATAAAGACGCGCAATAGGGCTTACCAGTCTTGGAGAAGAAGTAAAAGTAGTGCCAAGTGGCAGGCTTACAAAACTGCTAGGAATTTAGCTACTAAGGTTATTAGGACTGAAAAAAGTAAATTTTTTTTTTCTAAGCTTAACCCTTCGCTACCTCAAAAAGCCTTATGGCGTAATTTAAAGAGTCTTCGAGTATATGGCAATAATAAATCTGAATGTACTTTAAACGCAGATTCCCTTAATGATGCGTTTGTGCAGAGCCCATTGTGTTCTTTGAATTTGAATGTCTTTGTCCCGAATGTTTCCTTGCTTTACGCTGGAAATCTGTTTGAGTTCTCGGCGGTTACTGAATGTGATGTTATGAGAAGCATCCTTAAAACTACATCAAATGCAATCGGAACCGATGGAATTCCGGTTAAGTTTGTAAAAATAATATTGCCATTTATTTTGAACACACTCACACACATACTAAATCACTGCATTACGACATCCTGTTTCCCTGAGTTGTGGCAATGTGGCACAGTAAGGCCGGTCCCTAAGAAACGGTATCCTAACTTTGTGACTGATTCCACTGGATCACAAAATGAAATTTTTTGTCTGTACTTTCAACGTGACTATCCTACCTATATGTAAAATCGGTCGCTGATTCCGAAAATCGGGTTCATTTTTAATTCTATGGGAAGGTTTTTGAGATATCGGCAATTTACCGTTATTTGGCCAATTGCTCCACTTAATCCTGTATACCTCTTTAACGCAGTGAGCTATCTTCTTTGGAGTGACACCATACGAAAGAAAATTAAATTTCCTTTTCATGACTGCTATAACATTTTTCCCTAACTCTTATAGTCTCTGAAATATTAACGATTCAATTTGATTTTTTTCGATTTTTTACGATTTTTTGAAAAAAAAAAATTGACTTTGTCAGGCAATATCTTTAAAACCAATGTTTTCACCTTCGGTTTTACTCCTTTACGTGAAGCTCCGTTCTATTGGGAAAAAGATAAGCTATCAACGAAGAAAATCCATGGTAAAATGGAAAAGTTATAGGCGATCAAGTAAATTCACCCAAGTCGCGCAATGCCTCTGCACGGGTATATTCTATGCATATTATACCAATACCTACACATCTGCAGTAGCAGCACATTGGCAGCGCAGTAGGTAACAGCGCATTTACGGGTATAACATGCATAGAATATACCCGTGCAGAGGCATTGCGCGACCTGGCTGTATTTACTTGATCGCCTATAACTTTTCCATTTTACCATGGATTTTCTTCGTTGATAGCTTATCTTTTTCCCAATAGAATGGAGCTTCACGTAAAGGAGTAAAACCGAAGGTGAAAACATTGGTTTTAAAGATATTGCCTGACAAAGTCAATTTTTTCTTCAAAAAATCGTAAAAAATCGAAAAAATTCAAATTGAATCAATTGAATTGAGAGTATTTTTTGGCTGTAGAGCAGTGTTATCGGCCCATTAGCATTTTGCCGGCACTGTCTAAAGCCTTTGAAAGACTTTTAGCGGAGCAAATTAGCGTACATATCTCCAAGAATAAACTGCTTTCGCCGTTCCAGTCGGGGTTTAGAGCCGGACACAGTTGTGGATGATATACGTTCCCCTTATGATAGAAACGAACTTACTTTGCTCTGCTTGCTAGACTTTTCAAAGGCTTTTGATTCCGTCAACCACACACTTCTTTATAATAAACTTGAGGCATACTTCAGGTTTTCAAAAAGCGCCTTAGTGGTCATAAGTAGTTATCTAAATGGAAGATCCCAATTTGTTAATACAGGATGCGAAGTATCGGGTGTAAAAAACGTCTGTCAAGGTGTCCCACAGGGTTCCATTCTTGGGCCCTTATTATTTAGCGTATTTATAAATGATATTTTCTCAGTGTGTCAGCACATGAGCATGCATGCATACGCTGATGACATACAAATGTATTTATCTGGCAATTTTTCGGATATTGACTTTCTCTGCCACAGGGTCAATGATGATCTGTCTTCTATACGACACTGGGCTGATAATAATGGTCTTTGCCTCAATACGAACAAATCCTTTGTATTACCCATTGCAAAGAAAAAGCTTACTAATGTCACAATTCCTAAAATATGTATTGATAAAACTGCTATTCAATTCGTGTCTAAAATCACGAATCTGGGTCTTGTCATCAACTCGAATCTAACTTGTACGGATAATATTAACACAGTTATTGGTAAGGTATACTCCATATTGCGCAATCTGAGGCAATCTGCACCGTTCACACCTCTTCAAATAAGAAAAAGGCTGAGTATTCAGTTAATTTTACTAATAATAACATATTCAGAGTTAATTTATAACAAGTTGGATTCGCGTTCTGCGCATAAAGTTGAAGTATATTTCTGAATGGAGGTCCAATCTTTTAGGATGTGACATCTTCAACTACCAAAAAGCTAGAAGTGTGGCATTTCTGTTTAAGTTAATATCCTCAAAATCTCCGTTGTATCTGTACGAGAAACTCGCGTTTGCAAGATCACTCAGATCTTGTAATTTGGTTGTACCTAGCTTTAATTTCGTTGACTCTACAAGGCTGTTTTTCGTTAACACCATTCGCATTTGGAATTCAATCCCAGCTAATATAAGAAATAGCGTGAACAAAAGCAACTATAAGCAAACTCTCTTCGCCTACTTCTCTTAACCAGAGCTAAAGTCTTAAACTGATCATTTTAATCCGATAATCTAGTTTATATAGGGTTTCAATATATTTTAAGTATTGTCAATTTTTGTCAACTATTGTTAAAGTTATGTCTTAGGGCCGTTTACTCAAGCTCCGGTTAAGCACTTAACCAAAGGCTTTTGTCCGGTTAAGCAATTTATTTGACAGCTCACCAAACAATTTACGTCAAACTAACCAGCGATTAAATTAATCAGATGTTGAGTAAACGGCCCTTAATGTGTTTATTGTAATGCTTGCCATTATTTATATATAATGTTTTTTTTTTCTTGTAATAATATTATAATACCATCTATTGTACCATATACATATGTTATTTATATAATTGTTGTACTACAAAAATATTATATCTTACGGTACTAATATATACTTCAATAAATGAAATGAAATATTATGAAGGGGAACCGTGAATAACGTTCTAAGTTACAAAATAATAGTTTTTCAAAAGAGCAAAAAAAGGATTTTTACATTGTTTTTTTAATGAAATGCAATGTTTTGAAATTATAAGAGAATAATAATAATAATATACTTATGTACATACACGTATGTTTCAACGGGGATTGGATCGAGTTGAAATAAAAGAAATTTTGTTTGAAACGTTATAAAGCGTATATATTTAATTCAGAGTTATGGCTTATAATGTAAATGTAAATATGTGGTATATGTTTATGCTAAATGTAGCGAATTTACTTACGTATATCAGATGACGATGTAGCTGGTACGGACTTGTAGATCAGGAACTCAAAAACAGAAGTGGTTAAGGACAAAATTATGTATATTAAAAGAGATTTTTTATAACTGTTTTCTAAAAATGTTATTCCGAAAAATTATTAGTGCAGGGTTGCAACTTGCTGGTTTGCAACTTGCGGTGTTGCCACAGGGGGGGTGTGTTCAGTGCACACTAGGGTGTGCTGAAATTGGGTTTGGGCTACTGGCCCAAACAACGTACATATTATGCATGTATGTCCGTACAATTTGGGCCGTATTAATAAAAACGAAGCAAATGCTTTTACTCAAGATTTTAGAAATTTGACATCAATTTGTATGAACCAAATTTCATAATTTGAGTAAAAGATCTCAAATTTTAAGTAAAAGCAAATGCTCAGCTTTTATTAATATGACCCATTATACGATATGTAAGTTTCCTGCCTGAAACAAGAATGTGATAATTTTTTTATACATATGTGCTTATGTGCATTCACGAACATATCGAGCCCTATCCGCCATAAAAGTGTGTCCAACAAAAAGTAAATTTTACAGAATGTTTTTTTTTTAATTTTCTTTGCATAGTCTCTAACTTCGACGCGCAAATTTCACAGCTATGAAATTTGGGGAGTTGATGCGTGTGATAATAAATTATTGATTTCCATAAAAAAGCTAAAATTGATAATTTTGTTGGATACACTTTTATGGCGGTTAGGGCTCGATATTATGTGTTATGTTTAAACAAGCATATATACAAATATATACTAATATTTGATTGATATATCGTCCGTCCCCTGCCAGAAACACGAATGTGAAAATTTTTTTAATTGCGATGTCTGCTCTTTATCGGGTATATATTGATGTAATAACAATTAATATTTGTATAAATGCTTTTGTAAACATACATGAATAATATGTACGTGTATGTACATAAGTATATATACAAATATTAATTGTTATTATATCAATATATACCCGATAAAAGCAGACATCGCACTTAAACGAATTTTCACATTCGTGTTTCTGGCATGAGGCCGACGATATATCAAATAAAGATCACACATCGCACTTAAAAATATTGTCACATTCGTGTTTCTGGCAGGAGGTAAACTTGTACAAAACGTGTGATCTTAGCTTTAGTTAACAAATATTTTTATATATTCATTAAGGCAACTTTGTTGGTTAAACTTATAAAATTTAATAATAGTAAATGTAATGCTTTGATTTCGGTTTTCATTCCACTTTTGATACTGCATTCCTTTGGCGATATTGCCTTTGTTTAAACCGATGGTGGCTTGCTTCAATTGACTTTCGAATCATTTTTTCGAATGATACACGCCCATCCAGCATAAAAACTTCTGAAACGATAAACAAAATAAGTCTGAAAAAACAAGTATAAGTACTTAAAAAAAATTGTATCTTTACACACAAAACAACAATTTCTTCATAAATGTCATTTGTCATTTTGGTAAATTAAAAAACTTTTTTTTTCATACAAATCCGACTCGAAATTTTCGAGTTGGAAATTTTACTTGAAATTTGAAATATTTATATGAAAGTGAAATGAAAATTTGTATGAGTCAAAACTCAAAATTCGATTAAAAAATCTGGAATCTTAAGCAAAGCAGATGCTTGGTTTTAATACATATGGGTCAATATATTGGGTCATATTAATAAAAGCCAAGCATTTGCTTTTGCTTGATTTCAGACCTTTTACACAAATTTTGAAATTTGGTTCATACAAATTAATGTCAAATTTCCGAAATCTTGAGTAAAAGCATTTGCTTGATTTTTATTAATACGGCCCATTACCATACAAAATCTCCAAAGCTAGGGAAAATTGTGATAAGGGCTGCTTGCCACCTCTACCGTCCCAGTTGCAAAAATGTATGAAGTCATCCGTATAGATTTTACGAAATACCTCGTCCACACTTGTAGATGTTCCCTTCAGCCGATTTAAAAATATTTTCTGAAAAAATTTATACTGGAGTTACTAATTTTTGTCAATGAGTACATTTTCAACAAGTGTGCATTCAACTATCGATATAAGAATGTAAGAAAAATTTAATCTCACCACTGCTTCAAGGTACTCTTGGCATGATAGTTTTTCCTGTAACTCATAAGCGGCAGTTAGCGTTGGGAGCGGAAAAATGGATGTGATTTCCACCTGGTAGTCATCCACCTCTTCTCCAGTCATGCGGCAAATTGAGTGATGAATCCGTCGTAGCATCACTTTGCACTCACGTACCATTTTGTATTGCGTCAGTTCCTCACTTTTTTCGATTTTCTAGAGAAGATATGTATATGTATACATATATGAAGTGGTAGCATTTTCTGCAAAGAATATCTAGGTGCATATTTATATTTTTTGTTGTGTTAGAACTAGAGAAATCGATTTGCATACAAAAAAGTTATGTTAACTCTCGACAATTTCTGCAACTTTAAAAAGTAATATTTCCAAAACTATTTCTTTTCTCACCGTTCTGACTTCAGATATAGAACCGAGGGGCAGTGCCACGCCCTCTTCCTGGAATCCTGGCACGACTTATGAAGTTGCAACCGAAAAATTTATTCCGAACGTTCGGATTGAATAAAGAAAAACCTACCCTGACTAAAAACTTACATTTTCTTTGCACATAGATTCCAGCTTCGCTAGGCAATGATCATGCGCAACCAATCGCTTCAATATCGTACTTTGGTTTTCGATAATCAATTTCAATAACCTTATTTCTTCTGTAAATGATATTAAAATTTGTTATAATAAGATTTCATTAAAGCGTGCATTTATTCAGTTTACCTTTATCGCCAGAAGGCTGGTGATCAGTTACTTTTATTTCTGGTGAGATCCTGGTGAAATCCTGTGTTGTCCGGAATCGCTTCCTAAATGTAGTAGGCTGGCGTGGTGTTGAAGAGAAAGGAGTATCCGAGCTGTCGTCGGTAAATGTGAATTCCATATCTGAAGCTATAAGAATAGAAAATTCGGCAGTATCATATTTTAAAAAATAACCTAGTTTTATAAGTAAATATATAAGTTCCAAATAAGCACAATGGATTAAGACGTGGTATAATCTTCGATTTTTTGTTTATTGGGGTATGATTTTGGGCTAATGTTGGAAGTCGTGAAATAAGTGATGCAAAAGAGGAATAAGCAAATACTTGTCACCTTCAGGAATGCAAAAATATTTATATTTGATTAAATTTCTTTCAATTTTTATAAAAAAAAAAAAAAATTTGGCCAGATATTTCCTCGATTCCTATTATTTTAATCGGACCATTATTCCGACTAAAACAATAAGAATCTTTTTCACATTTGAAATCAATATTAAATGAACCCATTTTAGATTTATAACTAATACCATTAACATTATTTCCTTCTTCTTGCCTCAGGTATAGTTGCTGTAAGATTTGGTTTGGTTTTTTTTACCATTTTCTTTAAATATTGCATGTGGTTTTCGAACCTATATGCAGAAAAACTGTCTATAGGTCCGAACTCCTTAGCACAGTCAGTTAGGTGCAACAAACCATGGACATTATAACTGACCAAATCATCACCATATATTTCGCCAAACAATTTGACAAATTCTTGCAAAATATTTTGGGCGGTACTAGCCTCAGATCTTAAAGTATTTTTAGAAGAGAGCAATCTTATACCTGCATGCAAAAGGAGGAAATGAGAATAAAGATTGCTATTTACTGAATTTTTTAACACAAAAATTCCAAGATATAATAAAAATTGCCTGAATTGTGTCGCTTTCCAAATTTTAATTGCTTTAAAATCCCTACACACACGACCGAATTCGGATGGAACGTATTTGGATAAAAATTTAATTTTAGCGTTCATTCTATATTTTTAATCAGCAAGTCGAGCAATTTTTTGGAAACACCGAGATCGACAAGGTGCATAGCATCTAATGGGAATTGCGACACCATCTTGAAATCTGCTTTTTCTAACAAACTTTCACAGTGCTTAAATGTTGAATTATGATGTGCTGGTTGGGCTCTTATTTTAAAACTCAAATCTGTTCTTAAATTATGAACTAATTTTGAAAACCAAAGGCGTGGGTAAACATATCTTCCGACTTGTTCACATTTGGAACAGCTATTTTTTCCAGTGTGCGATTGAACGCCTGAAACAAATGCCTGGGCAGGTGCATCACAACAAAATAAACGAATATCAAATTTTTTTTTAATTGGTGATGAACCCACTTGCAGTCCAATGCTTCTTAAAAGAACAACTTCTTCACAAAAGTCCTTCAAGAAATCGTAGGCGTTCGAAGGCTTGTCTGTTCCAGAAAAGCAAGCAATTGTGAACGGAGGTTCATTTGGAAAGCCAACAATTGCCCCAAGGATTGGCCATAACACTTTATTTGAATTTTTAAACAGCTTAAGGCCGTCAATTCCTATGTCCAGGATAACTTCATGTTTATTATCTAGAAAAGAAAGAGAACCGGTTTCAAAATGGTGTTGAATGCCTCTATATAAAAATTCTCCACCTGGTATCGACTGTAAAACCACTTTTTTCCTACTTGTGCCAAAAAGAGTCTTTGCTGACAACGGCAAACCTTCAACTCCTATTGTCCTAAGAGTTTGAAGTAGATCAGTGACAGAATTATGGGATTCTTTGTTTCTTATTGCCCAACTCTTCAATTTAGCAATTTTCAAAGCACTATCCAACTATAATGCATTGGATTTATCGGCGACTACCAAACTATTATCAGTGATAATCATCGACTCATCAGGACAGTTGGAAGTGCTGCTTTCTGGGGCAACAGCACTATCCCGCACTAAATCCTCACTTATGCCGTAGGTTCTTGCAAATTTTGCCACACTTGAACCCCATTCGTGTTTTTCGCGGGACATTAAATTTGCAAAAGTCTTCTTATTCATTTTTTAAATAAAATTTTACTAACCTACTTTTTTCACACAACTTCGATTGCTGCGATTTTCGAACTTCAATGCTATACACTTATTAAACAAATTTAATAAAAAAAAATGCATTAATTTAATAAGAAAACAAATTTTAAAAATTTCAAATGCACTCACGCGCCCAATCCACCAGAAAATTCTAATGCTAAATATGTATGTATATGTATTTTACAATTTGCCTACGCGAGAAAAGGTTTGGGAAGTATTTAGGGTTTTTTGTTAAGAAAAAAACACGAGCTGCACACAACTGTAACTGGAACGGGTTTCGCACTTCACTGCTTTCTACCTATTGCACAAATTTAATTAAAAAATGAATTAATTTAAATTTAAAACACATTTTAAAATTTTCAGAAGCACCCACGCGCGCAATCCACTAGAAAATTTGCGTTTGACGTTTACCACCATTTTCTTTTATAATTCTTCTACCTACAATTTTTCTCTTCCACTATACTTTTGTTGAAGTGTAAGCGAGAAAAGGGATGTAAGCAGAAATGAAATCAAGCAGCTTGACTGCTCATAACAAAAAAAAGTGGATCATCTGACTCACATACGAGTGCGATTGTGTTAGTAACTATCAAATTTTTGTAATAGTGTTAGAGTTTCGGTCACGGTGGTTTTACTGGGTATAGACTGAATAGAGTGAAATAAGTACAAGGAGTTTCAATGTATTGAACTTTTATTTAATAATAAAATTTATTTTCCTTTTATTTTTTTTTAATAAAAGCTTCTGAAAATAATTTTAATTGTGTATTATTACTACGATTATGTAATATGAGTGGGTATCGCAACTCGGGCATAATTTCTGTGCCAGGATGTACTTATTTAAGCATTTTTGCCTAATTGTGTCTTTTTAAAGATTAAGGCACTCTGCACACGAGGCATATCGTCATAGACGCGTACGAGACATTTCATGTAGCGTCGATTTCCCTACGCCTCAAGATCTGCACATGAAGCGACATGAAACTTCGCTGCACAAAACAAACAAACAAATTAATAATACGGTATTTGCTTTAAATTTCGAAGCTTTAAATAGAAAAGATGAAAAATTTGTATATAATGAACCACGATCCTATCACAAATCATAAAAAAAACTCGCTCCCGCCGGACGATTATAGTACAAGAGATATTCCTTGTTAAAGCAATGTGTGTGTAGAACACTTTTTGTGTCACCGGCCTTCGGCCGCGCTTTAAAAAAACCTCAGCCGGCAGAATTCTCATTTTGGAGAATAATAGTTGAAAGCGTTAAAGGTAGGTGAATTATCATCCAAAGAATATTTCCTGAAAGTTTCACAGAAAAATTCCCAGTAGTTTGTAAATAAATAAAATTGGTTGATTCTATCCAAGCTTAGCCGGTGTTAATTTCCGAATTATAAGGTATTCTCGCATGAAACTTGGTGACAATATTCTATAAATGCCGTTTTCATATATGTTGGCACTTTTTTCCTTTGTTCTTCCATTTATTTTTCCAATAAAAAAGCTGCTGCGGCAATGGAATCCATTTTTTAAGCATTTAATATATTCTTTCTGAAAATTTAATCTAAACTTACTGAATATATAAATTTGCTGTCAAATATACAAATGTGCTGTCAAAAAATAAATATAATTTCGCATAAACGCTACCTAACACTGATTCGAACATAGTTTAACACTTAACAACACTTATGTTCAAAACGTCGTAAACCAGAATACCAATTTTCGTTTTGTCGTAGCAGTCGGCGTCGCCGCGATCGAAGTCCCGAGGGATGCAGAATAGCTGTGTTAGGGCCGTTTACTCAACCTCTGAAAACGCTAATCACGGTTAAAGTCCAGTTAAACATCATTATCGACTTCATCAAACCATGTATTTATCATGTGGTCGATAATGCAGCCCATAAGTTAACCGGCCCTTTATCCTGCGGTTAGCATTAATCAGAGGTTGAGTAATCGGCCCTTAGTCTTGTTTCAGTTACGCTGTTCCAGCGCCAAATAAAAATTGGTCAACTTATACCGTAAAAATTAGCCATTAATAATTTCCATGCAATTTTATTTTCATTATTTCTATTTTAAAATGCGATTAATGACATATTTGAAGAGAACAACAACATCAAGAAACACGTGAAAACGGAAGTAAATATCCTTAGTTAGATAATTCTAGTTAATAAGAAACGAAGCTTTTGTTTTTTTTTTTTTTTACATTTAGAAAATATTAATTGAAATATTCAATCTCAATTTACCAAAAGTGAAACAAAAGTAATGCTGTCAGCATGGCAACTCTGTCCACTACGAATATCACTGTTGTTGTTGTAGTCGTTCGACTAAATTGTCTCTAGTGTGAATACGTAGAAGGGCGCCTTGATGATCAATCAGTTGTCCAACTGTTTCAGTTGGAATGAAATTGGGCTGCAAATCCAACTGTTTCAGTTGTTCGACTAATTGAATGTAGTGTGAATGCTTCCATACATTCCCATGCAAATCAACATTGGACTAAATCGATTGAGTCGCAAGTGTGTATAGGCTCTAAGCAAACACACAAACATTTAAGAAGAGCAAGAAAGAGAAATGTTCAACTGAATCACGATCAGCCACGTGGAGACGGGTTATTTAGCGAGATGTTTTGCTAGATGTTTTGTTGGTGAAACAAGTTAAGGTTCAGACATAAGTGACTTGTAAGTATTTCAGTATCGTTAACCTTATTGAAACTTTATCGCTATCCATGTGAGCTGTTAGTGGTGCCGTAAATCTGTAAACAGCTGACACTTGTCGAAGCAGATCTTGGAAGGTAGGCGCATAGGCGAATTAAGAAATTTGCCATGTAGTTTGTTATTGTAATTGGTATATTGTAATGTCAAAATAATATTTGTCCTTGTTAAAATCTGAATTCGCTTGGGACTCGCCCATTACTATTGGCCATGATGTGAATTCGCTTTGTTTTTCATATTATAATCTACCTTTGTAAATAAAAAAAGAAGTTTCTGCATTCGCCAATGCGCCTACCTTCCTAACTCTGCTTTCACAAGTGTCAGCTGTTTACGGATTTAGGGTTGCTAACCAAAATCCAATTGGTCTCTAAGTTAAGGATACAGCTACAGAATTACGATAAGGCACCAATGACTAGTAACAAAGCTTGTCGTAAGGTTGGTTGAATCAGCTGTTTTATAAGGTTACAGATAAGTCACCAATGTCTGCACTTTTATGTGGAGACGGGCTTTAAAATTAAAATATCATTAATAAAATACTCTAACCAAATTAAATTTTTTATAATTAAAGAATCGCTAATGCAATATACAATGAGAATATATCTAAGAAACCGTCGCGAACAAATTTAATAGCCGTGTCTTTTTTAGCGCATATGTATATGCGCTAAAATAAAACACAGCTAATGTGGAATATTAGCAATGGGTAAAGATGTTTTCGATTATAATCGATAAAATTTAGAGAAGAGACCGACTCCAGAGTAATTTCGTGAGTTATTTAGCCGAAATGCGCATTTCAAGGGTAATTTCAGCTGGCATTTTTGTATGGCGAAACAACGTTATTTAAGGGTAATTAACGCCGAACAAGGTTTATAGTCCAACTCTAATGCACCGTATGCGAATGCGTGTGCGTATGCGCATCTAAACGTTTTCTTGCGTGCGGCCCTGGCTGCTCCAGTGTATGCGTATGGTTGCGTCTGTCAATTACACTAAATACATACATATATAAAATTTCCGCTGTTGTTATTTTTGAAAATACATATTTTACCAATTCGCGAAAGATTCAATAAAAGGTATAATGAATGAGGATTTAGAATTGATATTAATTATGATAGGAAGTATTATTACCGTATATACGGAATACGTTAAAATTATTTAAAAAAAAAAACGTACCATTCGGGAACGTGATTTGTATTTGGAAAGAGAAGTTAGTGTTTTTTTAATTTGTTGAAAACCCGTGAAGTGGATCAATTCCAAATTAATAATAATATAATAATAATAATATACTGGCGCTATTATAACTCTGACGAGTTTAATGACCGAGCTTCTCTCCCTATTCAAGAAGTGCTCCTTTTGTTTTTCTTAATTGGGTGGACATACAGATTAATGCCGGCTGCGAACGGCGAATGCATTTTTTGTGAGAAGCTTTTTCATAGCAGAAATACACTCGGAGGGTATGCCGCCCACTGCCGAAAGTTGACCGCTATTTCTAAAAACCCAATAATTGGGTTTTACTTAATTAGAAAATTTTTTTTTGGAGTTTGTCTGGACTGGGGTTAGAACCCGAGGCCTCTGGTATAGCAGACGAGCACTCTACCCATTGCACCACAGCGGCCAAATTGCTATCCGTTGATTTTTATGTATTGTAAGAATTACAGTTTCTTTGCCTTAAAATATAAGACTGAAAATTTTGGTTAATACAAATATGTATATGCACAACCTCTGAAATCTGGTGTTCTGTTATACCAAGGCGAAAACTCCCTATTCAAAACAATACTCACTTCACTTAATTATTTTTTTACAGTTAAACTTATTTAAGTTTCAATTATGTATTTACACACGGGTAACTACATATGTATACGTAATTTAAATTCATGTACTAAATATGTACATGGGTATTCAGATAGTAATTAACATATAATTAATATTAACCATCTCTAAATATATCTAAAACCCCTTTTAATTAACATTTCTGCTGGCAAACACATTTTCACTACTTCACTTTAAATCAATTTAACGAAGTTTTCACCAAAAAATATGTATACCGATGTAGCAACCAACCTAATATTGGCTGCGACACGCATAGAAAACGCATAGAAGTAGAAAATTTTCAACTTAGCTGCATTCGAATGCGTGTTCGAAATCATCTTCGAATTTTCTATGCGTGTGGTGCATTTACATCCGTGCCACTGGAGTTTGCCTCATTTAAACACAGGTATGCAACATGGCTGTCAGTGACACGCACACGCATATGCATCTGCATACGGTTCATTAGAGTTGCACTATTATCCAAATAGAGGTTATATTACTTCCGTTGTTATGTGTGTGTTTTCTTTAAAAATGTCAATGTGAAAGAGAATAGAAATGAATTTCAAGGTAAAATATTTGCACATTCGTTTTGTCTGACATTCGCACTTTTTAGTATACATACACAATTCCAATCAGCTTATCTACTGCCATATCCTTCTTTAGATAATTCTTGACGACGAAACAACGATTTTTGCCTAAATAGCGCTTAAATCACGCTTAAAAAAGCCTATTCAGATTTCATTTGAAATTACGTTGATTAGCCGAAATTACTTTCCGAAATCACGCGCGTTCACACACGTTTTTGTCCATTAAGCTTAGTATACTCACGGTATATATATTGAGACGGTAATGCCAGTAGGCGGAAATGTCAAATACTGCTTACGTCACAGGACCAATAAAGCCGCGAACAACCAAACAAACAGCTGTGCCAATTGCAAAAGGAAATGACGTATGAGGACCTGATACTTTTTTCTAAAACCGAAAGAAATATGGCGGCCAGCGAACTGACATGACCTTTTAATTGGATCATGAGTATACTAATATATATATCGATATATCGACTTCTCAAGAAACCCAAAAGTTCCATATAAAATGACGTACAAGAAATGCTCAAGAAATTTTTCTTGTGAAACTTTCTTGAGCGAGTATCGACCTCTCAACAATAAACATATTTTCCAGTGTTTATCAAACATTGTTAATCAATTTTAGAATAACTTACAATACATTTGAAAAAAAAAAAAAATTGTTTCGCATTTTGTACCATTTCACGAATTTCATCATGTCAAGGTTTCAAGGAACGAAGAAATTTTGTAAGTTTGCAAATTTCAATCAGCGCACACTGGTCTCATTTGTATGGAGAGTGGGACAAAACTCAATTTCTTGGAAACGGATGGACCTACCGAAACCAAATTTGGCACATTGGTGTCCCACTATACGACTCATCTTTCAGAAAAATTAAAAGCATACATGTTGTAATCCACGCCCACCACTAACGCTAGTTTACAGCCAAAAAAAAATAAGAAAACCAGGAATGGGGGAGGGTAGGAATTGACCTGCTGAGTTTGGAACTATTTTTTTTAATTTTTTGTATGGCTAGGTTTTTGAGATAACGGTAATTTTGTGTTTTTTTGTTATCACTTCATTCAAAAATTATTTTCTCTGGAGTTACAAATGCGATAAATGCAAGCAGTTTCTCGTTCGAAAGGCAATTAATAATACGCTTCAAACGACATACAACTTGTAGTGGTCTATTAAAAACTCGCTGAGCGAAAGCTGGTCAAAGTCAAAATTTTGTGGATTTTTTGCGATTTTTGAAAAAATTTTGATTTTCAAATTAAGTTTTTATAAAAAGTTGTAAAAATCTGGAAAGTTTTATTACTTTAAAAATTTCCGCGTTTAATTGCAAAGACTTTAAGCGTAATATCACAGAGATCTGATAAATATTTTATTTTTGGCGATTTTTTTCTTGTGAAACAAAAAGGATATTTTGGGCGAAAAACTTGGTTAGGTGACTTAATTATGTGAAAACGACTTCATAGGTCAAAAGGACATTAAAAGAAAATATAGAGCTTCCAAAGACTAAACTAATGACATTTCGATTTTAAAAATCCGATGTCAAATAACAAAGTTACAATAAAAAAAAATATTATTCCGCGATATTTCGCGGGATCAAAAAAAAAATTTTATGGAGAGTGGGACCGAACTCAATTATTAAGATTTTATCGAAAATAAAGTTTTATCGAAAACAGTCGATATAAATATGTACAAAAATCGTAAAAGGGAAACAATATTTTGTATAGACTAGTTACATTTAATATGATATTTTAAGAAAAAGGGAAAAAAAGGGAAAAATGTATAAACAGACTTCTTAAGAGAAGACTTGAACGAACTCAAATCTGCTTATAAGACCTGGTCCAGAGTGGTCCTTAATTGTTAAAAGTTTAAATGAAAATGCTAATGCTTGAAAATTACGCTCATAGAAAAGCCAAGATTTCTTCATCTTGTATTTTGCTAAAAATAAATTGTTTTCATTGTTTCCTTTCGCTAAATCATGAAACATACGTTTTTCTTGCGTTTCCATAGTTATCCGCATTTTTTTTAACACTCAAACTTGAAATATCGCAAAAATCATAATACACTTAGTTACATAAACTTTTACCAGAAAAATTTTTTTTCAAATGTGTTGACTTTAAATGAGCCAAAGTAACATTTAATGATGGCTATTGCGTATAGAAGGAGGTTTTCCATAAAATTCAATATACTTCCCACGGAAATGCATGACAGAAGTTTCTTTTTCAAGCACCAACGTTTTTTACTTTTGTGTATGGGGGCTGACCAGTGTGCAGCGTTCGTTGTTTTACTTAAGGCACTCTGCACACGAGGCATATCGTCATAGACGCGTACGAGACATTTCATGTAGCGTCGATTTCCCTACGCCTCAAGATCTGCACATGAAGCGACATGAAACTTCGCTGCACAAAACAAACAAACAAATTAATAATACGGTATTTGCTTTAAATTTCGAAGCTTTAAATAGAAAAGATGAAAAATTTGTATATAATGAACCACGATCCTATCACAAATCATAAAAAAACTCGCTCCCGCCGGACGATTATAGTACAAGAGATATTCCTTGTTAAAGCAATGTGTGTGTAGAACACTTTTTGTGTCACCGGCCTTCGGCCGCGCTTTAAAAAAACCTCAGCCGGCAGAATTCTCATTTTGGAGAATAATAGTTGAAAGCGTTAAAGGTAGGTGAATTATCATCCAAAGAATATTTCCTGAAAGTTTCACAGAAAAATTCCCAGTAGTTTGTAAATAAATAAAATTGGTTGATTCTATCCAAGCTTAGCCGGTGTTAATTTCCGAATTATAAGGTATTCTCGCATGAAACTTGGTGACAGTATTCTATAAATGCCGTTTTCATATATGTTGGCACTTTTTTCCTTTGTTCTTCCATTTATTTTTCCAATAAAAAAGCTGCTGCGGCAATGGAATCCATTTTTTAAGCATTTAATATATTCTTTCTGAAAATTTAATCTAAACTTACTGAATATATAAATTTGCTGTCAAATATACAAATGTGCTGTCAAAAAATACATATAATTTCGCATAAACGCTACCTAACACTGATTCGAACATAGTTTAACACTTAACAACACTTATGTTCAAAACGTCGTAAACCAGAATACCAATTTTCGTTTTGTCGTAGCAGTCGGCGTCGCCGCGATCGAAGTCCCGAGGGATGCAGAATAGCTGTGTTAGGGCCGTTTACTCAACCTCTGATTAACGCTAATCACGGTTAAAGTCCAGTTAAACATCATTATCGACTTCATCAAACCATGTATTTATCATGTGGTCGATAATGCAGCCCATAAGTTACCCGGCCCTTTATCCTGCGGTTAAAGTTCGGTTAAACATCATTATCGACTTCATCAAACCATGTATTTAACATATGGGCGATAATGCAGTCCATAGCTTAACCGGACCTTTGTCCTCCGTGGTTAGCGTTAATCAGAGGTTGAGTAAACGGCCGTTAGTCTTGTTTCAGTTACGTTGTTCCAGCGCCAAATAAAAATTGGTCAACTTATACCGTAAAAATTAGCCATTAATAATTTCCATGCAATTTTATTTTCATTATTTCTATTTTAAAATGCGATTAATGACATATTTGAAGAGAACAACAACGTCAAGAAACACGTGAAAACGGAAGTAAATATCCTTAGTTAGATAATTCTAGTTAATAAGAAACGAAGCTTTTGTTTTTTTTTTTAACATTTAGAAAATATTAATTGAAATATTCAATCTCAATTTACCAAAAGTGAAACAAAAGTAATGCTGTCAGCATGGCAACTCTTTCCACTACGAATATCAATGTTGTTGTTGTAGTCGTTCGACTAAATTGTCTCTAGTGTGAATACGTAGAAGGGCGCCTTGATGATCAATCAGTTGTCCAACTGTTTCAGTTGGAATGAAATTGGGCTGCAAATCCAACTGTTTCAGTTGTTCGACTAATTGAATGTAGTGTGAATGCTTCCATACATTCCCATGCAAATCAACATTGGACTAAATCGATTGAGTCGCAAGTGTGTATAGGCTCTAAGCAAACACACAAACATTTAAGAAGAGCAAGAAAGAGAAATGTTCAACTGAATCACGATCAGCCACGTGGAGACGGGTTATTTAGCGAGATGTTTTGCTAGATGTTTTGTTGGTGAAACAAGTTAAGGTTCAGACATAAGTGACTTGTAAGTATTTCAGTATCGTTAACCTTATTGAAACTTTATCGCTATCCATGTGAGCTGTTAGTGGTGCCGTAAATCTGTAAACAGCTGACACTTGTCGAAGCAGATCTTGGAAGGTAGGCGCATAGGCGAATTAAGAAATTTGCCATGTAGTTTGTTATTGTAATTGGTATATTGTAATGTCAAAATAATATTTGTCCTTGTTAAAATCTGAATTCGCTTGGGACTCGCCCATTACTATTGGCCATGATGTGAATTCGCTTTGTTTTTCATATTATAATCTACCTTTGTAAATAAAAAAAGAAGTTTCTGCATTCGCCAATGCGCCTACCTTCCTAACTCTGCTTTCACAAGTGTCAGCTGTTTACGGATTTAGGGTTGCTAACCAAAATCCAATTGGTCTCTAAGTTAAGGATACAGCTACAGAATTACGATAAGGCACCAATGACTAGTAACAAAGCTTGTCGTAAGGTTGGTTGAATCAGCTGTTTTATAAGGTTACAGATAAGTCACCAATGTCTGCACTTTTATGTGGAGACGGGCTTTAAAATTAAAATATCATTAATAAAATACTCTAACCAAATTAAATTTTTTATAATTAAAGAATCGCTAATGCAATATACAATGAGAATATATCTAAGAAACCGTCGCGAACAAATTTAATAGCCGTGTCTTTTTTAGCGCATATGTATATGCGCTAAAATAAAACACAGCTAATGTGGAATATTAGCAATGGGTAAAGATGTTTTCGATTATAATCGATAAAATTTAGAGAAGAGACCGACTCCAGAGTAATTTCGTGAGTTATTTAGCCGAAATGCGCATTTCAAGGGTAATTTCAGCTGGCATTTTTGTATGGCGAAACAACGTTATTTAAGGGTAATTAACGCCGAACAAGGTTTATAGTCCAACTCTAATGCACCGTATGCGAATGCGTGTGCGTATGCGCATCTAAACGTTTTCTTGCGTGCGGCCCTGGCTGCTCCAGTGTATGCGTATGGTTGCGTCTGTCAATTACACTAAATACATACATATATAAAATTTCCGCTGTTGTTATTTTTGAAAATACATATTTTACCAATTCGCGAAAGATTCAATAAAAGGTATAATGAATGAGGATTTAGAATTGATATTAATTATGATAGGAAGTATTATTACCGTATATACGGAATACGTTAAAATTATTTAAAAAAAAAAACGTACCATTCGGGAACGTGATTTGTATTTGGAAAGAGAAGTTAGTGTTTTTTTAATTTGTTGAAAACCCGTGAAGTGGATCAATTCCAAATTAATAATAATATAATAATAATAATATACTGGCGCTATTATAACTCTGACGAGTTTAATGACCGAGCTTCTCTCCCTATTCAAGAAGTGCTCCTTTTGTTTTTCTTAATTGGGTGGACATAGAGATTAATGCCGGCTGCGAACGGCGAATGCATTTTTTGTGAGAAGCTTTTTCATAGCAGAAATACACTCGGAGGGTATGCCGCCCACTGCCGAAAGTTGACCGCTATTTCTAAAAACCCAATAATTGGGTTTTACTTAATTAGAAAATTTTTTTTTGGAGTTTGTCTGGACTGGGGTTAGAACCCGAGGCCTCTGGTATAGCAGACGAGCACTCTACCCATTGCACCACAGCGGCCAAATTGCTATCCGTTGATTTTTATGTATTGTAAGAATTACAGTTTCTTTGCCTTAAAATATAAGACTGAAAATTTTGTTTAATACAAATATGTATATGCACGACCTCTGAAATCTGGTGTTCTGTTATACCAAAGCGAAAACTCCCTATTCAAATGAATACTCACTTCACTTCATTATTTTTTTACTGTTAAACTTATTTAAGTTTCAATTATGTATTTAGACACGGGTAACTACATATGTATATGTAATTTAAATTCATGTACTATGTATATGGGTATGCAGATAGTAATTAATATATAATTAATATTAACCATCTCTAAATATATTCAAAACCCATTTTAATTAACATTTCTGCTGGCAAACACATTTTCACTACTTCACTTTAAATCAATTTAACGAAGTTTTTACCAAAAAAAATATGTATACCGATGTAGCAACCAACCTAATATTAGCTGCAACACGCATAGAAAACGCATAGAAGTAGAAAATTTTCAACTTAGCTGCATTCGAATGCGTGTTCGAAATCATCTTCGAATTTTCTATGCGTGTGGTGCATTTACATCCGTGCCACTGGAGTTTGCCTCATTTAAACACAGGTATGCAACACGGCTGTCAGTGACACGCACACGCATACGCATCTGCATACGGTTCATTAGAGTTGCACTATAATGAACCGTATGCAGATGCGTATGCGTGTGCGTGTCACTGACAGCCGTGTTGCATACCTGTGTTTAAATGAGGCAAACTCCAGTGGCACGGATGTAAATGCACCACACGCATAGAAAATTCGAATATGATTTCGAACACGCATTCGAATGCAGCTAAGTTGAAAATTTTCTACTTCTATGCGTTTTCTATGCGTTTCGCAACCAATATTAAGTTGGTTGCTACATCGGTATACATATTTTCTGGTAAAAATTTCGTTAAATTGATTTAAAATGAAGTAGTGAAAGTTTGTTTGCCTGCAGAAAAGTTAATTAAATGGGGTTTTAAATATATTTAGAAATGATTAATAATTATTAATTATATGCTGTGGTGCAATGGGTAGAGTACTCGCCTGCTATACCAGCGGTCTCGGGTTCTAACCCCCTCCGGACAAACTCCAAAAAAAATTTTTTCTAATTGATTAAAACCCAATTATTGGGTTTTTAGAAATAGCGGTTACATTTCGGCAGTGGGCGGCTTACCCTCCGAGTATATATCTGCCATGAAAACGCTTCTCACAAAAAATGCATTCGCCGTTTGCAGCCGGCATAAAACTGTAGGTCCACCCAATTAGGAAAAACAAAAGGAGCACTTCTTGAATTGGGAGAGAAACTCGGTCATTAAACTCGTCAGAGTTATAATAGCGCCAGTGTATTATTATTATTATTATATTATTATTAATTTGGAATTGATCCACTTCACGGGTTTTCATCAAATTAAAAAAAAAAACACTAACTTCCCTTTCCAATTACAAATCACATACCCCAGTGGTACGTTTTTTTTTTTTAATAATTTTAAAGTATTCCGTATATGCGGCAATAATACTTCCTATCATAATTAATATCAATTCTAAATCGTCATCCATTATACATTTTATTGATTCTTTCGCGAATTGGTAAAATATGTATTTTCAAAATGTCGGGAAAATAACAATGTCGGGAATTGTATATATGTAGTGTAATTGACAGACGCAACCATGCGCATACACTGGAGCAGCCAGGGCCGCACGCAAGAAAACGTTTAGATGCGCATACGCACACGCATTCGCATACGGTGCATTAGAGTTGGACTATAAATACTTATTTGAATAACGAATACTCGTTGTTACGTAGCGTAAGAGAAATATGGACATTTTCGAATTTATTTTGAACATATGTTGTTTAAGTGTATTTTGTTTATACGCTTCTTGCTGCTTTTTGCACAGAAAAGGCGGTTTGGGCTGCTGCAAGCACAATAATTCTTAATAAGAACCGCTTAGCAGCGTGCCTATGGCAATTCAATGCTGAATCACCTAGAAAGTTTACAGTTATGAAACTTAAGCTTGAGCTTCAGGTGCACAAAACGAATTTTGTTCATTCATTCGTAAAGATTTGTTCCATGCGATTAGTGAATGAAATAAAGTACGCGTATTTTGAGTTGATAATTTATAATAATTAATATAAATAATTAATATAAATAATTAAATGATGGGAAGACCAAAAATTAAACTATTTGGTAACATTTTCATTCCAGCGGAAGTAGCAAAGAAGTTTCATGACAACATTGCGAAAAGCGGTACAAATTTCGAAATGTAAATAAAATGGCAAAACATTTAACAACGTGCGTCAAGTGTCCATTATTAATAAAGCAACGAGTTCAAGAAATGCTTGCAACCAATGCGGCAATAAACAAGATACAGACAGCAAGTGATTCTCCGCCTTCTTCCAAACTCGGCACAGTACAACTTAGCTAAGGTTATTTTTGTAACCGGCGCTCCTTTTGCTATGGTGAGCATCCATTGCGGAAGACTTTTTTAAGGACCTTACTCCACATTTCAAGCATCCAACTAGAAAAGAAATTTCCTTCACATATTTGGATACAATTTATAACGAGATAAGTATGGACATTACTCTGGAACTGAAAGCAGCAAATTTTTTACATATTCGGTGAACAAAAGTGGTTCGTGTTAATTGGTGGCAATGCTGCAAATATGCAAAAGGCGTTCAAAATAGTAAAAGAAGCCCACCCGAATGTTGTGCCTGTGGGTTGTGTAGCGCATAGCCTTTATTTAATTTGTCAGGACTTTTTAAAATGCGATACCTTACAGGAGAATTGCTCATCTGTTGTAAATACATATAATCAAACAAATTAAAAGCAACCAAGTTCTAACAGCAACTTTAGCTAGAATTGTGCAAGAAAAAGAAAACGGTGAACAATTAAAACTACGACCCAAAACAAGGTGGGGAAGTTATTTCTAATCAATACAGAGTGTAATAAAAACTAAAGCATCCCTTCAGCTTTTAGCAGTTCATGAACAAATTAATGTACAAGCCGATATAAAATCACAGCTACTTAGTGAAATCTTTTGGGAGAAATTAAATTTAAGCTCAAACATATTTGGTTGCATTCCAGAATGGATTTGTAAGCTCGAATCCAAAGAATATAATATACACAGGGTATATTTCGCGTTCAATGAAATTAAAAGTAAGCTTGATTGGAGTTTGTAAGTGATCTTGATCCGTCTGAGGATGTAGGTGCATTGGAATTCATTCACCATTGGCGTAGTAACGGGGGGAAGGGTTTTGGGGACAAAACAATGATACAAGCCCGCGATCTTCCTTTCCCTATAAAGTGAAGGACGTGGCCTCAAGAAATCCCTCCAAGACCACAGATGCGTTCACGACATACCCATTTTTCCTCAAATAGGATTATTTGGGGATTTGTATGCGGCTTCACAGCAGTAGACGATTTGCTATGCTGCAAATAGATTTGCGTAAAAATAATCTCTGTCATAATCAAAATTATTTATTCGCTCTTCCCTGTCCTTATCCTGGACCTAGAATTGAATCTTCCCCAGGTGTAGGAAGGGTTTGTAACCGTATCTAGTACGAAAAACTTCCAACGAGCCAAGGTCTTTACAAATTTTGTACTTCTAAATTTGTCGACATTTTAATTAGTGCAGTTGTCGCTGTAAAGAACACATAATGACTTGGATACACCTGTCCCCATATTTGCTGCAGGGTTACGTTGTTTAATATGCGTTCACATACATTTGGACAAACAAACCTTATGCCTCTCTGGCGAAACATGCATGCCTACTTGAATACTTATGTGCATGCGTATCCAAATTTCTTTACAACAATATTGAACAAAATAAAAAAAAAATAAAAAAAAAATCATAAAAAATCAATAAAAAAAATATCAAAAATAATAATAAAAAATCAAAAATAATCAAAAACCATGAAAAAAATTATTTTGATTATTTTTGATAATTCTTAATTTTTTTATGATTATTTTTGATTTTTTTGATTTTTTATGATTTTTTTTGATTCATTCTGTTTGATTTTTTATGATTATTTTTGATTTTTTTTGATTTGTTATGATCTTTTTTTTTTGATTTTTTTAATAGTAATCATTAAAATTACTTTTTTTCTGCAAAAGAATTAAAATAATGATTACCAATTAAAAAACAAAACAATTTAATTGATTACTAATCCTAATCGGAATTTAACAGGTCTGCTTCAGATTCAGATTCAGCGCACCGAAATCCTTTAGAAAAGTAGAATTTTATTTCTGTGTTGAAATTTTGTCGACCAGTGTTATAGTCTGAAAAAATTAAATTTTGATCATTTGTAAAAAAAAATGTAGTTTTAGGGCCGTTTACTCAACCTCTGATTAATGCTAACCGGAGGATAAAGGGCCGGTTAACTTATATACTGCATTATCGACCACATGATGAATATTTGGTTTGATGAAGTCGATAATGATGTTCAACCGGACTTTTACCGTGATTAGCGTTAATCAGAGCTTGAGTAAACGGCCCTTATGGTAATTTTTTTACATTGGCTGTGATTGCATTCCAAAATGAAATTTACCAAATTGAGAATCAGCCCAAAATCCCATCCTAAAAATGTGCCTTTTTGTTTGAGAACGCTATCAAGAGAAATTTGATAACTAACGTTTGATATTTGACAATAGGGTTACTTCTCAAATGAACCTCAAATTCAAAATGAAGAAAAATGTTTATTGGGTGAGTGCAAACTGATGTTGATGGACTATCTTCTGTCTTAGAGCCTATACACACGTGCGACCAGTGATGCCGAAATTGGGCCTTTCGGATCAAATCTGGTCCGATAAATTTACTTTGGGCTGTTTGGCGGCTAAAATCAATTTTGGTCCGATTTGTAATATGAATATTTTAGTGGAGACAATTTCTCTGACGCTAAATATTTTGAGCCTATACACACTTGCGACTCAATCGATTTATTCGGGCTTTGATTTTCATAGGAACGTATGGAAGCATTCACACTACATTCAATTAGTCGAACAACTGAAACAGTTGGATTTGCAGCCCGATTCCATTCCAACTGAAACAGTCGGACAACTGCTTGATCAGCAAGGCGCCCTTCTACGTATTCACACTACAGACAATTTAGTCGAACGACTACAACAACAACAGTGATATTCGTAGTGGAAAGAGTTGCCATGCTGACAGCACTACTTTTATTTCACTTTTGGTAAATTGCAGAGATTGAATATTTCAATTAATATTTTCAAAATGTAAAAAAAAAAAAGGTTCGTTTCTTATTAACTAGTTATAGACAAGAATTATCTAACTAAGGATATTTACTTCCGTTTTCATGTGTTCTCTTCAAATATGTCATTAATCGCATAGAATTACAACAAAAAACATATTTTTTCAATTCGTCTTGTTTGACATTCTACGTGAACCTTCTTAGGCATGATTGACGGAATACAATTTAGTATACATACATAATTTCAATCAGCTTATCTACTGCGATATCCTCAGTCAAATAATTCTTGGTTATGGATAGTTAGCCAAGTTTTTCTTGGCAAAGCGTTTCTTGATTTAAAAAATTTGCAGAAGAGTACAGAATAAGAATAGAGAGCTTCAAATTTCAGCTAGTAAATTTTTCACTAGCTCGAATTATTTGCTGTCAAAGTAGAAAACAGCTGTTTAAAAAAATAAACCAACGAATATATTTGATTTTTTGCTTTTGTAATTTGGTGAATTTTTAAAATAGAAATAATGAAAATGAAATAGCATGGAAATTATTAATGGCTAATTTTTACTATTTTTCCGTTTCTTGTACTTCTGTTCGTTTCGCCTTTATGAGCGTAAAGGCCCGGTTATACTTGCATAGCATAACAAAGCAGGGCAGCGCAAAACATATAGTGCATAGAGCTGATTATACTTCGCATAGCCGTGCAACCATGGTTAATTAATAAAAGTTTTCGTATCTAGACATTCGTACATACATACATACACACTCCATGTAAATTGTCTGTGTATTCTGTGGTGCTTCTGTCAAAATTATAGTTCGCCTTTGTAGAAATCATATTGCACCATCAGTGGCGTAGCTAGATAATTATTAATTTACCAAAATTTAAATTACCAAAAAAACTACAATTTTTTTTACAAATGATAAAAATCGCTAGCTTAGAATGCAAATTGTGTAAGTCCTTTTTTAAATCTTTGTAGGAGAGACAAAAGACAAAAAAGAAAAAAAATTCGAAATGAAAAAAAATTTCTGTTCATATAAATATTTTGGACTTACCCAAGGGCTTTTAACTATACTTCAAAAGTAAGTCTCATATTCTCTTCTGGAAATCTACGCGCATAGGTAGATTTTCAAGTTTTATGCGCCCAAAATTGAATTTTGTAAAATTGTTACAATTACAGAAAAAAACATACCCACATATTGGAAATAGAATGGGGAACAATAATTCATCGCTTTTTTCCCGACCCCATACTCTGCACTTGCCCCAGATGGTCGTAACTTAGCATATCTGAAGTTAATTTTTTTGTTTTTTTCTTACATATTTTTAAGTGCTAGTTTCAACTTGAATATTTATTATTTAAAGCATTTCATTTAAGTAATCGTGATGAATTCAAGTAATTATTAACACTTTTCAATAATATCCTTGGTTTCCAATAATTCTAAGTTTATAGTTTTAAGCTTTTAAAGTTGGGATATTAAAAAAAAAATTATCAGTCTTTTTCATGTTAAAATTTGGTTTTGTTATGTTGCTCTGTCAGACTCAGTCAAATTAACCCTCAGACATGATATCTAGTACAATTAGTAGTTAGCCGACAAAAAATTACGTCGCACAAAGCCGCACTTCACTACTAGATACAGGGTTTTTCATATGTACCTACAATAATTTTCTTTTTGTGCTTTATATTTAATTTTAATGTTTATATTTCTAACGCGTATCTTGGTTAATGTAGGTGATGCTCGAAAGTAACCCAGATATTTAGCAGCGATTATTGTTAACTTTTTATGCAGTATTTTTAGTATTTCCAATTTTTCAAAGTTAAGGAAGTACTTATCATAAAAACGGGCTAAGAATTATAAAGCTACATTTTTTAGAAGATTTTTGAGTATGCAATTTTGCAGCTCATTCAATTGTAATATGCAACATTCAACTTTTTGAAAAATTTCATTGGCTTTTCGGAAATTTTAATTGGAACGGTCTCGCATACATATAACGCAAACACCCTACAGAAAAAAATTACTAAAATCGACGGAAATTTTTACAGCATTGAGAATAGCACTTTTTACACTAAAATTGGTTGGCTACATAACAGTACACTTAGAAATCTCCTCAAAATCTTCTATAAATTCTGGCCGCGCTTTGAAATTTTTAATCCACTTTTAGAAATTTCTACGATTTTGCGGATTTTTCCATAAGCTTAGAAATCCTGCTTAAGGTGATTTTTATTGAAAAATTGTTTACATTTTTAAACGAAAATAAGAGAGTCAAATTTTCGACAGAACTGATTTTTTTTTTTGAGTCACTGTATATATTTTTCAATAAAATCGACTTTTAACTAGAGCCCTAGATACCCGGGTATCGAGCAATTCGATCTGATCGTTTTTGTTTGAAGCCCGTTTGTTGTTCAAATGCCCGTACAAACATACGGGTAATAAACAAACAAACAACTCTTCGAGCATTTGAAAAACAACTGTTCGGGCTACTCGAAAATGTTCAAAAAAAAATCGAGAGCTCTACTTTTAACACAAATTATTAAAATTTTGCATTAAACAAGCAATTTGGAATAGATGTACACAATAAAATATTTCTACCTGTGCTACGGTTATAAATAATAATTTTCTTATATAATTTAGTTTTTTAATATTCTATTTTGACAGACATTATTGTGTGTATCACCAACGCCGTCGGCGGTACCGAATTGCCGAAAGCCACGGCGCCGAATTCGTCGAAAATGGCATCAGCAACCCCGACGGTTCGAAGTTCAGTGTAGCCAAATATGTGAACTGTGTTCGAATCAGTGTTGCCAAGTACTGATGCGAAATTCTAGACAGGTAGGCGCAGCGGCGAATTCAAAAACTGCTTTTTTTATTTAGAAAGGTACAGTGTAATGTCAAAATCAAAGCAAATTCACACTATGGCCAACAGGAATGGGCGAGTCCCAAGCGAATACAGATTTTAACCAAGACGAAACATTATTTTGACATTAAACTATACCAATTACAATATTAAAGTTCTGAATTCACGTATGCGCCTACCTTTCTAAATCTGGCTGGCGGAATTGAGCGGGATTTTCTGACGTTTCTTATCTTTTTGATAAAAGCAAATACATCGTTAGTTTATTTTACTAAAAACTATTTATTTAAATAATAAAATAATGGATTCTATTGTGATACTATTTATTTTTATTATTGTGTACTATTTATTTAAATAATAAAATAATGGATTCTATTGTGATAGCAGCTATATTAGTGGAGGAAGAAGAGCAAAGGAATCTGATAAACGAGAGAAAGTTTTTAAGGGATCATAGCAATCCTTTTACTTTAAGTAAACAAGCGTAAATTTAATTAGAGGCTGAAAATAAAAATAATAGTCTTAATTTTACTACATAAAAACAAATTGCATACAAAAACAGGGGAAAATTTCAATAACAATGTACCCGGCACCGGAATTTTTCGTTTATTTTTTTTTGGCGATAGATCACTAAAATGCAAACGAAATCTTGCGGAAACTTATAATTCATTAATAACACAATATTTTTGCGTAGAGCAGCCTTATGCACTGCGCCGCGCTTTGAAAAGTAACCCTCAGCCGACAGAACTACCTTACTGGAGTTAGATCTGGAGAGATTTACAGTAATTTTGCGTAGTCGGGAGTGTTATAACTAGTAAAATTATCATTATCAGAAATTATTATTATCAGAAATTTTCCTGAAGGATTCATTGAAACATTCTTAGTGGTTTGAAAATAAATATGGCGGGCGCATTATACTGAAGCCGACCTTCCACCACCAGCAATATTTATTTGAATGCGTCTTTATTGAGACGAAAGTTTTTACTGAAATGGTAAATTGTTGGTAATACACATTCATAATTCGTTAGTTGCTTTTTTATAGCAGTCAAACAATAATTATCAACTTCAGAAAATGCATTATTATTCTTTGGTGAAAATATATTTTAATTTCCAAAACCTACATAGACACGTATTTAAATCACTGTTATTATCATTATTTCACAATTTTTTCTCTGAAGTTTTTCTTTGCATATAACAGCAATTCAATCTCGGTGGAAAATGCAATGGACCCACGCCATGTTATTGGCTTCTCGCGACCGGTTGATTAATATATTTACATATATTCACACTTATTAACACTTATTCCAACTTCATACATGCATTTACACAATTTACTTTAACTTTTATTGTAATTTTTTGGTATTTTGTTAATATCGCCGCAACCAAATAATTGCGGCAAATTTCGGCACGAAAAACTGTCAAAATGTTCGTTCATTCGGTGTTCATAATGCCGATTTACCGAACTTCGAAAAATTCGGCATGCCGTCGGTTGTCATAATGCCGATTTGCCGAAAACGTCATTTCGGTAATGCCGACGGTGTTGGTGATAGTGGCATAAGTAAAATCTCAAGATACTCTTAGAGCCTATACACACTTGCGACTCAATCGATTTACTGCTTGCCCAGAATGTTGAACTACAGCTACGGACTACATAGCTTACTACATCAGCTGATGACTGATTTTGTGGCAACGCTCGAAAATGTGAACACAATGGTGTAGCTCAGTGTATCTCATATATGTAATCTTTTTTATATTTTTGTACAGGGGATTCCTTAAATTCCATAAAAACTCTTTATTTTTTACAAGTTCAATTCATTATTCAGTTTCTTCGTCCTTCATTTCGAATTTCCGTCATTAAAAAATTGAGCTGTCACACTGTAGCGCGCTACAAAGTTAAAGTTAACTCTACTTCTACTACAGCCACAACTACACGCTACAGACACAGCTACACATTGTGGGCATTGCAATGCAATTGTACTGTTTTAACTTTTGACAGCTCTTACTACGTACTACAGCCACACCATTCTGGGCAAGCAGTTAGTCGAATGTTGATTTGCATGGGAATGTATGGAAGCATTCACACTACATTCAATTAGTTGTACAACTGAAACAGTTGGATTTGCAGCCCAATTTCATTCCAACTGAAACAGTTGTACAACTGCTTGATCAGCAAGGCGCCCTTCTACGTATTCACACTTGAGACAATTTAGTCGAACGACTACAACAACAACAGTGATATTCGTAGTGGAAAGAGTTGCCATGCTGACAGCACTACTTTTATTTCACTTTTGGTAAATTGTAGAGATTGAATATTTCAATTAATATTTTCAAAATGTTTAAAAACAAAAGGTTCGTTTCTTATTAACTACACCATTTCCAGATGGATTTTAGAAAGCGTTAACTGGATTTTAGAAAGGGGAAATTGGATTTTAGAAATGTCAATTGGATTTTAGAAAGGGGAAATTGGATTTTAGAAATGTCAATTGGATTTTAGAAAGCGTTAAAAGGATTTTAGAAAACAAAATTGGATTTTTGAAAGCGTGAATTGGATTTCAGAATGTGCGTTTAAAATAAATTTTACACAGAATTTTTAGAATAGAAATTCTTTATTGCGTATGAAAGTATAAATTAATAATTATATAAATTTTCAAAAATCCAATTTACAGTTTCTAAAGTCCAATTTCCCTTTTCTAAAATCAAATCGACATTTCTAAAATCCAATTTTCCCTTTCTAAAATCCCTTTGGCTATTCTAAAATCTAATTTCCCCTTTCTAAAATCCAATTGACATTTCTAAAATCTAATTTCCCCTTTCTAAAATCCAATTGACATTTCTAAAATCCAATTTCCCCTTTCTAAAATCCAATTGACATTTCTAAGATCCAATTTCCCCTTTCTAAAATCCAGTTGACGCTTTCTAAAATCCATCTGGAAATGGTGTAGTTATAGACAAGAATTATCTAACTAAGGATATTTACTTCCGTTTTCATATGTTTCTTGATATTGTTGTTCTCTTCAAATGTCATTAATCGCATTTTAAAATAGAAATAATGAAAATGAAATTTCATGAAAATTATTAATGGCTGATTTTTACTATTTTTCCGTTTCTTGTACTTCTGTTCGTTTCGCCTTTATGAGCGTAATTCCTTCCGTTTTTCTCTTTTCATTTACTTGACAGCTAGTTGCTAGTTTAATAAGAAACAAAGCCAAACAATGTATGCACTTTTTGTTTATTTTATTGTTTTTTATTTATTAATCAAGTTTTCACGTAAGAATGCAGATAAACTTTAACAATTTAATACTTCAACACTTTATATGAAGACCACTAATGTAAAATTTGCTGAGTAAAATGTGAACATTGGCAACACTATGTCATTGTCAATCGCACGACTATTTAGTCTCAAGTGTGAATAGCTGCCACCAATTCGACTAAATAGTTGGAGTAGTGTGAATACAACAGTCCAATTCGACCAAATCGATTGAGTCGCAAGTGTGTATAGGCTCTTATAGTACATTGCATATTTATTCCCATTGTAGTTTATACTAATATTATTTGATTAAGATGATAAGTAATTGAAAGAAAACTTGAAATTTAAATAATTGGCATTACTTTTCTGTTATTAGCATGTTAATAACAGCAATACCGTATAATAATTGTAGCGTTTGTTGAGCCGTAGGGAAGTGCAGGAACCGTAGGAATTTTACCACAAAAGAGCGAATATGTATAAGTACAAAGAATGTAAATTGTGGTAAAATTCCTGCGGTTCTTGCACTTTCCTACGGCTCAACAAACGCTAGAATTATAATACTTCGTGAAAAAGCGCTAAATTTCGAATTACCAATTTCGAAAAATTACTATTCTCATTGATGAAAAAGAAATGTATGGTCAAAACGAATCATCCGTTACTACGCCACTGTGCACCATGCTCAAAATTGATATAAGCACCATTATTAAAGTAAAAAAGTAGAAAAAAGTTAAAAATGTATAAATTAGCCTTGCGTGCAACACTTCGCACACTGAACACACACACATTCGTGTTGCCAAATGTCAAATCGCATAGCACATAACACAGAAATCAAAATTCAACAGACTTGCATGCTGTGCCCTGTGCCGCTATGCGTTGAGTAATCGATTACACGGAAAGCCCATTAAACAGATTTCGTATGTGACAGTTCTTATGTTGTGCGCTGCTGTGCTATGCAAGTATAACCGGACCTTAATTCCTTCCGTTTTTCTCTTTTCATTTACTTGGCATCTAGTTGCTAGTTTAATAAGAAAGAAAGCCAAACAATGTATGCACTTTTTGTTTATTTTATTGTTTTTTATTTACTAATCAAGTTGACAGCTGACAAGAAGGTGCTTTCATGTAAGAATGCAGATAAACTGATAAACTTTAGCAATTTAATACTTCATCACTTTATATGAAGACCACTAATGTAAAATTTGCTGTGAAAAATGTGAACATTGGCAACACTATGTCATTGTCAATCGCCCGACTAGTCTGTAGTGTGAATAGCTGCCACCGATTCGACTAAATAGTTGGCGTAGTGTGAATACAACAGCCCAATTCGACTAATAGGGCCCTTACACGATCAAATATTTGATCAAATCGTGTATCTGTGGTAGTAAAATTGTCTATGTGTTTTTCACACGTACGTGTTTGATGCCGATTTGACCGAATTCAAAAATTTTTGTTTTCCATCAAATCGGATGGCTATTTGACGTGCGTTGTGGATGCGTGTAAGGTGCTGTTTGATCAAATTTCAGTGCCAAATTAGCATTTGACGTGTGTTGCAACCATTTGATCAAATCTCAATGTAAATAAACGTGTGTTGCATTATATGCTAACGCAATATATGCAATGCAATCTTCAGTCACTCATTTTGTGCTCCAAAATTTAATTCTATTAACAAATTAAAAGAAATGTCAGCATTAATACGTGATAAAATATCTATTGTAAATAATAGAAAGCTAGAATGAAATTTGATGGGATATTTGATGAGCTATTTGACAACGATTTGATCAAATTACACAGACACGCGATTTGATCAAATGATTTGATCGTGTAAGGGCCCTATAAATCGATTGAGTCGCAAGCAGTGTTGCCACTGAAAAATTTTACGGACCAAAAAGCCGCCCAATGAAAGTTGTATATCAAAAATTCAAGGTGTGCGATCGTTTGATGAGAATAAGGGCGGTTGATGCGCGATACGGTGGTGCATGTCATGACTCCCATGTATGGAACCTGTCCAGTGAAAGAAGGGCTTTACGATCTCGTTTTGAATATGGTGAAAGGGGGATACCTAAACTAGTACTAATTTCATCTAATTTTTTTACACTATTTTCATGATATTTACATTGGTTTTCAATTTGGTATTTTAATAAATTGTCTCTGCCTGGAGGTACTGAGCGTGCGCGAATAGGTGGTGTGATATTTGGAAGCATATTTGGTTGTATAATTGTGAGGTTATGGACTGATGTGTCGGGGGGAAGCATTCGGAGGTTGATTTTCGGAATCAATATTGCAATCACGTTCCGAGCCGAAGCGCATTGTATGTGCTTCACCATTAACGGCCACGTCCATACTCAATAATGCCACCACCTGTTCCTCAGTTGCAGTGATTGGCAATAATCTCGCAGGTCCTCCCCCTGTAGCCGACATGCTCTCTTTATTTTTCCTGAGCTTGGTTTTAATGTTGCTTTTATAATCTGCCCATATCTACGAAAGATTAGAGCGCATTACACTAACATTTAGGCAACTGTCATAATTTGTTTACCTTTTTCAATTTAACGAAGTTGTGAGTTGGAGGTCCATTGGCGTTTAGCTCTGCTTCTAATCTTTTCCAAAGGTTATTATAAGTTTCCTTTTCTGCTAAGCCCTTAATTTGTCCTTTTGACAAATCACTATGGTTTCTCATAAAATTTACCATAATCTCGAACTGTCGCCGTTTCGTGTTTGGTTCCTTAAATCTTTCGCTCCTAAAAAATATTACTTAATTAAATTAGTATGTACTTATTATTTTATTTTAGTTGTAATAGCTTACATTTTTGTGGATCTCCGTATGCTGAGTTGTTGTCGAATAAAATTTTCTAAAATTCGACCATTTTGACATTTGCTTTCGAAACAGAGCGTACCAAATATCCGATAATCGAAAGGGGGATAAATCGCTTTCGAAGGGAATAAAAGGGAACTTGGGCTTCGAACGGGTTCTACTCGAAAGTACTTACTGAGTACGAATTACTCGAAAACGAACAAATTTACTTTCGAATCGAACAGGGAAAAATAAAACTCAGAAAATAACTTTTATTTTCAGATCGATAAATAGAACTCAAAAAATAACTTTTATTTTCTGATGGAAAAGTAAAACTCAAGAAATAACTTTTATTTTCTGATCGAAAAATAAAACTCAAAAATAACTTTTATTTTCTGAGGGAAAAATAAAGCTCAAAAAATTATTTTTATTTTCGGATCGAAAAATATAACTCAAAAAATAACTTATTTTCTGATGGAAAAATAAAACTCAAGAAATAACTTTTATTTTCTGAGCAGAAAATAAAACTCAGTAAATAATGATTAAAATCATTTTTTTAATAAAAATCGAAAAAATAAAAGTTAATGCACTTAGAGATAGTCTGCGTTACGGTGATTACATCTGTGTACTTCCTTTGCGTTTAGCATTTCTCCTTCATTATGATTTTTTTAGTAAAAATTTAAAAAATAACGAGTATTTGCAATCCCTGATATATAAATTTATACATAAGGAAAATTTGTATGGATATGTAATTTTAAAAAGCCCTATAAACCTTTGATATTTTTTTATGAATAAGGGGGTGAATAAATAAATAAAGTGAGCTCTAATACTATGTTCATGCTGGATTTGAAATGCAACATTTTGCATTTTCGAAGATGGCTTTTCGAAAAGTGTTCATGCTGCCGCGTTTTGTAAATGCGCATTTGAGAAGTTCGAAACAAACGGAGCTAATATCCCAGATTACGCAATCAGGTGTTGAGGTTTATTTTTTTGTTTTGTCTAATTAAAAATATAGAACTAGAATTTGCAAAATATGTAATAATAATTTTGCAAACCAAACGTACCAACCGCTTTGCTATTAATTTTGATCCCTGTTTTGTTTACTTTCGTTCATTACATGTAGAGTGACGTCATCATGGAGCTCGTGTGCCCATGCTCATGCTGCTCTATATGCGTAATCTTGTAGGTATTTCGTTCTTGTATTGCCAGAGTGTTGCCACTATTTTCCATTCGAATGGCAAATTTTTTCGAAGATTTCAGGGTTGATTTCTGCGTTAGCATTCAAAACGCAAAAAAATAGTCGCGTTAAGTTGCATTTTGGTGGTGGCATTTGTATGGAGAAATGTAACATTTAATGTTGCGTTTTGGACTAAACGCAAAAATTTCTCCGAAACGCAAAACGCAGGCTCACCATGAACATGCTATTAAACACAATTGTTTCGCAACCGTTGCGACTTCTGAACGTAACCAATATGAATCACGATCCATGGATTTAATCAATAGCTGAGTTCCCGTGGCAGTGATCCCGATCCGGATACGAATTTTGCAAGCAAATTAAACAATAATTTTGTGGTCCTGATATTTATCTGTATCAAATATCTCTATTGCAATCTATACGGATCCGAAATTGATCTCGATAAATATCAGGATCACAAAATTGTTGTTGCATTTGCATACAAAATTTTTTTCCCGATCTGGATCACTGCCACGGGAACTCACCTAATATCATGGTACAATAACTTAGAGGTAGGTGCACGGGCGAATTCAGAAACTACTTTTTTTTATTTCCAAAGGTAGAGTGTAATGTCAAAATCCAAGCGAATTATAATCATGGCCAATAGGAATGAGCGAGTCCCAAGCGAATTCAGATTTTAACCACGGCGAAATATCATTTTGACATTACACTCTACCCATTACAATAACAAAATTCATGGGGATTTTCTGAATTCGCCCCTGCGCCTACCTGGTATATCTGCCTTGCCTATACTACGTTAATAGCGTTTGTTGAGTGTAGGAAAGCGTATGAGTTTCAGGAATTTTACCACAAAAGAGCGAGAGGATCAGAGGATGTAAGCGAGAAAGAAGACTAGCTATTTGTAGGAATCCGCACACAGAATTTGTGTGGGTACTTTCCTAAAATGTGTCAAAATCTCTGAAGAAGAGGAAGAAATTGTAACAGTGTTGCCACAATCTCAAAAAATTTGGTATCACAAATTGATGCACTTATGGTTATTTTGGTATCACCGAAAAATGTTTGAAAAAAAAAAATTAAAATTAATAAAATATGCTGCTTTTGGGTTCTAACACCGAAAAAATTTGAGAAAAAAATTAAAATTAATAAAGTAAGCTACTTTCGTGGTTTTAACGATATCGTTTTTTTTTAATATAAAAATATAAAGATAATACTTAAATTTCACATGCAAATAAATATTGTTACGTATTTGTCGATAGCTCGATTATTTCTATAGGGTTCGTATCGCTGAATTGTTAAATAAAAGTCTTTATTTACTTCTTAATTCACACTGCTTTATTTCACGACTAAAAAGTCTACACTTGTTTTACTTCACTTGATGTTAACACTTCTACGGTTAAATTACGACTGACTCTGGAGCGCCTGCTCGCCGCCTTATATAGTCTGTCAAACGCAATCTGGAAAATTCTGGCAACACTGGAAATTATCTGGTATCTTCTTCTAGTTCTGGCACTTTCCCTAGAGATGTGTTCAATCATTTTAGTGATGTAAGTGGAGAACCGATTATATTCGCCACACTGCCCTCCACCTAAGTCTGATCGTCCCGATCTGACACATTACTTGTCCCAAATGCTGCTAGCCTTTCCAGATGAACCACTTTCATTTTATTCCTTGGTCTTCCAATCGTTTGTATGCGATACGCAATATCATTGAGCCGTTTAATCACTTTGTAGGGCCCTTCCCAAGTACACTGCAATTTCGGGGACAAACCTTTCTTTCGCTGCGGGTTGTATAGCAAAACTAGATCTCCCTCAAGAAAACCTTCTGAGTTCATCGCCTTGTCGTATCTGGCCTTCATCTTGTCACTCATGATCTTTGTTCGCTGTCTCACAAGTTCATGTATTTCTCTCATTTCCTCTTCCAGAACGTTGTTAGATTGTCTGGCATTTATTCCCGCATCAGCACTTATCCCAAATTTCAAGTCAGCTGGCAGTCGAAGATCACTACCAAAGATTACTTTTGCAGGAGTCTGACCTGTTGTATCGTGTACTGCCGATCGATATGCCATCAGGAACAGAGGAATATGAGTATCCCAATCTCTCTGGAACTTGTGCACCACTTTTCGTAAATGTTCCTCTAATGTTCTGTTAAATCTTTCTACCATGCCGTCTGATTGTGGATGCAACGCAGTTGTTCGGGTTTTCCTAATACCCAGTGTTTTGCACAGCTCCTGAAACACAACTGATTCGAAGTTCCTTCCTTGGTCAGAATGTAGCTCTATAGGTGCACCATATCTCGCCACCCAATTGTTGGTGAATACTTCGGCTATAGTTTCTGCTTCTTGATTTGGAATCGGGTACACCTCCGGCCATTTGCTGAAGTAATCCATGACTACCAGTACATATTTGTTTCCAAGTTTGCTAGTAGGAAATGGCCCAGCTACATCCATGGCAATTCTCTCAAATGGTGCTCCTGAGTTGTATTGTTTCATCAGCCCATGACTCCTGGATTTGGGACCCTTAGCCTTTATGCACACGTCGCAGTTCGCAATCCACTCAACAACTGTCTGACGGCAGCCGACCCAATAAAACCCCTTCTTGATTTTCTCTACCGTCTTTGTTACTCCAAGATGACCTCCACTTGGACCATTGTGTAGTTCATTTAACACATCCGGTATTCTTTTCCTTGGAACAACTATCAATGTTTTAGAACTTTGACCATCTTCACTCTCCCAAACACGATGTAGGCAACCATTTACCAATTGCAAACTATTCCACTGTGCCCAATATGATTTGGCAACAGGACTTTCTGCTGACATCTCTTCTTTTGATGGTCGTTCGTTTTGCTCCAAACCAATCATTACACGTGCCAGATCTGGATCTTCTATCTGACACTTCCTTAATTGTTCCGCATTCCATTCGTCTGTAGATGTTATTGTCATTAGCCGAACATCTATGATGTCTTCCTTCTCCTCAGCTTTAGAGCAATGCTTGCATTCAAGATTACATGGTCGCCGCGACATTGCATCAGCATTTCCATGGGTACTGCCTTTGCGATGGTCTATAGAAAAGTCATAATTTTGTAGTCGCTCAATCCACCTTGCTAACTGACCCTCCGGATTTCGGAATTTCAAAAGCCATTTTAACGCTGCATGATCAGTCCTGACGTGGAATCGTTGACCATAGAGGTACTTATGGAAGTGTTTGATGCATTCTACCAATGCCAATAGTTCTCGTCGTGTTACACAGTAATTTCTTTCCGGTTTCCCAATTGATCGGCTGTAGTATGCGATAACCTTCTCCTGTCCGTCGATTTCCTGTGACAAAACACCTCCTATAGCATAACCACTCGCATCAGTATCCAAAATAAACCTCGCTCCTGGAACCGGGTATGCTAGCATTGGAGCAGTACAAAGCCGATCTTTTAACGTTTGGAAAGCCATTTCTTGTTCCTTCCTCCACTCAAAAGTCTTATTTTTCCTCATAAGCTCCGTGAGACTATTTGCTACGCTGGCAAAATTTGGTACAAATCGGCGATAGTATGTGCACAGCCCAAGAAAGCTTCGCAATTCATGTAGATTCCGAGGTCTTGGCCAATCTTTTACTGCTTCTATTTTTTCGTTATCAGTGCAGATGCCCTTTGTAGTCACTTTATGTCCCAAGTATTTTACTTCTTTCTTGAATAATGCACATTTCTTAGGACTTAACTTGAGACCAGCGCCAGCTATTCTTCGGAAAACTTCCTCCAAATTTTTGAGATGTTCATCAAAGCCTTTTCCCAATACAATGATATCGTCCAGGTACACAAGACATGTTTTCCAGTGCAATCCTTTCAGTACCTGATCCATAAGTCTCTCAAAGGTAGCTGGAGCATTACATAATCCAAATGGCATCACCGTAAATTGCCAAAGACCATCGCCAACACTGAAGGCTGTTTTCTCCTTGTCTTCCTCTTTTACTTCGACTTGCCAATAGCCGCTTTTCAAGTCCAGTGTTGAAAACCATTCCGTTCCAGATAGCGAGTCCAGAGTGTCGTCAATTCTTGGCAATGGGTAACTATCCTTTTTCGTTACATCATTCAGTTTCCGGTAGTCAACGCAGAATCTCATCTTGCCATTTTTCTTTTTAACAAGTACTACCGGAGAACTCCATGGACTGACTGATGGTTCAATTACCCCACTGTCGCTCATTTCTTGTATAATCTGGCTCACCATTTGACGTTTCGCTAATGGAACGCTGCGAGGAGCCTGACGGATTGGCCTTGCATCACCGGTGTCAATGTGATGCTTCACAATATTTGTCCTGCCTGGTTTTGTACCATCCTTATCAAATATGCTAGAATACTTGGCAAGTAATTCTTTCGCCTTTCTTTTGTGATTCTCCTGCAGTTCTTCTGTCCAAGCATTTATTTCATCTGAAAGATCTGTATTGCTAGTAGAAACTTCTCCTTGGGATTGTTCGCAATTCATGATGATGTCAACCTCTTCGCATTTTCCCAATATAGTACCTTTGGAGAGTTTGATTGGTGACTTGAACTCATTAAGTACTCTTACTGGTATTCGTCCATCTTCTTTTGTCATAGCCAGGGTTTTTCCAACAAGTACATCGGATTTAGTTTCTGTTTCTGCTTCGACAACCCACAATTTGTTTGTCCCACAATCTCCATCAATCTTTGCCCAAATAATTGCCTCGGACTTTGGCGGTATCTGCTGATTCTCTTCCACGAGCACTTTCTTACTGCTGCATCTCTTATCGTAGCCAAAATTTAGCGGCACCTCCAAGTTTTTGTAACTCATAACCTTGTTTTTCATGTCAATCTTAATGCCTTGGTCGATTAGGAAGTCCACACCAATTATGACTTCATCAACAATTTCCGCCACTATGAAGGTGTGTAGTACGACAACATTTCCAATTACAACTTCGCATGTAACTTCCCCTAGGACTTGGGTATCCTCGCCTGTTGCCGTACGCAATTTTGCTCCATACAATGGCCTTATTTCCTTCTTTACCAAGTCAGATCGAATGATGGAATGAGATGCTCCCGTATCCACAGTCAACATTCGCTCCATTCCGTCCACCAAACCACCAATAGTAACATTACTCGTGCTTCTTCCCAACTGAGAGACAGAGATTATGGGGCATTCCATTGTGGGGACCAGCCCACGCCCCTTTTGGCTGGCCCGCTTTAGTTTAACGACTCAGTTGATTTGGGCGCTTGTTCATACCCATCAATATTCCGCTTGCGCCCATCGGCAGTGCTGAACTTACTGGAACTATTGCTGCAGTGGCGTGCTATATGTCCTATTTTTCCGCATCTGAAGCATTTCACAGCATTACTTTTCTTTTTCTGCATTTCATTCAACGCCTCCCATATTTTGCTTAGTAAGTCTGGCGTTTCCACTTCCACACGATGAGCCTTGTAAGTGGGCTTGCTTAATAGAGATGCCGTTTCCTGTGTCAAAGCATATGAGACCGTTTCAGCGAAAGTTCCTTTTGGGTTTGCATAGGTAGCCCGCTTCGTTTCAATATCTCGTATTCCATTGATGAAGCTTTGAATTTTCATTCTTTCGATGAATTCTTGAGGTGCTCCTGCGTTTGCCAAATGAGCTAGCCTCTCAATCTCAGAAGAAAATTCTTGTAACGTCTCATTTGGTTTCTGGAAGCGATTCTGCAACTCCATTTGATATATCTGCTTCCTGTGCTCGCTACCATAACGTCTTTCAATGGCACCCATAATTGCGTCATAGCTGTTCCTTTCGCCCTCGCTAACAGTCTGTAATATTTCTGCTGCAGGTCCTTTCAATGCTACGAACAGGGCAGCGACTTTGTCCTCCGCACTCCAATTATTTACAACTGCCGTTTTCTCAAATTGTAGCTTGAATACTTGAAATGGACCACTTCCATCAAACGACGGAGGTTTTATCTTCTGTGTAGCAGTTGAAGCGACTGGACGACTTAGTTGAATATCCTGGAGACGGGCTTTCAATGCTTTTACATCGTCCTCTAATTTTTCTTGTCTTTCTTCAAGGACCTCCTTAACTTGTATAATTTTTGCATCCTGTGCCTTGAATTGTAAGGACATGCGTTCTTCTTGTGCCTCCAACTGAGCCGCAATGCCGGACACTTGTGATGAAAGTACTGACTGTTGCAATTCCATTTTTGACGTTATCTGTGCCTGTTGTTCTTCGATTTTTGTCGACATCTGTGCCTGTTGATCTTCCATTTTTGCCGATATCTGTGCCTGTTGTTCTTCGATTTTTGTCGACATCTGTGCCTGTTGATCTTCCATTTTTGCCGATATCTGTGCCTGTTGTTCTTCCATTTTTTTCGACATTTGTGTCAGCACAGCCAATATCGAGTTCATGTCTACGTTTGCTACTGACTGTGGAGCCTCTTCCTTCTGGGTTTCTTCCTTTTGCACCTCTTCCACATCATCGTTGAAATCAAACTCATCTACATTAATGTTATATGCTTCCATAGCTACTCTTAACCTTGCCTGTAGTTCAATTTTATTGCCGGTGGTACTCAGGTTTCTCTTTTCTAACTCCCTTTTAAGTTCTTGGATTTTCAGATCATTTAACTTTGCCATTATTCTTATTTCGTTATCCTTGTCTCGTTATCCTTGTTTCCTTATCCTTGATTCGTTATCCTTGATTCGTTATCCTTGCTTCGTTATCCTTGGTCCTGGAATTTATTTAACAATTCCAATTCTGACACCAATTGTTACGTATTTGTCGATAGCTCGATTATTTCTATAGGGTTCGTATCGCTGAATTGTTAAATAAAAGTCTTTATTTACTTCTTAATTCACACTGCTTTATTTCACGACTAAAAAGTCTACACTTGTTTTACTTCACTTGATGTTAACACTTCTACGGTTAAATTACGACTGACTCTGGAGCGCCTGCTCGCCGCCTTATATAGTCTGTCAAACGCAATCTGGAAAATTCTGGCAACACTGGAAATTATCTGGTATCTTCTTCTAGTTCTGGCACTTTCCCTAGAGATGTGTTCAATCATTTTAGTGATGTAAGTGGAGAACCGATTATATTCGCCACAATATGAATACTTTGGTACTGTACCGACTAATATAAAAGTTCTATAAAATGCAATGGATCAAACGAGCTGGGTGATCTAGTTGCCAGAGCTGATTTTGGAATTGAATTGGAGTCATTGAATCAGTTCTTAAAAATTTGTCGCGCTGCCCTCCTTTAAGTCAAAATGCCTGCTATGGGCAGTGGTCCTACCAAAAGTTTGATAAAAATAAAATTTGTTCTAAGCCAAAATAAAAATTATCTACGTATCATTCATATGTAATTGCGCTTAGGTGTTGAGTACGCCCTCATGAAGACGCTGAAAGTGTTCCACGCAGGATTACTGTGGATGTGTACGTAGATTTTGCCCCAGAAAGAGGATTATGTGGTTGTTGTTGTTGTTATGTGGTCCTTTCAATTAGTTATACACCAAAATAAAGGTATTTTGAAAAGGCAAATATTTATATTTCGAAAACTATCGGCCTCCGGACTGTTCCGACTGCAGATATAGGATCGGAGGACGGTGCAACGCCCCTTTTATAAACGGTTTTTTACACCCCCCTGGATCGGTAAAGGAAAGCGTGACCACGAAAAAAAATCATGAAGGCATTAATTTGTGATACCAAAATTTTTGAGATTGTGGCAACACTATACCGAAGCGCCATTTTTGACACTAAATAGCTTTCGCACAAATGCGTTTGTTGAACTTTTCCTATAATCTTGAGTTTGACATAAAATAGCATTCTACCCAAAATCTCACCAAACAGACCTGTTATCTATGCAATATACATTGACCGTGTAGCGTGTGCCTTTGGTTTAAATTAGGAGTGAGTAATGACACGATTTTTTGGGAGTTGACACCTAGGCACTGACTCACTAAAAAGAGTCGACTCACTGAGTTGGCACGATTGTGCTACAACACGTTTGTGTTACAGCACGATTATGCTACAGCACATATTACTTTCGTGCTATTATCAACCAAAAAGTGTTACTGTGTGCTATCAGAGACTGTGTCAGTGAAAGAGTCGCTCCGATGATGAATTGATATTTGTACGAGAATGGGGTATAAATCAATAATATAATTGAAGTGATAGGTGTGGGTGGGCAAATATACGGAAAATTAATTAATTAATTAATTAATTAATGTCGTTTTTGTTGTTGATTATTGATTTAGGCCTATGTAGCTCTGAGATATAGGGTAGTTTAGGGATTTTTGAGACGTTCATGAAGTACACATATTGGGCTATCTGATGGATAAATAAAATATACATATGTGTGTCAATATAAACTTAGTTGATAAGATCAATTGTTATGGTCAGCGTTTGACCTCGATTACGATCTACAATCGAGTGGAGCAGCAATGCATGGCGGTCGGCATGATCTAGGGTTGCACTGTGGCTAGTCATTGTCGGCTGGGCGGGGTTCTTGCCTACATTGCTGTCCTGCGCCATAAACAGAAAAAATCATATCATGCCTTTTCAAGCCAAAACGAGTAAAATAACACTAAAACAACATCCGGTTTAGCCGGATGCCACGGACGGACCGTTGAAAAATTCGAAAATTCAAAATAACCCGAAAAATCCAAATTCAAGAGGCCAGGCATCAGTTAAATTTAAATAAATGCAAACCGAGGGAAAATGTCGTTGAAATTTGAATATGAATTTGAATGTACGTTAAAGTCAGACGGACGTTAGCAAAACATTTAAACCGAAATTTAAATCGGACGGAAATACTGAGAATCGACGGAAAAATTTAAAAATAGATGAGCGCACGTTAAATTTAAATAATCGCGGACGGACGAGAAAATAATCGTTGCACCAAAATTTAAATTTGAATGTACGTTGAAATCGATATGCACTAAATTTGAATAAACACTGTCAAAAAAAACTGTCAAAGTGAATTTAAATTTGAATATTTATATCGCAAAAAAAAAATCGTTAAATTTGAATTTAATTTGAATCAACCGGAAGGACCGGTTATTAACAGGCATCTGAAAATACATAAAAGAAGCTGAAATTTAAAATATATGAACAATCAAAAAAAAAGTTAAAGGCCGACCTCACAAGGGGGTGGCGTTGCTGATGTTGTTGCAGCGCCGGTGCGTTTTTGTCCCACCCTAATCCATAGTCACTGTCGCACCCGGGTATCAGTGACCCCTTACCTGTAGTGCGCCGCTGGCGTTGTTGCAGCGCTGGTGCTTTACTAGCCCACCCTCTCATCCTTGGCCATCGGTGCACCTATATTTCGATGACCCCTTACCTGAAATCCCTATGCCTTTCTAAATTAGGGTGGTCAACATTCCCATTTAATTACAGATTTTATTCAAAATTCATTATTTATACATTCTTAAAAAAAAATGCTTATGTATATATATGTGTACATGCCCTACATATTTACTTTCTGATATCTACATCTATATTCATATATTGGGGACATGACCTGGTAATAAAAGTAGATTAAAGTTAACTTAGGAGCTAAATGAAAAAAGAGAAAAAGGAATTGCAAAAAAAAAATTTTTTTTTTTTTTTTTTTTTTTATAGGGTATGTATGTATATATATAGTAAAGTGGAGAAGGATTAAGTGAGGGAGATTATTATTAATCAGCTTGTTTTTATGTAATATTATGTGTGGCCTTTAGTAAATATTATTAATATTTATTTTATCGAATTTTGTGATTTACGTTAGTCCGGTTATACTTCCCTACACATTTTCCCGCCTCCTTTTGTATCGCCTGTATTTATTAAATTTCCCCCTTTGTTTTTACTAATGCTCGTACATATGTGAATGCACAGTTATATGTGCCAACGTTAGTCAATTCCTTTTTTTGTTTTTTTGTTTACTTACATATACTTATATATGCAAATGTAACTATGTAATTCTATAGTAAATATCAGTAAGATACAAAATCATTAAATGATAGCCATTGCAGCGTATTAACGTAAACCCATATTAATTACAAAAGAAAAGAATTTAATGGAAATATAATATTACGACAACCTTGGTAATTACGCCAATTCAAGGCAATAGTGATGAGCGATATATCGCAACCGGTGATTTTTCCACTGTGAAGAAAAAAAATTACAAATCGCAATTGCGATCACTTTTCCAAAGTAGCAGTTCACTACTTATTGGCAACTGCTATCGATATAGCAAGTAAGCAGTTCACCTATGTGAATCGCAATCGCAAAAGCATTATAAATTTTCTTTTGTTTACACTTTTGAGCAGACCACTTACGTACATATATAGAAATATAAAAAAAATTATTGAATTTACAATTTGTCTTTGAAAAATATTTACGAACAGCGATATTACTGCGGAAACGTTGTTATTGCTATCATTTTGTTAACATAAAAGAAAGACAGGTTATATCGCCCAGAAAACGCAAAATTAATCTCTACCGGTAACTGATGATTTTATACCAGTCCATGCGATCGCAATAGCAGTTCAAAATCACAGTGATTTAAAAATAGCAATCACCGAAATCACAGATATCGAAAAATCGCAGTTTCACTCATCTCTACAAGGCAATCAGAAATACATATGTTATTCTATAAGGGAAGCTACCTATCTATGTTAAAGTGAAATTTTAAATACATGTTATAATATATATTTACATTTGAACAAATAAAAGTGCACGTCCCTTTTATCTTCACTCACCACCCGTTGTGGTACACCTTTGGTGATGGTGTTACCGATTTGCTGCTACTGCTGTTATTGTTGTTGCTCCATACGTGGTACTGATAGTTATTGCTATTGTTGTTCTTGTGGCACCATCTGTCATACTCTTCGTTGTTGTTGCGATGGCACAATATGTTGCTTCTGTGGTTGTGACTGTGCACTACGCTTTGCACTTATTGTTGCGGTCGTTCGCTGCGGCACTGGTTGCTGTTTGCTGTGGTGGCACAATATGTTGCACGTTGTTGTTATGGCTTTGGCGCTATACGTGGTATTTACTGTTGTTGTCGTGCGCCCCGTGGTGCAATTATTGTTACTGATGCTGCACCATTTCTTGCACTTGTTGTTGTTATGGTGATATGTGGATTCGTGATTGCTGCCGTCTTGCTGAAACTTGTATTATTGTTGCTGTTACTGTCACCCAGACTTGTGTCAGACAGTGCAATTAGGCGCACACAAGGCCACATAACTAAGCAGACGGAGACGTTGAAGAAGAGCAAGCAGCAGAAGATGGAGCTACAGCCGTTCATCCAGCACTCAGGGAACCGACGAATGAATAAGGTGTGCTGTTGTGTAGGTATCCCGCGGATGTTGCTGCTGCTGTTAGCAAAACGTTTACGCACAAAGTAAGGATGCCGGCAACGCAACTGATGGATGTTTAACGTCTGTTGTTGCTGTGGAAGTAGTGGCGCAAAAGTGAAATGCTCGCTAAAAGAAATTTTTCCCCCTTTTTTTGTATTTCGTAAATCTTCCTCTTTTTGTTTTTATTTATTTTCCAAAACTTGTGGCTTTCAATTTGTTAGCCAAACCTCTTATGTGCGACCGAGCACTACCACGTTCACTTGCTGATTCCCTACCACCACGAAAAAGAAACCGCCTCGCTCGATTGCCACTACCCAACTGACTACTGCTGTCCTAAAAAAATTTTCAATTACCCAGCGTGCCTACACTTCCCCTTTTTTTTCTGTATTCATCTGGAAGAGTCCCGTTTCTTTTTCGTATAGCCTGCAGTGGTGTAGTGACGTGTGCATAATAGTGGCGTGACTTTACGGTTACCCGAATGTCTATATCATGGTATGACGCTAGCAATGACACACCAAGGTGGAATGCGATTGCCATGTTACATAAAAAAAAAATACCAAAACTTTCGGAATAAATGCCTCAATCATTTTTCCCATGAAACTATCTCAAAATAATCGATTATATTCGTGCCCTAGCAAATTTGCTACTGTAAAATTCTATTAGTGTACATTGGGAATATCAGTAAACATTGTTGTCTTACGCTCAAATTATAAAAATGGTAAGAGACAGGAAAATCTGATTAATGAAACAACAGTACAAATGTGTGGTAATTAATTATTTAATGTTCTGCGAATAAAAAAAAGTTTAAAGTTGTATAGGGCGAATAAGAACATTTTATAATATGTGCATTTGAAAGTACTAAGTATCCGAATAACCATGTGTTACGCATTTTCACAGTACGAAGTGTTCATGGCAACCCTGGAAGAACCAGTTTGTCCATCACCAATACATGTGCATCTCCCGCCATTGGAACGATTGTGAAGATTCGGAGGGGAAATTTCTCATGATGCCTACTCGTAGAGGTCGGCTCGATAGCTTGCCAGATTTGAAGAAAAATTTATGTGCGATCTATAAAGCTCGGGTTCTAAAAAAAAATGAAACAATACCATATAATCATCTCGAAGAATAAAAAAAAATCAATGTAAATTTCGGATAAACCCACTCACTTAAAATTTGTTTAAACACTTAGTGGAGGAAAAGGGGAATTAATTACAGGATTTGAGCAAAGAAAAATTTCGCATTTGGAATGTCTAGTAACTGAATGAGAAAATAAGAATCGTTATTATTGCTAGAACACCATAATTGGTAAATGAAATTACTCGAACAGGAAAGTTACTGACGGCTAAGAAAAAAAAATTGTAAGCTGTTCCATCGAAACCACCCCTATAATACAACCACATTCTCCTTCACATGCGACCAAGGCTAATTTATAGAAGGTTAACCTACTAAACAGCTGATTGCAAACTTTTTCCTATTTTTTTTCTTTTTTTTTCTTCATATTGTGGTGCTTATGTCAAAACTTATGTCAATTTTGATCTTGCCGCAATATGATTTCTACAATGGCGGGCTATGATTTTGACAGAAGCATCACAGAATACACAACCAATTTACATGGAGTGTGTATGTATGTATGTCCGTATATAGTACTGCAAAACCCTTCTATAATTGAACCATGCATGCGACGACCTTTCATATTTGCCCACGCGTCACCAATACATGTACATGTTTTTTCTCTCTCATGCCAACATGTCGCCATCATTAATTGGAAGTTATAGCATGTTCATGGTGAGCCTGCGTTTTGCGTTTCGGAGGCATTTTTGCGTTTAGTCCAAAACGCAACATTAACACCCTCATTCTGTATTACGAAACGAACGTTCGTTTTGTATCAAAGACGAATCGTTCGCCTGTTTGTATTATGTATTACGAAAACAGAAGCAGACGAAAACAGCTGCCAAAACGTAAGAAATTTACATTCTCTATTTCGAAAAATCGACAAAACGACGAAAAGAAATGTCAAATTCAAACGAAAACTATTTTGTTATCGTTTATGAATTTGAAATGGAAGAATGGTTGGTTAGGCATACGTGCACCACCAAAAACACCACCAACAAAAGTACTGTAAACAACCACTCCATACACAACAGACCCTATAACAACAACAACACTTCCTACGACTATTCCATCTACAATAGAGCCACCTACATCACTGATTACACCATGCCCACCAAAAGTCACACAACCAACAACACTACACCGACAAGACCATCGCTGTGACGAAAGCGCAGCTTCTATGATATGATTGCTAGGCTAGCCGAAGCAGCAAACAAAAACAAGCCAAAGCTACCAACACATTAGCAACAGCAGCTATTGCCGAATGTTTGCGCGAGATCGCACCGTCAACGCAACCATTATCACCGTTGAAAAGGCAATCGCTACCTTATGTATGAATTCATCTTCGAATAAGGCTGTGTGCCAATCGGTAACATTTTTCTCTATGGTAAAATGTGGTAGAAAATTTTACCATGTTGAGAAGAAAAAACACAATTTTGCTGTGCCAAACGGAATAGAAAATTTTGACAGTTAAAAAGATAATTTTTGGGCGAAAACGGACAACGATACAATTTTAAAACGTAAAATTAATATAATTGTTAATGGCAATATTGATGGAAACAGAAGAAATGTATTCATGTAATGATCTGATGTTATTTTGTTTTTAAATATTTGTGTTACTTGTATATGTATGTAATTACAAAATGTCAAAATTTTACCTAGCCCATTGGGCTAGGTAAAATTATGACACTAGAATTCACCACGAATACTGCCAAAATTTTACTCCCTTATGTCAAAATTTAATTTTTTCTATCAATTGGCACACAGCCTTATATGAGAAAATACCGCCTGCAGTGTGGTTATAATTAAACCGCGATGGATGACAAATTCTGAAAGTAATAGCTTAGCGATGTGTGAAAATTGTGGTATGCTAAAATCACCGGCAAGCGAAGCCTGTCTACCCTCACGTCCTTCATAATGTTTTGCACCTAATCTTTTTAATTTTCAGTAAAATTTTTAAACAAACTATTGGGAAAATAAACAAATGAAATTATACATATGTATATATGTATGTACATAAATATATTGACAGAGACAAGAAAACAAAGAAGACTGGTGTTTCCAGATTTTCGGAAAAATGCTTAAAAAATATAAAAAATTTGAAAAAAAAAGTTTTTTTTATAAATCTTAAATTATTTTCATACGGTAAATTGCTATTTGACAAATGCTTTCGTCTCATATTTTGTCATAACGTAAGCAACGTAAGAATTGACGAACAACATAGAGAATGCCAATGCTAGACGAAATCGTCTCGAGACGATTCGTTCGTCTGAGCTTCCGTTCGCAATACAGAATGAGGGTGTAAATGTTACATTTCTCTATACAAATGCCACCACCAAAATGCAACTTAACGCAACTATTTTTTTGCGTTTTGAATGCTAACGCAGGAAGCAACCCTGAAATCTTCGAACAAATTTGCCATTCGAATGAAAAATAGTGGCAACGCTCTGGCAATACAAGAACGAAATACCTACAAGATTACGCATATAGAGCAGCATGAGCATGGGCACACGAGCTCCCTGATGACGTCACTCTACATGTAATGAACGAAAGTAAACAAAACAGAGATCAAAATTAATTGTTTCGAACTTCTCAAATGCGCATTTACAAAACGCGGCAGCATGAACACTTTTCGAAAAGCCATCTTCGAAAATGCAAAATGTTGCGTTTCAAATCCAGCATGAACATAGTATTACTGGAATCTACAAAAAAAAAACTACTAAAATAGTGGTGCTGCCACACAAACAGAATTGAGCAACCGATATTAACCCGTTTATGATCGATATCGGCATTGATATCGATAGCAAACCATAACACAATTACAATATTTAAAATGAATGTATCTTTTTATATATGCACATACATACGATAATGGGTTAAAGTCCAAAAGTGTTGAAAAATTATCTAGTTTCTGAATATCATAACCAAATTTACTAAAATTAAGGGGAACAACCGAAAAAACCCCAAAATAAGTGTCCATACAAAAACGGGTTAGTGTCCGAAAGTTAGTACAATTCATGCAGAATACACCTACATACACCAAATTTGCCTTAATCACCTGGAATAAATGAAAAAATGTATAAATAGGTGACCACCCCAATACACCAAGTGCCATATAAAGTAAGTATGCACAAGATGACGCTAAATAAGAGGCGAAATCGAACGTGCCAGCGGAGTCGAGTATACTACTGAGTTGACGTGCTATAAACGTGCCAGCGGAGTCAAGTGTGCTACTGAGTTGACGTGCTATAAACGTGCCAACGGAGTCAAGTGTGCTACTGAGTTATAGCCCCGACACATAGCATACGTCAATCCGTCTACGTCGACGTATGTGACTGACAGCTCAGTAAAATGTCGGCATTTAAACGTACGTCGTCACACGTACGACGGATCCGTCGCCGCAACGTACCGAAGTTGCCCAAAAGTCAACTTTTGGTATACGTCAATCCGTCGCTATGTCAGCTGATTGCTTTTGATTGTTAACCTTTATCTACTCTTGAATTTCACTTTTTTTGCAATTTGCTTTTCGAGTTTTTTCTCATTTGTATAACATTCCTCCATAAAACAAAATGGTCAAGAATTATCAGGAGATGTGAAGTTACTGAAAACTGAATTTCAATAGGGCAACTTAAAAGAGAAATTACAAAATATTCTAAAGAGTTAAATTTTTGCCACCACCTCTGTAGTTAAAGGTTAATCAAACAGCTGATTTTTGTATATCCGCCAACGTTTCCTATGTGGCGACCTCTCCGTCAAGTACGTGAGCTGTCAGTCACATACGTCGACGTAGACGGATTGACGTATGCTATGTGACGGGCCTATTATCATTTTATCGTGAGGTGAGCTTGAGCGTGCCGCTCACTGATGGGAGTTGACACAGAGTCATGCTCAGTGCTGAGTTACCCAAGCCTAGTTTAAATAAAAAAAAAATTGTTTTATAGTACTCGTTTCTAAACTATATAAACAACGGCTGAAATGTTCAGCCCATCAATAACTACGATTGTGGGCGTAGTCTTTATAGCATACATCGTCCATAACATATGGATAATGGCTCAATTGTTTACAACGTTGAATTGCTCCGGCTGGCCCTGTTACACATCGTTTCTTAGCGAAAGACCTCAAATGCAATTAGCACTATTTACGTCCATTAATATAAATCCGATAGCGAGTGAGGTGTCTAAAGTATACAGTAATAAGAACTTTGACTACACAAACCCATTTCATGAACGTTTAAAAATTGATATGCCCATGAGAACGCGTCGAAACGGAAGTCTTTATTTACAAGTAAGATACTAATATGTATGTACATATGCACATAAAACGGAAAATTGCGCGATTTTTTGGGTCGGCTTTACATTAAGGAACCACGGTCCGAGGGGTGCTGAGGGTCTCTAACATATCTCAAAACTGAAATAGAAACCTGCCGGAGGCTTATAGTCACAAGATATTTGTTGGTAGTTGGAAGGGTCCATAGGTATTACCCCAGAAAGAGAGTTCTGCCGGCTGAGGGCTATTTTTTAAATCGCAGCCGAAGGCCACCAACGCAAAAAGATGTTCTACACACATATACATATGTGCATGTTTTTATAAGTGCATTTCCTCTGTAATAGTGCAAAGTTTTGGGGTTTGGGAAAATGGTATATAATGAACCACGATCCGATAAAAAATACTTTTTCCGGAGGGTAGGGGTGGACTCATAGATCACAAAAAACAGAGTCGCAGCCTCCGGACGCTTATTGTTCAGGAGATATTCCTTGTTAAAATAATGTATGCGAAAAACACCTTTTTTGCGTTAGCGGCCTTCGTCCGCGCTTTAAAAAAACAAACCTCAGCCGACAGAGGGTTGGAACTTCATAAGTCGTGCCACGATTCCAGGAAAACTGTTTTTATAAGGGGGCGTGGCACCGCCCCCCGATTCTATATCTGAAGTCCAAACGGCTAAGAAACAAATAGTTTTGGAAATATTAATGTTTAAAGTTGCGTAAATTGTCACACTGAAAAGCTCTTTTTTTGCGTGCAAATCGATTGGTCTGTTGGTCTAGTGCTTCCACACAACAACAAAAAATCCAAAAAAAAAACAGCAATCAAAAAATGTCTAAAATGGACAAAGAGATGTTTTATAAAAGTTATGCGTATAATACCCTTATGCGTTGGCGGCCTTCGGCCGCGCTTCAAAAAAATAACCCTCAGCCGGCAGAATTCTCTTTCTGGAGTAGAATCTAAGATGGATCCACAGTGCTTTTGCGCAGAACACTTTTCTGCGTTGGCGGCCTTCGGTCGCGCTTATAAAAAGTAACCCTGGGCTACGCCATCCAAGTCTGGTCGTGTGTCATAACCGTGGCTATTACTATTAACAATTTCATAAAAAATAGTAAATATTTTTGTTAATAGACCCTCCCACTATACCTTCTGTGAAATTCATTTAAAAATATACAGTGGTTTAGAAACTATGAACATTGGCACGACTTATGAACTTGCAGCCCGACAGAGTTCTGCTTCTGGAGAACTTTAATATTATAATTTAATAATAGAATATTTCCTGAAAGTTTCACTGAAAAATTCACAGTAGTTTGTAAATATATGAAATTGGTTCGTTATATCCCCTCAGCAATGACCTGGAAGGACACTGCTGCGAGTAATGCTGCCGATGTGAGTAACCTGTTTGGATCATTCTTAAAAAGTATATAGAATAAACCAGATACCCCCGTTATTCAAGAGGACCAATATGTATACAATCATCACTTGCCAAAATTTTCGAAAAACTTGTTCTACCACAATTTACATTTGCGTTTAGTAATGTTATATCGGCTCGGATTTCCATCTGTCTACAAAAAGGGTCGGCTTTACATTGAGGAACTATGCTCCGAGAAAAATTACTCTCAGGGATGTAGACGGCCTCACAGTTATCAGAACGAAAAAAAACCTGCCGGAGGCTTATAGTTCACGAAACATTTGTTGGCAATTTTTTGGTAGTTGGATTGTTCCATAGACATTACCCCAAAAAGGGAAAGGGCCGAAGGCCGCCAATGCAAAAATATTTTCTACACACATATATATGTACATGTGTGCGTGTTTTTATAAGTGCCTTTCCGGGTAATCGTACATAGGTTTAGTTTGGTAAATTTTACAACTTACAAACATCTTCGGTCGACGGGACTTTTGGATTTATAATCAGGAGGACCTCCTCTACAACCCCCAATAACTTTTTCAATGCATGGAAGACTGTTGATAAATTTTCCCGTTATATCTACAAATGAATACACCACTCGGCTCTCACTCCTGCTCTCTGAGAGCAACCCTTCACCAAACGATGTATCTGAGGAATGGGAACACATCGCTCGTTCACTTCGTATCGCCGCTGAGGAACCTATAGGATACAAGCGAGCCCACAAAAACACCTGATACGACAAGGAATGTCGCGATGCCTCGGAAAGAAAGAACGCTGCCTACAGGGCTACATTGTGTGCGGGCGCAACGCGAAGCGTATGGGAGCGTTATCGAACGGCGAAGAAGGAAGAGAGGCGCCTTTTTCGAAAGAAGAAAAGGGAGGCTGAAAGGCGCGAGTGTGAAGAGCTTGAGATGCTGGCGGGTAGGAACGATGCTCGAAAATTCTATCAAAAAATCAGGCGGATGACTGAAGGTTTCAAGACCGGGGCAAATTCCTGCCGGAATGATAACGGTGATCTGGTAACTGATGTCCAGAGCATACTTAAGTTGTGGAGGGATCACTTCTCCTCCTTGCTAGATAATGGCAACAGTGAAAGTGCGGAAGGAGAAGATGTACGACCCGAATCCCCAATAGCAGATGATGGTAGGCATGTTCCACCACCTGATCATGACGAAGTGCGAATAGCAGTATCTAGGCTTAAGAATAACAAGGCCCCGGGCGCTGACGGCTTGCCAGCCGAGCTATTCAAACATGGTGGCGAAGAGTTGATAAGGAGCATGCATCAACTCCTATGCAGAATATGGTCGGACGAGCGCATTCCCGACGATTGGAACTTAAGTGTGCTCTGCCCAATCCACAAAAAAGGAGACTCCACAGTACGCGCAAATTATCGTGGGATAAGCCTCCTGAATATCGCATATAAGGTCTTAGCAAGTGTATTGTGCGAAAGACTGAAGCCTATCGTCAACAATCTGATTGGACCTTATCAGTGTGGCTTCAGACCTGGTAAATCTACCATCGACCAGATCTTCACAATACGACAAATACTGGAAAAAACCCATGAAAAAGGATCCGACACACACCATCTCTTTGTCGATTTTAAAGCCGCTTTTGAAAGCACGAATAGGAATTGCCTGTATGCCGCAATATCTGAATTTGGTTTCCCTGCTAAACCTATACGGCTATGCCAAATGACGTTGACTAACACCACCAGCTCCGTCAGAATTGGGAAGGACCTCTCCGAGCCGTTCGAGACCAAACGAGGTTTCAGACAAGGTGACTCCCTTTCGTGTGACTTCTTCAATTTGATGCTGGAAAAGATAATACGAGCTGCAGAACTTCACCGTGCAGGAAGCATCTTATACCACAAGAGTGTTCAACTGCTAGCGTACGCCGATGACATCGACATCATTGGCACTAACACGCGCGCCGTATGTTCTGCCTTCTCCAAGCTGGATAAAGAGGCTACAAATTCGAAACTGTTAAGGACTTCGTCTATCTGGGAACCACCATTAACACCAAGTATGATGTCAGCACGGAGATCCAACGAAGAATCACGCTTGCCAATAAATGCTACTTCGGACTAAGTAGGCAACTGAAAAGTAAAGTCCTCTCTCGACAAACAAAAATCACACTCTACAGGACGCTCATCGTTCCAGTCCTCATGTACGGGGCAGAAGCATGGACAATTTCAAAATCAGATGAGATGGCACTTGGAGTATTCGAGAGAAAAGTTCTTCGTAAGATTTATGGACCTTTGCGCGTTGGCGTGGGCGAGTATCGACGGAGATTTAACGATGAGCTGTACGAGCTTTACACAGCCATCGACATTGTTCAGCGAATAAAGATCCAGCGGCTGCGTTGGGTAGGTCATGTCGTGAGAATGGACGAAGGCGCTCCGGCCAAGAAAGCATTTCTATCGAAACCCGCTGAACGCAAAAGAAAAGGGAGACCTCCACAGCGTTGGGAAAATCAGGTGGACAGCGATGCTGCCTCCCTAGGTGTTCCCAAGTGGCCCCATGCTGCACGAAACAGAAGCAATTGGCGCGCTCTGTTGGACTCGGCCAGAATCGTCTAGACGGTTAAGCGCCAATCAAGAAGAAGAATAATCTACAAAACAGCATGGATTCTTCGGTGGGAGATCAACATCTAGCAATCTCTATCTATTAGAGCGTTGCAATGAGACATTCGTTCAAGTGCAGATTCGTGTACTTTTTGCTTTCGACTACTGTACTACTCGTACTCATTCAAATGGGAAGTGGTAGTACAAGTACAAGTTTGATAGCTGTTGCTACAGTTCTCCATTCGATTGTTCGTTTATTTATTTCATTTCGCACATTTAGCTACATACCCACATATATGTACCTACATACATATGTATACTTTTGGTTGTGCATACATGCTTGTTGCTGCTGTTGTTGTACAAGTGTTAATTTGCTGGGTTTCGTGTACTTCCGAGCAGTACAGCAATGTCTCATGACGATCGGATAAGGTACGCACACTTCTCATTGTTGTTCGTGTACGAGTGGCATAGTTCTCATAATAAAGCGAGATGTTGTACTTCACTACAAGAAAACCAAACGAATAACTCGTTTGGACATATGAATGTACTCATGCAGTAGTCTACTATCTATACACTAATTTCATATTAAACACTCTAATGCATGGTCTTGGTGTACACTCGTTATACACAGGTTTTTAGCAAAGCCTTCGACATGGTCGATCATGAGATACTTATTAGTAAATTAAGTAATTATGGTGTGCTGTCAGTGCCCTAAACTGGCTACGTTCATATTCATTAGGCAGGCGTATGCAAGTATGTACCAACGGTCATTTATCTACCATATTTGAAGTTATTTCTGGGGTACTTCAGGGTTCTGATCTAGGAACACTCTTATTTTGCATTTTCATAATGATATTGACGATAAACTCGAATGTGACTTTTTGTTATATGCAGATGATATGAAGATTTTCAAAAAGATTAATGGTCAATTTGGATGCATCTGCTGCAGAGCTGACCATAGAACAAGAAGATTGCTGGGTGCTGTGCAATCTAATAGAAAATACGTAGCCTATGGTCCATACAACAGAATAGTTAACCTTGCAAATCAACACGCACATCACGTGGACTTCTTTAGTGGGTCTCCTCCTGGCCTAGTACGCACTTTAAAATCAATGCTCTGAGATTTTTCTTCTTACGTTTTTTTGTTGTTTTTACATTGCGTTATTTCTGTTTGGAGCGACGGAAAATTAACTAAATTAATTTCAATGTCTGTAAGTACTTATATTCTTTGCCTTAGAAAGTATTCTAGTTCACCATATAGAAATATACAAATATCTAACCAAGTAAATTAGCCAAAAATGGATGTATAAAATTTCATTCAACTCAGCCAAACCGTTTTCGCGATAGTTTACAAAGGAATTTATAAAATTAGGTTATGTAGAAATCCAACAGATTAATATGTATTTTAATTGAAATACGTCGTAAAATACCATTAATTTGATGCCCATATTAATAATAATACAATGGCGCTATTGTAACTCTGACGAGTTTTATGGCCGAGCTTCTCCCAATTTGAGGTGTGCTCCTTTCTGTTTTTCCTACTAATTGGGTGGACCTACAGTTTTATGCCGGCTCGGAACGGCGAATGCATTTTTTGTGAGAAACTTTTTCATGACAGTCGGAGGGTATGCCGCCCACTGCCGAGAGGTGACCGCTGCTCTTAAAAAACCCAATAATTGGATTTTTACTAATTAGAAAATTTTTTTAGTGTTTTGCTCGGACCGTGGTTTGAACCCGAGACCTCTAGCATAGCAGGCGAGCACTCTACCCACTGCACCACAGCGGCCACTTGGATAGGCATACTATCTGTAAAACGAATTTCATCCAAATCGGTTCGGTCGTTCCCGAGATAGTAGTGGATATAGAAATATATAAATAAACAAATATACATACATATAAGAATAACTCGTTTAAGGTTATAAGATAATCCAAACAAACATAATCATGGTACCATGTCTAGATTACGCTTACAATCCCCTTCATATTCTATTTTAAATTTCAAAATAAATAGTACATAAAATTACTTGCTAGCTATATTCAAATATTTTTTATATGGGCGATACGATAAATGCGATCTCAAGAAAAACGTGTGGATTGTCCCTTACGATAAAAATTAAAGCCAATTTTTGGCACAACCATAAGGAATTCAGCTATAATATTTTACCAGGTGATGCGCTGACGGATGTAGATTTAATTTGCATCAAAAAGTGAAATTCGAGAAAATGACCCTTACGATCAAATCGCGCAAAGGGGTCGATATGCTAATAAATTGAACAGAGATTCAGTCACCAATTATTATAATTTCCCGCTTATAAAGTGCAGTTTGTTTTGGTTTAATGGGAATGGATGTAGAATACGAAACTGGGGTCGTATCGTCACAAAAGATCACGGATCGCATTCGATACGAAAAATAATTCCGTGATACGTCTCACGTATTTTCTAAATGGCATTATCACATACGAAAGCTATCGTATCGTATTTGGTTTTCGAGTTCACAATGGTTTTTGTGCAAATAACCACCCTGTAGAACACACTCTTAGTTCACAATAGATGTACAAGTGTCAAAAAGGTCGCACAGCTGATGATATGTGAATCTACCACATCTTATATACAATAAAAAATAATTACAAAATATTATTTAAACAAGTTTACATACATATTTACAAAATGCAATAAGCTTTCATTAGAAATATCTATATTATCTGTTTACCAACCCCAGTGTGTACCAAAACCATCAAAGCTCATATGCGACGAAGTATCAGCCGGAGAGTAATGCACAGTATGACTAGCGCCATACGCCGAAACACCGGGAGCATTGTGAGTGTAAATGGAGGCAGTTGGACCAAGATTGTAGATGGTGGTGGCCACAACAGTAGCAAAGTAAACCGAGTGAGCTGAATGAACGGCATGATGAACTGCATGATCACAACCCGGAGCTGGCGCAGAGTAGGTGACATGTTTGGTGGTAACAGGCACTTGCACCTCATGTTTGTGATACACTGGAGCTGGAGCTGGAGCATAAGTAATTAACTTGCTAACAGCGGCGACAACAGCATGCAAATTCAATGAGTAACGAATGGCTGGGAAAAGAAAAGAGCTGTTAATCTTTTGCATTTTTTTGTTTGTTTTCAAGTTGCCAACAAATTTTATATTTGATATCTTTAAAGTTATTACGTTTTCATTGTTAGGAGCATTCCATGGAAAATGGTAAATTTGTCCCGTACAAACATTTCGATTTCTCATACATATACTAGTTTTTCAAATGCAAACTTCTGCTTTTGTTTAGAAATTAGCCACACAATATTGATGTACTAGAAACTTTGTTGCATGACCATTTGGTATGTCTGTGAATTGTAAACATTTATATCATTTGTCCCGTACAAACAATAGGTCTGTTTGGTGAGATTTTGGGTAGAATGCTATTTTATGTCAAACTGAAGATGAAGGCAAAAGTTCAACAAACGCATTTGTGCGAAATGCTATTTAGTGTCAAAAATGACGCTTAGGAACAGTGTTGCCACAGCCTCAAAAATTATGGTATCACAAATTGATGCCTTCATGGTTTTTTTTTCGTGGTCACGCTTTCCTTTACCGATCGTAAAAACCGTTTATAAAAGGGGCGTTGCACCGTCCTCCGATCCTATATCTGAAGACGGAACAGTCCGGAGGCCGATAGTTTTCGAAATATAAATATTTGTTTTTTTCAAAATACCTTTATTTTGGTGATAACGGGTTGAAAGGACCACATAATCTTTCTGGGGCAAAATCTACGTACCCATCCACAGTAATCTTGCGTGGAATACCTTCATCGCCTTCATGAGGGAGTACTTAAATTTATATAAAAAAAAAAACACCTAAGCACAATTACATATGAATGATACGTAGATATTTTTTATTTTGGCTTAGAACAAATTTTATTTTTATCAAACTTTTTGTTGGACCACTCCGCATAGCAGGCATTTTGACTTAAAGGAGGACAGAGCGACAAATATTTAAGAACTGATTCAATGACTCCAAATCGATTCCAGAATCAGCTCTGGCAACTAGATCACCCAGCTCGTTTGACCCATTGCATTTTATAGACCTTTTATATTACTCGGTACAGTACCAAAGTATTCATATTTATTTGCATGTGAAATTTAAGTATTATCTTTATATTTTTATATTATAAAAAAAAAAAAACGATATCGTTAAAACCACGAAAGTAGCTTACTTTATTAATTTTAATTTTTTTCTCAAAAATTTTTCTGTGTTAGAACACCAAAAGCAGCATATTTTATTAATTTTAATTTTTTTTTTCAAATATTTTTCGGTGATACCAAAAAAAACCATAAATGTATCAATTTGTGATACCAAATTTTTTGAGGCCGTGGCAACACTGTTTACAATTTCTTCCTCTTCTTCAGAGATTTTGACACATTTTAGGAAAGTACCCACACAAATTCTGTGTGCGGATTCCTACAAATAGCTAGTCTTCTTTCTCGCTCACATCCTCTGATCCTCTCGCTCTTTTGTGGTAAAATACCTGCAAATCATACGCTTTCCTACACTCAACAAACGCTATTAATGTAAAAAATTACATTACAGCAGTTTTAATTCTTTTGGAATAACCTTATTTCTAATATTTATGTGGTTTGAATAAACCTTGATATTAGTGCTACCACATTTCCTTTTTTATCTTTTTCTAATACAATTAATTTGACTAAAATTGTACCTGGTTCGCATAAACCAAGGATCATGGTAGACCAGCCCTGTCCCGTACAAACACGTAACTTTTTTAAGATTTTTCACACATACACGAATATTTCAAAAGCAAGTTTCTGCTTTTAATAAGAGTATTATCAAACAGTAATAATGCACCAGATATTCTGTTGGTTAACATTTTGGTGTGCCTTTAATTCAAATCCAAAACTAAAAATTCGTACAATTTGTCCCGTACAAATCTTGGAATGCTCCGTTATAAATTTTGTTGTGATTGCAAATTTACGCAGTTTTTGCCTTGATTTAACTTCAACTGTATTTATAGCCTTCGCCTTTGTATTTTCCTCGGCTCAGATATTCATTTTCGGCTTTAGCATAAGGACCCAAGGTCCGAGAAAAATTTCTTCTTTATTGGGGTAGAGGGCCTCTCACAGATCTCTAAAATGAAATTCAAACCTGCCGGAGGCTTATGGTTCACGAGATATTTGTTGGTAGTTGGATGGGTCCATAGATGTTACCTTAGAAATAGAATTCTTCCGGCTGAGGGTTATTTTTTTGAAGCGCGGCCATAGGCCGCCAACAGAAAGAGGTGTTCTATACACATATGTTTATACATGAAGCGTCGCTCATGTTGTTGTTGTTGTATTAGCAGTACTAAGCCCTGCCTAGGCAACACACCTTTGTCATAAACTATCATCAATTTCATCTAACGGTAGACCGAGGAATGTTGCAGCCTCTATGGGGTTTGTCCAAAGGGACATCGGTGTTAGATGGGTTGGTTTTGAGGGGCATGTGAAGAGGTGCTGAGTGTCGTGTGGTGTCTCTCCACATGCTGGGCATACATTTGGTATGCTTGAATCAATTCTGGACCTGTATGAGTTCAGTCTGCTGCAGAATCCCGATCGGAGTTGCGCGAGTGCAACTCGTGTTTCTCGCGGCAGATCGCGCTCTTCTTCTGCTATAGGTGGTGGTTGGTCTCTGATTAATAGGTATGCCGGACGGACGGACACATAGCTGTCAACTGTGTCGGAATGGATTTTATTGAGGGCCTGCCTATAGGTTGCCGGATTGAGCGGTTGTGGTATGTAATTTTCCACCTCTCTGCGTAAGTCAAGAAGGTGTTTTCTGACATGACGGGGGGGTGGTTCTGGCTCAATTAGATGACTATTAGGGTGGTTTCTTCTATAGCATCCCAGTAAGAATTGCTTGTCTAGCATGGTGTTGTGTTTCTTGACAGGGAGCATTTGAGTTTCAAGGTGAAGGTGGTGTTGTTGTGTCATCTGTAGGCAACCTGTGGCGGTCCTCAATGCAGTGTTTTGGCATGCCTGTAGCTTCGTCCATTGGGTGGTGCAAGTCCCCGGCGACCATATTGGCGACGCATAATTTAAGACCGGCCGGCCAATAGCCTTGTACGTCGCTAATAGTGTTTCCTTGTCTTTGCCCCATGTGCTGCCGGCAAGCGATTTGAGAATTTTGTTGCGACTTTGTACTTTATTGGCAATTGCGGTCGTATGCGCGGAGAATGAGACAAGACTGTCGAACGTAACACCTAAAATTTTAGGATTGTTCGTAGTTGGTATCTCGGTGTTACCAATGTGGATATCCAATTCCAGTCTTACCTCCTTCGTCCATGTCGTGAATAGGGTCGCGGAGGACTTACTTGGAGACAAAGCCAGATTTCTCGAATTAAAGAAACCGGAAAGATCGGAGAGATAGTTGTTGATTTTCGAGCATAGGTCGTCTATGTCGGTGCCTGACGCCATTATCGAACAGTCATCGGCGTATGAAATAATGTTAACTCCTTCTGGTGGGGAAGGGAGTTTTGATATGTAGAAATTAAACAACATTGGGTACAGGACACCACCCTGGGGAACCCCTTGTTTAATTCTTCTTGCCTTAGATTTTTCGTTCCTAAAGTCCACCGATGCATGTCGACCACTCAGATAGTTCGCGGACCATCGTTTGAGTCTCGGTGGGAGGGATGATTGTACTAGGTCCTCTATAAGGGTGGCGTGGTTGACCGTGTCGAAAGCTTTCGACAGGTCAAGTGCCACGAGGACCGTTCTCGCGCAGGGGCGCTTTTGATTGAGTCCTTGAACTATCTGGGTGTTAATGGCGTTTAGAGCTGTTGTTGTGCTGTACGTTTTGCGGAAACCATGCTGGTGGGTCGCTAGTTGTATATGTTCGTTGAAGTAGGGGAGTAGTACGGCCTCAAGTGTCTTGACTACTGGGGAAAGGAGAGATATCGGGCGATATGAGTCCCCTTGGTTGGCTGGTTTCCCTGGTTTCAGTAGTGGGACCATTCTTGCCATCTTCCATATATTGGGTATGACAAGAGTGGTCAAAGACAGGTTGAGGACCTCCGTTAGGAATCTTACTCCCATCTGTCCGAGGTGTTTTAACATCAGCATGGATATTCCGTCTGGTCCGACTGATTTAGACGATTTCGCCTTCCTAATGGCTTCCTGAACCTCCGTGCTGGTGATGTCAAGCTGCGCATCGTTGTTTGGTTGTTTGCGCATTTTTCTGAGTATTCGACGCTTGGCTCTGTCTACCGGAGGATGTGGTAGGAATTGCCGACCAAATTGGTTCGCACATCGCTTCGGGTCCGACTCTGCTTCACCTCCAAAGGTTATGGACACTTTGTCCTTCGGCTTCGTCGGGTTAGACAGGGCTTTCACGGTTGCCCAGAGCTTGGCAACCCCAGCAGAGAGATTGCAAGATTTCAGGTGTTCCCTCCACTTCGATTTTTTGTGTTCGTCCACCAACGCCCGAATTTCCCGGTTGAGGTCCTTAATGCGGGGGTCTCCCGGGTCGGTGTGGCGGATCTGGTCTCGCTCCCTGGCTAATGTAGCGGCTTCACCCGGAAAGTTGGGTCGGATCTCTGGGATTCTACCCGCCGGAATGAAGCGTGCATTAGCTTTGGCAATGACCTTGCGGAATTTTTTCTCGCCGCCGAGCACATCGGTCGGAGCGGGAAGAGCACCGAATATGCTCTCTGTGTATTCTGTCCATCTGTCCCAGTCTGCTTTGTTGTGGTTAGTGTATGTTCTATTGTCAGTTGTTATGAATTCAGCAGGCATATCTATCGAGATGATTATGGGAAGGTGATCTGATGCTAATGTCAAAGTAGGTTGCCAGTCTACGTTGTTTATCAGATTTGCGCTAACAATTGTAAGGTCTGGCGAGCTGCAGCACCTTCCCGTAATCCTAGTGGGGGCCTCGTCGTTCGCCGTGCAGAATGTCGATCCGTCTATCTGATCTGCAAGATATTGGCCTCGTCTGTCTTCTGACAGAGCCGATTGCCATAGCTCATGGTGAGCATTGAAGTCTCCTACCACCAACCGATTATCCCCCGTAAGCAGTGAACTGATTTCGGGGAGATATTGCGGTGGGCAACAGGAGACTGGTGGAATATATATGTTGTATATCTGCAGTTCGACGTCGCCTGCTCGGACTGCTATGCCCTGACATTCTAGGGTAGTGTCCACGCTGGTTATGTCTGCTTCGATTAGGCGGTAATGCACGGAGTTGTGTGTGATGAACGCGAGACCACCACCATTACCTCTTGCGCGGTCTCTACGGTGAATGTTGTAGTCTGCATGGTTAATCAAAGCTGAGTTGGAAGTCAGCTTTGTTTCCTGGACCGCGGCTATAGGTATCCTATGCCGGTTCATAAAGTCAGTTATCTCTGCGATCTTTCCGGTTAGACCATTGCAGTTAAGTTGTAAGATTTTAAAATGACGCGGAGGGGTGGACGTAACTCTAGGCGTTAGAGACTGTGCTGTTCTGGCTGGCATATTTGATGTTGCGTGCTGCCTTTGGGGCGGCGGTTGCCTTCCCATAGGAGGTGGCATCGGTAGTGCCGATGATGATCCAGCTAGACAGCATGGTGCAATGTAGTTAGCATCCCAGTCTCTGGTTGTACGCAAGCCAGAACACCTGCGAAAATGACACCAGTTATTGCATGAGTTGCATTTTACTGAGGTCATGCTCGCAGGTATCCTGGCGTTGCATACGGAGCACAGCCAAATGATTGGCTGTAATATGTCCCGTGAGTTAGTCGGAAACTGCCCAGGTCTTGTGTCTCTCCTGGGTCGGGTTGATGTAATTGTTGCTGCTGCACCATGTGAAGCAGCTGAATGCTGCCCGTTCCCTGATGGGGATTGCGGCGATGTTTGTGCCGGCTGTGGTTGGTGCATGCAGCACGGTGCCACAAATTGGGGCGTCCACTGTCTGTGAGATGTAAGACCTGAGCAGTTTCTAAGGTGACTCCATCCATTGCATGAGTTGCAACGTACAGATGTTACGTTGCGATGGAGTCTCCCCAGGCAAACGCAGCAGAAGTACTCATCAGGTCCAGGATTAGGTTCTATACCTGATATTAGGAGGAGTATTTTGAGCAAATTGGCTGCTAGAATTTGCTCAATAGGATGTAGTTTATGGGTTGTGTGTGCTGGTCTAAGCAGCTGGTCGCTCATCACAATCACCGCTGTTGCGTTTCATGCTTCGTTTCTGAACATACCCATAGTGTTTAAATTAGCAAACGATTGTAACAGTAATTTTTTTAATTATAAAATTGGTTGCATTTTAGAAAATTTGGTTGGAACTTCATAAGTCGTGCCACGATTCCAGGAAAACTGTTTTTTTAAGGGGGCGTGGCACCGCTCCCCGATTCTATATCTGAAGTCCAAACGGCTAGGAAACAAATAGTTTTGGAAATATTAATGTTTAAAGTTGCGTAAATTGTCACACTGAAAAACTCTTTTTTTGCGTGCAAATCGATTGGTCTGTTGGTCTAGTGCTACCACACAACAACAAAAAATCCAAAAAAAAACAGCAATCAAAAAATGTCTAAAATGGACAAACAGATGTTTTATAAAAGTTATGCGTATAATACCCTTATGCGTTGGCGGCCTTCGGCCGCGCTTCAAAAAAATAACCCTCAGCCGGCAGAATTCTCTTTCTGGAGTAGAATCTAAGATGGATCCACAGTGCTTTTGCGCAGAACACTTTTCTGCGTTGGCGGCCTTCGGTCGCGCTTATAAAAAGTAACCCTGGGCTACGCCATCCAAGTCTGGTCGTGTGTCATAACCGTGGCTATTACTATTAACAATTTCATAAAAAATAGTAAATATTTTTGTTAATAGACACTCCCACTATACCTTCTGTGAAATTCATTTAACTATGAACATTGGCACGACTTATGAACTTGCAGCCGAAAATTTGTATGTGTACACACTAGCTTTATATGAAATGATGCAATGCATTTATTGCGATCCTGTGAATTAAAAAAAAAAGAACGTGAAACTGTGGAAGATTTTTCGGTAATTATCTAGTTTACGGTGCATCGATTAAAACTGCTCCAATTTTAACAAATGGGGTACCAATCGACGCGTTTCAATCTCAGGAATACAAATCCGAAGGCGGAGCTTAACTTTTTTATTTTAACCCATTAGTGGTTGCTGTGCCAATTTGGGAACACCCAATGATATATTTTGTATTTATTGTAGGTGTGCTTTGACCACTAATGGGTTAATAAAAAATTATTAACAAAAAACTGTTTGTACAATGCAACTTTTTTGCTCGCTTAGTACACACACGCGAACACATAAATTCAACTTATATATTTATCGTGGGATAACACATACCTTATATTTACTAAATAACACACAAAAAGTTGCAATATTTTACAATTAAATACTATATTTTAATAAAAACCAAAGTAAACAATTGTCGCTAATTTTAGTGTTGCCACCAATATTTACTACTAATCTATATTAACCTGCATTCACACTAAGCTCTTTTTATATGAATGGTGAAAAGTGGTGAGTTTCCGATATATCGCAATATCTAATCGCTGAAGGGTGTACTACGCAGAAGGACATGACCGTGGCGGTAGCCACGGTTAGGTTGTATATCCGGACTTTGGTGGCGTAGCCCAGGGTTACTTTAAATAAGCGCGGCCGAAGGCCGCCAACGCAGGAAAGTGTTCTGCGCAAAGGCATATTTTTTGCAACTTTAAATGCCTAAGTGTGAATGCGCTGCAAATTACACCTATTTGAGTGGCAACGCTACTCATTTTGACAGTTCAATAATCGGTCGAAAAAAGCAGAAAAAGGGAAATTGTTTGGGTCGGCTTTCCAATAATGCCGCACGCCCCCAAAAAAATGACTTTTACTGGAAGGTAGGGGAGGGGAAGTAGGTTCTGAATTTGTTAAATTTAGGCGCCGGACGTACCTGGTTTTCCCGGAATTTGTTAAAGTTGTTAAATTTTTACCAATTTTTACACACACACACACAACTGACATAGGTACAAGGTAAGTGTTTGTACAATTTTGCGAGTTGAAATGGCCGCAAAAGTACTGTAGACCGGGCCATAGATATTACGCTGAAGGGTGTACTACGCAGAAGGACATCACCGTGGCGGTAGCCACGGTTAGGTTGTATATCCGGACTTTGGTGGCGTAGCCCAGGGTTATTTTAAATAAGCGCGGCCGAAGGCCGCCAACGCAGAAAAGTGTTCTGCGCAAAAGCACTGTGTTCTTTCTTTATCTATCGAATTTATATGGAGAGTTACTAAACTTTAACCATAAATTCCTCGAAAACGAGGTACGTCCGGCGCCTAAATTTTACGGATTCAGAACACCCTTCCCCTCCCCTAACCCCCGGTACAAGTCGTTTTTTTTGGGGCGTGCGGCATTATTGGAAAATTTCCCCAATTGTTTACTTCGATTTTATTAAAATATAGTATTTAATTGTAAAATATTGCAACTTTTTGTGTGTTATTTAGTAAATATAAGGTATGTGTGATACTATGATAAATAAATCAGTTGAATTTGTGTGTTGGTTTGTGTGTAATGACCAAGCAAAAAGTTAGATAGTTTTTTGTTAGTAATTTTTTATTAAAATAAAAAAGTTAAGCTTCGCCTTCGGATTTGTGTTCCTGAGATCGAAACGCGCATTTGTAAAAATTGGAGCAGTTTTAGTCGATGCACCGTAAACTAGATAATTACCGATTTTTCTTCATTTCTAACAGCCATATTTCGCTGATCACATTTTGAAGTTTAATCTACCATCGAGGCTACCAACATAGTCGTCGCTATCAGCTTTGTTCGTTTACGGATATTTTTTGATGTTTTTCGAAAACTTTTAAAAACAAACACTTTGTCGCCGTTTTTTTATGCCAAATCTCCAACAGAAGAGAACCGACTGAGAGAGAAAACTAACATTTCATTTTGTGAGAAGCTGTTGAATTCTGTGGACAAATTTTTGCCAACAGCAATTTTCCAACAGGAAAACAGCTGATCAAACAACAGCTGACTTGAATTTTTGCAAGTAACAAGATTTGCAAAATATACAAATCAATTATAAAATTGGAAAAATACACTAAATTGGCAACAAATATGGATAAATTAAATATGCAAAATAAGTTACATACTTTTTGCGAAGTATTTATATGCATATTACGTACCTTAGTAAATTGTAATCTCCTTTGCGGGAATATATATTAACGGAGCCGCTGTGGTGCAGTGGGGAGTGTTGTGGCCACTGTGGTGTGGCGGACAATGGCTAGTCTGCCATACCAGAGGTCATGGGTTGGATCCCCAGCCTGGATAGAGGGAACATTTGTATATTATGATCCACGATCCGATAACAATTAATTTTCCAGAGGGTAGGGGTGGTCTCACAGATCACAAAAAATAAAGTACTACCCTCCGGACGCTTATAGTTCAGGAGACATTCCTTGTTAAATTAATGTATGTATGTGTAGAACATCTTTCTGCGTTGGTGGCTTTTGGCCGCGCTTCAATAAAATTACCCTCAGCCGGCAGAATTCTCTTTCTGGATTAATATCCATGGAGCAATCCACAGTTGTTTTGTATAGAACACCTTTTGCCTTCAGCCGCGTTTTACAAAAATAACCCTCAGCCGGGAGAATTCTATTTCTGGAGAACTTTAATATTATAATTTAATAATAGTGGAAAGTGTTAAGATAAGATGAATTATCATCTACAGAATATTTCCTGAAAGTTTCACTGAGCCTGGATAGACAACAAATTCTAACTAAAACCCAATTATCCGGATTTTAAAAATAGCAGCCACTCTAGGCAGTGGGTGGCACACCCTCCGAGAGTAGTTCTGCAGTGCGTCGGCTTCAATATAATGCGCCCGCCGTATTTATTTTCAAACCACTGGAACTTTCGGGAAATCTTCTATGGTTGTTAATTTTACTAATTATAACACTCCCGATCGCTCCGCAGATATAATTCGAGAAAGGAAATTTTGCTGCTGGGGCTATTTTTTTAAAGCGCGGCCAAATGCCGCCAACGCAAAAGTTTGTTCTACTCAAAAGTACTGTGGATCGCTCCATAGAGGGTTATTTTTTTAAAGCATGGCCAGGGCCGGGTGCATTAAATTGAAATCTCTTCTGCGGGGCAGCAGACGCGAAGACATACTGCGGTGGAAAACAGTATGGGCATGGGTACAAAGAAAAGCAATTTTTAATGTGATAATTATTACAATGAAATCCTATTTATTAGATAGTAACAGCGAACCCCAGCGGGTTAGGGGGTCTAGAATATACCCGTTGTAAGGAATGCCTGTCGTAAGACGCGACTAAAATCCACCGGCCTAGAAGGTTGATTATGGCCAGAAAAAATCGTTCGCACGACAGTCGGGCTAGTGTCAGAAGGGACTAGTACCCGAGCGTACCGGATTTATCCGCCAAAGGACTGTCACATCCCCTACACTCCCCAAAACCTTCGGGGAGTGTCTTGGTGGTTACAACAACAACAACATGAAGTTAATTGTATTGCAGATGCATACATATGTACATATATCTCCACTGTTTTCAGGCAGAATTGTAACTCCATTAGCATTTATATAGAACAAACAGTGCCGATTTATTGTAAAAGAGAGTTCCGGATGCATTTCCGAACTTCAAAAAACCTTTTTGCGAGCCTATGCGAACGATTTTTAGATTGAGGAGGTTATCGCGAGGTGACAAAAGACTGACCAAAACGAAACCCAAAACGAATCAAAAGAAATTAAATAAGAAAAAAACTATGTTTTATTTTATAATTTTTATGTTATATGTACATATATATATAATTAACAGCAATAATTTCCACCAATTTTTTTATCATTTTAATTTTAATCCTTTTTATCCTTTGAATTTGGGGCTTGTGAATGTAAATAAAAATCAGCTGTTTGCCAAAGCTGTTGAATTCTGCAAATTTTGTGTTCGTTTACCTCTTTCGATATTTTTCTCTTGTGAGAGGATAGGTGACATTTTTCTCCGACACCTGGCTGTTGGAGGCTGCTGAGTAAATGCTGTTGGAGAAAGTACGCGAACAAAGCTATCATTATATTTGCCGGCAGTTGCAGCATTATACCGACTATAGCTTTGTTCGCGTACTTTCTCCAACAGCATTTACTCAGCAGCCTCCAACAGCCAGGTGTTGGAGAAAAATGTCACCTATCCTCTCACAAGAGAAAAATATCGTAAGAGGTAAACGAACACAAAAGGTCCGTTCGGCGGCTGCAAATTGCAGCAATTTGCAAGCAGGGAAAAATATGTTTTGCTCTCCCGAAGAGAGAAACTTATGCAAATATACTGGCATTTCAACGAACAGAAATTTGTCAAAATTTGCAGAAAATCAGCTGTTTGTCTTCACTCACAAGTGCATAACAAAATAGAAATTTGACGAAATGCAATCGAAGGGGAAACTAGATGTGCATTGTTCTCCGGGGACATTCCCAAAAATTTCAAAACAGTAAGCAATGGTGGTATGCATATACATACATATGTGTGTATAATTTTACATATGTACAACAACATATGACAAGTTAAAACGGTCGGACATATCCCGGAAGCTGCATGCTTCGTGACCAGCGAACCATAAAAATAATAATAAATAAGTTTTTTCGGGTAGTCTTTTGAAAGGGTCGAGATTACAATAGGGCTCGCTTCGGATGATTTTGTCACTTAATTCTTTGAAAAGTCTTTTTGAAATACGAAAATGAGTTCGGAACTCTCTTTCCGTATAAGCCGGAACTGTTTGCTCGACGTATTGCTTTATGGAAATTCACATAAAACCAAAGCAAATTCCAGGAGTTCCTTGTTTTTATTTCTAAGTCTAACCAAAGTTTCATTTTCAATCTCTTAGAAGTATAAATTGTCTTTTATTACTCAAAACTATTTATTTAAGTGGACCGGCTTTCCATTAAGAAACCACACCCCGAGAAAAATCACTTCCTCAGAGGGGTAGAGGGACTCCTACAGATCTCAAAATCAAAAGTTGCCGGAGGCTTATAGTTTACGAGATATTTGTAGTTAAAGTTGGATGGGTTCATAGATATTACCCCAGAAAGATAACTCTGCCGGCTGATTGTTATTTTTTTAAAGCGCGACCCAAGGCCGCCACGCAAAAAGATGTTCTACACAAAAGCATTGTGGATCACTGTATACATATACATATATAACTCCAGAAAGGGATTTCTGCCGGCTGAGGTTTATATTTTTAAAGCACGGCCGAATGCCGCCAACGCAAAAAGGTTTTCCTCGGTAATAGTGCGCAGTTTTGGTGTTTTGTTTGGTGGATTTTACAACTTTACCAACAAATATCTCATAAACTATAAGTCTCCGGCAAGTTTTTATTTCTGTTCTGACATCTGTGAAAGTCATTTTTTTCGGGCGTGCATCATTAATGGACAATTTTTCCATTTAAGTAGTATATGTATCTCCTATTTGCGATTCAACAACGCAGAATCCCGAGAGTGCAGACGATGATCCCACTGCGGTGTCATTAACAGGTTTCCTTTTAGCTGGTACCTTATTAACAAATTAAAACATTTAAATAAACTTTATAAATTAAAATAATATAATTTTCTCACTTCATTTTTTATTGAATCACATATATTCCCGATTTTCTTAGTTTTTTGACTTGAAATCACTTTCGACTTTTTTTTAAATTGCAACCATATGATCGCAAATCATATGTTTTTTCAGTCACTGAACTTTGCAACGACAAATTTCGTCAGTAAAACTTTGCAGCTTTCTCCGTCAATGAACTGTCAAAATTGCGCTCTCTTCTGCAAATTTTGACTGAGTTTATGCCTCAAAAAACGCGAATTTGCAGTTTTTTCTGCAATTTGCAGCAATTTGCTGCCGGCGAACGGTCCTAAAATTTGCAGAGTTCAACAGCTTTGGCAAACAGCTGATTTTTATTTACATTCACAAGCCCCAAATTCAAAGGATATAAGGTGTACTCGCGTACTTTTTCCAGCAGCTTTTCTCTGTTTGCCTCTATCACTCTCTATCTCGCCAAATATCATTCTTCCTCTCACAAGAGAAAAATATCCAAAAAAGTAAAAAAATGCAAATCTATTCAAATCTTGCAGGAAAGATGAACAGCTGATCAAATTAAAATTATGGGAATTAACAAAATATATACAAATCCTATATTTACAAAAATTTATACGAAATTTGTATTACTTTAGCTTAGTTTCAGCTGTAGATTATGCCTGCATTGTATTTTACTAATAAAGAAACATGTATGTATGTATATAAATGCGGAGCTGCGGCTGCCTGCTGGCATTGCATATTGACATACATACATACATACATACATACATATAAGTTAGCAGAGGGTAACCGGCGGACTTCCTACATTAAGCAACAAACATACAATGCTGCTGTTATCATTCGACATTTAGCTCAAGTACAGATGCAGACATAATCAAATGTTATTTATTTACATCTTTCATAATTAATTCGTCCATATTTCACTTTTTTAATTTTGAATTTCAATTTTGCAATTTTCGCAAATTACAAACATATGTTTTTTCATCAGCTGTTTTGCTGCTGGACAAATGTGATGGAAAAAATTTGTCCTGCAGAATTTTGCAGCCTCTCACAAAAATAAACGTCACTTTGCTCTCTCATTTCCATCACTTCTGCAATTTTTTTGCGTAAAAAAATGGAAAAAGCGGATATTTGTTGCAAAATTGTAATAAATTGCAACAAATTGCTGTACGCGAATACAACTATAAAGGATTAAAATTAAAATGATAATAAAATTGGTGGAAATTATTGCTGTTAATTATGTATATATGTACATATAACATAAAAATAATAAAATAAAACATAGTTTTTTTCTTATTTAATTTCTTTTGATTCGTTTTGGGTTTCGTTTTGGTCAGTCTTTTGTCACCTCGCGATAACCTCCTCAATCTAAAAAATCGTTCGCATAGGCCCGCAAAAAGATTTTTTGAAGTTCGGAAATGCATCCGGAACTCTCTTTTACAATAAATCGGCACTGTTTGTTCTATATAAATGCTAATGGAGTTACAATTCTGCCTGAAAACAGTGGAGATATATGCACACATGTATGTATCTGCAATACAATTAACTTCATGTTGTTGTTGTTGTAGCCACCAAGACACTCCCCGAAGGTTTTGGGGAGTGTAGGGGATGTGACAGTCCTTTGCCGGATAAATCCGGCACGCTCGGGTACTAGTCCCTTCTGACACTAGCCCGACTGTCGTGCGAACGTTTTTTTCTGGCCATAATCAACCTTCTAGGCCGGTGGATTTTAGTCGCGTCTTACGACAGGCATTCCTTACAACGGGTATATTCTAGACCCCCTAACCCGCTGGGGTTCGGTGTTACTATCTAATAAATAGGATTTCATTGTAATAATTATCACACTAACAATTGCTTTTCTTTGTACCCATGTCCATACTGTTTTCCACCGCAGTATGTCTTCGCGTCTGCTGCCCCGCAGAAGACATTTCAATTTAATGCACCCGGCCCTGGCCATGCTTTAAAAAAATAACCCTCTATGGAGCGATCCACAGTACTTTTGAGTAGAACAAACTTTTGCGTTGGCGGCATTTGCCCCAGCCAGCAAAATTTCCTTTCTCGAATTATATCTGTGGAGCGATCGGGAGTGTTATAATTAGTAAAATTAACATCCATAGAAGATTTCCCGAAAGTTCCAGTGGTTTGAAAATAAATACGGCGGGCGCATTATACTGAAGCCGACCCACTGCAGAACTACTCTCGGAGGGTGTGCCACCCACTGCCTAGAGTGGCTGCTATTTTTAAAATCCGGATAATTGGGCTTTAGTTAGAATTTGTTGTCTATCCAGGCTCAATGAAACTTTCAGGAAATATTCTGTAGATGATAATTCATCTTATCTTAACACTTTCAACTATTATTAAATTATAATATTAAAGTTCTCCAGAAATAGAATTCTCCCGGCTGAGAGTTATTTTTATAAAGCGCGGCTTAACGCAAAAGGTGTTCTATACAAAACAACTGTGGATTGCTCCATGGATATTAATCCAGAAAGAGAATTCTGCCGGCTGAGGGTAATTTTATTGAAGCGCGGCCAAAAGCCGCCAACGCAGAAAGATGTTCTACACATACATACATTAATTTAACAAGGAATGTCTCCTGAACTATAAGCGTCCGGAGGGTAGTAATTTGTTTTTTTGTGATCTGTGAGACCACCCCTACCCTCTGGAAAATTAATTGTTATCGGATCGTGGATCATTATATACAAATTTTCCCTCTATCCAGGCTGGGGATCCAACCCATGACCTCTGGTATGGCAGACTAGCCAATGTCCGCCACACCACAATGGCCACAACACTCCCCACTGCACCACAGCGGCCCCGTTAATATATATTCCCGCAAAGGAGATTACAATTTACTAAGGTACATAATATGCATATAAATACTTCGCAAAAAGTATGTAACTTATTTTGCAAATTTAATTTATGCATATTTGTTGCCAATTTAGTGTATTTTTCCAATTTCATAATTGATTTGTATATTTTGCAAATCTTGTTACTTGCAAAAATTCAAGTCAGCTGTTGTTTGATCAGCTGTTTTCCTGTTGGAAAATTGCTGTTGGCAAAAATTTGTCCAACAGAATTCAACAGCTTCTCACAAACTGAAATGTCAGTTTTCTCTCTCATTTGGTTCTCTTCTGTTGGACAAAGTGTTTGTTTTTAAAAGTTTTCGAAAAACATCAAAAAATATCCGTAAACGAACAAAACTTATGATTATTATATATATATCATTGAACTTCCTTATTCCAACTGATTGATGAGCTCAATAAAAGCAGTTTTAAATCTTACCGAAAATCTTTCTCAACATCGGTGGAAATATTGTACAACAATGACAATTTTAATTCACTAGATGTGCTAACCAATACACAATAGTCGCTGTTGATATATTTATATTGGATATACTTTAAAATGATACAACATGGAAAATAATTTAAGAAATATCAATATTAATAACTATTGTGGTGAGCTGTATCTTTTGTTTATATATATTAGAGCCCTGCGTAAACACTAACCTTCGCTGTTCGAACACGTATGAATTATGCGCTGGTTATAATAGACGGAACGGGACGGAAGCCGTACCGATAGAGAACGGTGTAAAACATAAGACAGTTATAATAGTGCGTTAGCTGCCGTCTTTGACATTTGCCACAGCTGTAAATATTGTGCTTTGTTTACCAATTTAAAACAGAAAACTTTCAATTTGTTGGTGATTTCATGACGACGCACGCGGTTATTAAGTCTTTCCTCGAATTCGCACATTTTTATTTTATAAAATGTTTAAATAAATTTTTTGCTAACGGTATTCTGTTTTGTCACAGCAAAGAGAACTGTCAAATTACCCTAAGAATACGGAAGAAATCTAAAATCAACAGATGCTTACGGTTCTCGCCGTTTTCTTCCGTTCATTGTAATCAATCACATGCCTTTCACATACAATAGATATTAAAGTGACAGCTCCATCCGTTGCGTTACGGCTATTATAACTCACGAGTTAACATTAAACACTGTAGGCGAGTTCCCGTGGCAGTGATCCAGATCGAGATAATAATTTTGCAAGCAAATGCAACAACAATTTTATAATCCTGGTATTTTTCTGGATCAACTTCCGATCTGTATAAATTGTAATAGATTTTGTTAACAACTAACCCTTTTCACTTGGCAGCATTGACAGACATATCCCAATAAACATCAGGCCAAAAAATCTCAAACGGAGAAAACCTTAATTCTCATTTTGGTAGTAAAGATCTTCTCAAAAATGTCAGTAATGTTTGAGAAAAATGGTGCCTTTTCGTTTGAGAACGCTATCAAGGGAAATTTGAAGTGCATTTGATAACTACCGTTTGAGGTTTCAGAATAAGGTTAGTTCTTAAATGCACCTCAAATTGAGAATTAAGAAAAATGTTTATGGGGATGTATACAAACATTAGTTCTGTTCCTCCGCAAAAACTTGTAATTTCTCTGCAAACCAAATGTAAAAAAGCGATTTGTCCTTGCAGGTTTCGTGCAATGCCGAACACGATCCGACAAAATTTCAAAAAAATTTGTTGAAATTGTACAAATTATTTTCTTACCGAACATAACTATTACAAGAGAAACAAATTAAAGAGTGAAAATTAAGGCTGCACAACGAAAAAATAAACAAAGGAAAACAATTTAAAGAAGATGTAAGTATAAAAAAGCTTTTATGTGTACGAAATTATTTGAATGGTACTAAAATAGAAAAATTTTTAGGGATAAGAGAATTGGGACAATGGAGGAGGTTCCTATCTGCGTATATTACAAGAAAGGACGAGTTTGTTCATGTACGAAGAAAACAATTTGCAATGCAGAATGTTCTCTTGTATTTGGAAAGCCAACGTGTTGCAGTAGCTGATGCAAAAACGGCATGTGGAGAAAATGGTTATCATGAAAGCTCTCCTGGAGTCCAAAAAGTGAATTTTTTTAACCGCATTTTTTGCAGGGTACATATACATACATACATATATCTATCAGTGTTGCCAGAACTTTTCCAGAGTTCCAGCTAGATCAGTGATGCTCAAACGCATACTACCAAATTGTGCGCTTGTGTTGAAATATGAGAGAGCTTGGTGATACATAGGGTTGCCAGATACTTTTTATGAAAAAATCAGTACATTGCCTTCAAAAAAAAAAAAACACTATATACATATGCGGCGAAAATCGTATTTATTACTGGCATTTTGTATTTGTTTCCGTATCGTTAACTGTCAATCATGTTTCTATGACATTTAAGGTTCGCGTTGCTGTCTCCTTCCTAATTGTTTCATGGTTACAAACGTCAAATGAAAACAGTTGGAAAATAAAAAACATTTCAGGGTGATAAATATCAGAACAAAATCCAAAAAATCAGTATTTCTTAAGGTTTTTAAAACAATCATGTTCCGTATCGTTAACTGTCAATCATGTTTTTATGACATTTAATGTTCGCGTTGCTGTCTCCTTCCTAATTGTTTCATGGTTACAAACGTCAAATGAAAACAGTTGGAAAATAAAAAACATTTCAGGGTGATAAATAGCAGTACAAAATCCAAAAAATCAGTACTTATTTCTTAAGGTTTTTAAAACCATCAGTACGGGGCACGAAAAATCAGTATTGTACTGATCAAATCAGTACGTCTGGCAACCCTACTGATACACCCAACAAAATTTCCAAATACGCGATAAACAAAAATTTTGTCTTAAAAGAAAAACAAAAAATAAAAATCGAAAGAGTATTAATAAATTAAAAAAGCAATAAAAGAGAATAAAGGAAAGGTGCGAAAAGGAAGGTGGCAGAAAGGAAACCGTAGAATGAAATAAAATAAATCAAATTAAATAATATAAATAAAAAAAACTATTCCTCATAAAACGGTTTTTTTAGATGGCATATAAATAATTGTCTAGAACTCACTCCCTGTTATCGATTCATAAATATAATGGTTTCGGCTATAATGCCTTTTAACATAGCACTCCCTATTTCGTTTAGGTACATATTTGCAAACTAAACACTCAGCATTACCGAAAAAGTTTTCGGAAAATTAAAACTTGTCTTCCCACTCAATATTAGACATCCTAAAATTGTCAATCAGCGCGATCATACAAATTACATGCGTAGCAGTCAACAGTCGTGTATCAAGTGATTTGCAAACGCACTTTAATTTTTCACTATGCATAGAGAGCGCTTGCCTTATACGTGTGAGCAAATCTGTGAGAGAGCAATAAAGTTGCCCGCCCCGGGGCTAGGAAAAGAGCGTCACTGAGCTAGATTCTCAAAAAAAAGCCATAAATAATTCTTTCACACATACAAAAAAATTTAAAGCTAAAAAATTACGAAATTTTCCAGTAGAACTTGGAGCGAGATCTCCCCTAGCGAGAGCAGGAGAATACTCTATTTGATATCCTTTCCGAGCAATATCAAAATTTTTTCTGTTTTGTTTTATTTTGTTTGTGTTTATTACTTCCCTTTCTAGGACATACAATGTTAAAAGCGAGTATACAAAATTGTATGCTTATACACGAAGTGTAAGGAGTAATGGAGTATCTATTGACAAGGACTTCCGGATTAATAAAACGATGATCCCAAGTCCTACTGCGTATTTTAATGTTTTATTAATATGTGATCAAAACAAGATATTACAATCTACACGGTCCCGAAATGGATCCACATAAACTTAGGATCACAGAATTGTTCCATTTGCGTGAAAAATTTTTATGCGGATCTGGATCACAGCCAGGGGAACTCTCGTGACCGAGATGTCAAAACTGTAAGGAAGACGAAATAATTTGACATTCAGCTTACGGGCGAATGATGGATAAACTCAGAGAATGAAGAATTTGACGCATCGTAAACACGAATGCATGTATAGAATATGCAGAAATAAACAAATTGGATAGCTGTCGAAGAAGATCAAGAAGTCAACTGATCTGAAGAACCTCCGTGTTTAGTGGAGCCTGCATAAGTTATTTATTTTCATATACTATATATAAATTTGTACGTCAGTGTCAATAAAAATAACGAAATGTTAAAAAAAATGTTTTGCATTCAAGTAATGGTAACTATGATGACTGTATGTATGTATATGAGCAGTGAGCAGCGCTGATTTCTTGGGAAGTTTTAGCAAATAAAAAAGCTAAAGCTAAATCAGAACTTTTGCAGCTAAAAGATAAGAAAAAAAGCTAAATCTAGCTTGAAAAAAGCTAGAATGGCAGCACTGATATCTATGCATATCTCACTACAATTTACCTAATTTTGTCAATAAATCAAAAAAACCTACCTAAAAGCATATTCAATGAATGTTAATGTAGCCCAAATAACACCATCTGCATGCGTATGAAATTTTTACATTTTCATTTACATTTACAAAACACGTTCTTCCTGCATATCAATAAATTTTCGGAAACTTGCTTGTTTCCGAGAACTTCTGGTTTCCGAACATTTGTGCTAACAAAATCGAACATGAACGCGCAGCATTGAGATAGAAATACTTCACTCTCGGTTTTGAAGCAAAATTTCACGAGGGTGAAGTACTTCACTGTTCGAACACTTCGAAAACCATACATGTGCTACAGCGAGTGCAACACAGCATGTTCGATATCGAGATGTCTTGCACAGCCCTTTAATACATATGTATATATTAAGTCCGTTCGGCACAAAAATTTGCAAGCAACATAAGCAAAGAGATAATTGTACCAAACTCTCTCTAAAGCCCAAATTACATTAGCGCTGTGGCGGTGACAGTGACGGATTTAAAAATCAGCTGATGCAGCTAATATGAGCAGTGACTGCCAGAACAAACACAATACAGCGTTGGCAGTATTTGGCAGTGACTTGTTTATATATTAGGTCTGTTTCCTTTTACCTTGGACACATGGTGACATAAATTTAGTTACTATTTTCATGTTCACTTTTTTTTCAAAGGGACATGTTAAATCAAAAAAATTTGCAAAAGTCAGCCCCTAAATTTGAAGCTTATGGTTGAGCGTGGAAAAAAAGGGGAAAATCGCGATTATTTTCAAAAAATTAACTTTTGAGTTATGATATTTTTGAAATTTCAAAAACTTACCACTACATCTTGCTGCTAAATAAGATTCCTAATTAATGCCAAAAAAAATCAATAGAATCAAAGCATTGGTTACCGATATATTCAAAAAAATTAAAAACCGTTAAGAAAACTTTGACCGCGAATAAATTGCTGAAAAATCAAAACTAGTAATGGTTATTAGCTTTCAAAATTGATCCATAAACCACACAATATCGAAAAATCGAATTTAGGTGGCCCACCTGAGAAAACTTGACTCATATTCATTTTGAATAGGTAAGGTATTCGGTTTCGGTTTCGCATCCGGTAAGTATTTGGAAAAATATTCGGTTAAGTTTTTGGGAAAGTATTCGGGAAAATATTCGGTTCAGATTCGAGCAAATATTCTTTCCTGATTTGGGAAAGTATTGGAAAAATCACTAGTGACTAGCAATAATAATTGAATAACGCGAATAAAGAAAAAATTGATTCATTATTCAAAATTATCTCAATGAGGAATAAAAAATTATTATTGATTTTTTCCAGCAAAACGTTAAAAATGCTTTTTCGAAGTTTATTATTTGATTTTATAAATTTAAGTAATTAATTTAATTATTTCGAATTATTCAAATTGGAAAACACAAGACCACAACAACGCAAAATATAAGAAAATGGCAATAGTGCTCAAAAAGATTTGTATATTTGCCACAACCATTTGTATACAAGTGGCAAATCAAAATTTGTCCATTTTCATCATTTTCATTTACCTTCTGTATCACATTTGTGTTCACAAGATTTGGATACAAGGGCTGTTATTGATTTGCCATAAGGGGCTAAATAATTCACTTTTGTGATTTGTGTCAAATGAAACAAACAACAACAAACAAATTAACCGTTCTGCAGTAGCAGCACTCATTCATACAACCACGAATAATATCACAAACAAACACAGTATCGGTTCGTTAGAAGAGAGCCTGCGCTTAAAAAAAGCTGTCCACAACAACAGAAAATTAGACGCATACTAAGAAAAACTATATATACACTATACATAAGAAAAACAAATGCCATGAACGCTGACAACGGGAATATAAATTCACCCCTCTTCTCTTTAATTTAGTTAAAAATTTTTTGCAAATATATATATATGTGTGTACATGTGTGTTACATTTCTTTTAGCGACATAAATTTGTTTAGTAGCGCGTCGCTGATGATGAGCAGCAAGTCTTCCCGAAATGCACACGTTGTGCCAAATAAAAATAACATACATACATACAATGTTTTTATTGGAACTAACTTTTTTGTAGTCCATAAAGGAAGTAAAAAACTTGTTTCGTGATTTATTTTATACTCTTATGTTATTGTGAAAAAACTTCAAAAAGACTGTCCTGTACATTCTACAATAATTTTTTTTCAATATATTTATATACTAGCTGACCCGGCAAACTTCGTTCTGCCCAAAATAGATTTTTTATTAATTTCATTTCAAAAATTGTTATTACACCGGTATTATTTTTGATAGAAAATTAACGATTTTTCATTACTTCATTGTGTATACAACTTCAAAAATATATAATTTTAGTATTCAGTTTAAGGCTGCACGATACACAACATTTTTAGTTTTCTGTTCCGGATATTTATTTTCACTGAGTATTGGCCTTCTTCACTAAGTAAGTAAGAGGATTGATATAGTATACCTCCATAATGGTTTTCAGGCCCCTCCTCCAACCCTTTTAGATATATTCAGCCTCAAAAGTTTAGTACGTATGGGAGGTGCATTGCCCCATTTTTCGATAAATCTTTTTTTTTTTTTTTTTTTGGGTGAACATGGTATTGATATCGTATATCTGCATAGTGATTTCTATGTACATGCCATGAACGCTTTTAAGGATATTTAGCCTTTAAAATTAAGAACGCATGGGAGGTGCCACGCCCCCTTTTCCCAAAACTACTGTTTTTTTTCATAAGCACGCTATTGATATCGTTAACCTCCTGATCAATTTTCAGGTCCCAACCTTAAACGCTTTTATAGATATTCAGCTTGAAAAATTAAGTTTGTATGGGAGGTGCCACGCCCCTTTTTCCGATAACCCCCACTTTTATGCGAAAAAATTGTTTTGATATCATATATGTAGCTCTGTACCAATTTCCAGGTCCCTGACTTAAATCCTTTTAAAGAATTTTGCGTTAATATGGAATTGTTATCGTTTATCTCCACACCAATTTCCAAGCCCCTAGCGTAAACAATTTTAGATATATTCAGCATGAAAAATTAAGTTTGTACTTGAGGTGCCACGCCCCTTTTTCCGATAACCCACACTTTTATGCGTGGGAATGGTTTTCATATCACCTACCTCTATACCAATTTTCAGCTCCCTACCTTGAACTGTTTTAGAGATAATCAGCTTTAAAAATTAAGGTTGTATGGGAGGTGCCACGCCCCCCTAACATTTTTTAATTTTTTCTTCGACTAAACCTTCGCGGGGTAACAACAAACAAACCCCCCTAAGGAAGTATTTGATTTGGTTCAGCCGTTTTCAAGTTTTAGCGTTACAATTAAATACAATTAGATACCAAAATGAAAGCTATCCAGTCTTCGCCGGAGTTCCACAAGGTAGTGTTTTGGGACCCATTCTATATTTAATATTCAAAAGTGACTTGCCCACTAATGAAAATCTCCTTACTTCAACATTTGCGGATGACACAGCAATACTCAGTGTGCACTCAAATCCCTCAACGGCTGCCAGACGGTTGCAAAGCCATCTAAGAATTGTAGAACAATGGCTTTCAGATTGGAGAATTAAAGTCAATGAATCTAAGTGTGTACAAGTCACTTTTACTCTAAATAAGTGAATATTTCAAAAATATAAATACACGCGCGCCATCTGTTGGAACATAGCGGTGGTTATAACCTAATCCCATTAGTAAATATGTTGCATATGTTTAGACAGCAGCTAGAAATTACATACATACATACATACATACATACATACATACATACAGGTGAAACTAATAAAAGCGTGTTAAAAAAGATACCTGCCCCTCTGTCTCAATTAATGGCAAAATAGTAACCCAAAAAGATTACGTCGCCTACCTTGGTGTTACCTTAGACAGAAGGCTTACTTGGAAATATCATATTGATAATAAGTTAAGGCAAGCAAAGCTGAAAATAAGCAATCTACAATGGATCATTGGTCCAAAATCTAAATTAAGCCTAGACAACAAAATACTTTTATTTAATATGGTGATAAAACCATCCTGGATATATGGAATACAGCTTTGGGGTTCAGCATCCAAATCCAGTCTAGAAAGAATACAAAGGCTACAATCTAAGATATTAAGATCAATATGCCGGGCGCCTTGGTACGTGAAAAATTCCGCTATACACAGGGATCTAAAGATTAACACAGTTGTTGAAGAAGTAAAAAATATACAAACCAACTACGCCACAAGACTAGGCAATCATCCAAACATACTGGCTAAAAGCCTGTTAGAACAGAGATACCCCAGGCGGTTAAAGAGAAAGGATATCCAGCTAAATTGTGACCAAGGCTAGAGCCACTAAAATTAAAACCTCGTATAGCCTATCCTATTAGGCCGTAAAACCTCTAAATAACAAAAAGCAGCTTACTGAAATTCCTTCCATTCAGAAAGCTACAACAGCATTTACTAATACACATGTATAACATATGTATGACTGTGTTCCGGACGAGCCTATCCCATTAGGCCGTAAAAATTCCTAAGTTCATACACGCAGCTTATTGGAATTCCTTCCATTCCGAAAGCTGCAACAGTAGTAAGTGTACTAATCCAACACATGATTGTGTCATCGATAAGCCTGTCCTGTCAAGCCGTATGAACTTTTAATACTATACAATCAGCTGCTTGGAATTCCATTCCATTCCATTCCGACGGCATAAATACATATATAATGAAAATGAATAACATAATGAACGAATATAAAATAAAATAACGTACATACTCTTAGTAAAAACAAAAACATTCACATACACATAATAAATGTATTCATAAGTAAATTTTCATCCATATGTTATTTGAAGCAGTGGCAACGAATAACGTCATTGTATTCTAGGTTAAGATTCTATAAAAATTGTCATATTCTCTAAGAATGATACAATAAAAACTATATCCGAAAAAAAAAATTTTATATATGGCTAGCGTAGAACTAAACTGGTCTATCTAACAAAATACAAAAGTGGAGAAAACAGATGAAATGCGTTTTAGTGCGGTGTGCGATTGCTGATGTATGTTAAGTGAATATTGTAAATTATTATGTTAGCTTAATAGTTAACTTAACATTCTGCATTAAAAAAATGTATTATAGAAACGTTTTTTTTTTTATAATATTTGTTTGTAACAAGAAAACTTGTTACATAGACCACTTTAGAATTTTTAATTTTTAAGGAAGTTTGAACTACAAATTGGAAATTATATGAATAAAACAACAAAAATTATGTGAAAGGAAGTACTTTAATTGCAAAAATAACATACACATGTTCGTAAATGATTACCTCTGCATTAAAAGTAACAGTAACCTAGTTTTATCCACGGCGGGCTGGTAGAAAATCTTCTAGATTGTTTTCTGTTTCATTTTTGCGGCTTACATGTGGAGAGACAGGAAAAAGGGGTGATGAATCGGTGGTACAAATTTCAAAATTTTTTTTATGTCCTGCATTTTTTTGAATTTCAAAACGCGTATGTCGCTGCCCTGATCTGGTGTAAAATTCTGCAAGAACTCTATGAAATCATTTAGGTTTACGCTAGATTTCTTTATATCGACGGATTTATATGTTTCACAATAATCATCATTAAACTGCTTCACAGATTCACCCTTGACAAATTTTGCGTTTCGCATTTGGGAAACTTTTGCGCCGTCTTCTACTATACTCTGGTAGTCCCTGAACATTGACCGTAGTTCGTCAAATGACATAAATTTCCCCACCATATTATTAACATCAAAAAGAGCATGCTTTCTACAATTTTTAACCAAGACCATACTGGTGTATGGTAGTCTATGCTAGTTGGACCACTTTAGAATTTCTTGAAATGACAAAAGGACGTGAATTCTAAAGTGACATTTTTATCGTTTGGACACTTTGGTGAAGAAATAAGACCTACATCAATTTTGCACGGATAAATTTATGATTTTCAAGTTCAAAAATGTGCTTAACTCGATTTCTGAAAAAATGTTAGATAGACCAGTTTAGTTCTACGCTAGCCATATATAGATTTTTTATGAAAATCCATATCTGATGTTTAAAAAAAAGTGTTTTACTTTTTATTGATAAGGTTTTTATATGATTTTTTCGCTAATTTTTATGATGCAGGCTGTGTGAAATATAGTAAGTTTTGCTGATTTAAAAGATTTAATAAAATTTTTTTTTTGAGAAAGCAGTGGCTTTTTTTCAATGCAAAAATTATTATAAAATACTTGATTTAAATAGAGATTGTTATGTAAAATTCGAAAGAATGAAATTTACCACCACGTCGGAGACTTTGTGAAAAATTCACCTCCACAGTTAAAGGTTCATTATTGGTCTCATTGGTGCTCCTGGTTTTTGGATTTTTGGTAGTGCGATCAGTGACGGGACCGAGGGATTCATAGTCGTGAGAGTGTAGGCTTTCTTGCTGTCTAAGCACAAACAATAGCTTGTTTTATTGCATGCTTTATTGCAGTTTGGTATTCTTCCGTTGGGTCTTTCTTCATCACTCGGCAGTCCATTCTTTGATGAGTTGACCTGTATTTGCGATGTATTCCTTTTAATCCATTAGCACTGTTGTGTTCTCTTTATCTGATTTTGCTGCTATTGCTTTATTGTTGATTCGTTTTTTCCTCAATTCTTTTACATTTACACTTCTTGTCGTTCGTTAACATTTTCCTATCAGCAGATTTTATACCTTTTTCGATTATGCGTCTGCATATGTGCCTTGCATTGTTGTTGTTATAGCAGTACTAAGCCCTGCTTAGCCGGCACAATAGGCTCATAGATCGTCGTCAGGCTCACTTAACGGGAGGCCCAGGAATGAGGCAGCGTTTTTTGGGCTAGTCCATAGGGACAGGGGGTTGGGTGAGTAGATTTGAGTGTGTCATGCGGCGTCTCTCCACATGCCGGACATGTATTAGGCCTGATCGTAGTTGCGCTAGGGTGACGCGTGTTTCTCTCGGCAGCTCCAATTCTTCTTCTGCTATGGGGGGTGGTTGGTCTCTCAATATTCTGTATGACGGACGGACTGAAACGAATGTGGTGATAGTGTCGGTGTGTATCTCCTTTAAGGCCTGCCTGTAAGCCGTTGGGTCTAATAGTTGTTTTATGTATTTTTCAACCTCTGGGGTGAGGTTGAGAAGATGTCTCCTGATGTGCCGGGGAGGCGGTTCCGGTTCTAGTAGGTGGCTCTTAGGATGGCCCCTGCGGTGGCATCCCAGCAGGAAGTGTTTGCTGAGCATAGTGTTGTGTTCTAAGTATGGGAGTATATTAACATGGTGTTCCGGCGCCATCAGGAGATTGCCCGTGGCAGTTCTAAGGGCAGAGTTTTGGCAGGCCTGGAGTTTCTGCCATTGTGTTCTTGAAGTCCCCGGCGACCATACTGGCGATGCATAGTTGAGGACCGGCCGGCCGATTGCTTTATATGTTGCTATTATTGGTTCTTTGTCTTTACCCCACGTACTGCCGGCTAGCGATTTGAGGATTTTATTGCGGGTATGGGCCTTGTCAGCGATCGCGGTCGTATGCGCGGAGAAGGAGACAATACTGTCAAAGGTAACACCCAAGATCTTTGGGTTGTTTACGGTAGGGATGGGTATATTCCCTATTCGTATGCCTAAGTCCAGTCCTACCTCATACGTCCATGTCGTGAATATGGTCGCGGAGGAATTCGCGGGCTGTAGCTCTAGTGAACGAGACGCAAAGTAACAGGAGAGATCAGAGAGATAATCGTTCGAGAGCACATGCTATCTATATCGGTGCCAGTGGCCGTGATCGAGCAGTCATCGGCGTAAGAGATCAGGTCGACTCATTCGGGTGGGGGTACGAGGCTGGAGATATATGCCAGTATCACGAACACCGAACGAACTACAGAAACGCCGAAAGCCACGGTACCGAACTCCTCGAAAATCGTATCAGCTACCCCGTCGGTTCGAAGTTAAGTGTTGCCAACTATATGAACTATGTTCGAATCAGCGTTACCAAGTGCTGATGCGAAATTGAGCGGGTTTTTCTCAGGTTTCTTATCTTTTTGATAAAACCAAAAACATTTTTACTTTATTTTACTAAAACCAATTTATTAAAATAATAAAATAGTAGATTCTATTGCGATAGCAGCTTTATTAGTAGAGGAAGAGGAGCAAAGGATTTCTCTGAACGAAAGAAAGTTTTTGAGAGATCATAGCAATCCTTTTACTTTAAGTAAACAAGCGTAAATTTAATTACAGGCTGAAGATAAAAAAAATAATACAGCGCGCGCATTATACTGAAGAGACCTTCCCCCACCTGCAATATTTATTTTAACGCGTCTTTATTGAGACGAAAATTTTTACTGAAATGGTAAATTGTTGGTAATACACATTCATAATTCGTTAGTTGCTTTTTTATAGTAGTCAAACAATAATTATCAACTTCAGAAAATGCATTATTATTCTTGGGTGAAAATATATTTTAATTTCCAAAACCTACATACACACGCAAATCACTCTTATCATTATTTCACAATTTTTTCTTTGAAGTTTTTCTTTGCATATAAGAGCAATTCAATCGCGGTGGAAAATGCAATGGACCCACGCCATGTTTGTGGCTTCTCGCGACCGGTTGATTAATGTATTTACATATATTCACACTCACTAACACTTATTACAACTTCATACATGCATTTACATAATTTACTTAAACTTTTATTGTAATTTTTGATATTTTGTTAATATCGCCGCAACCAAATACTTGCGGCAAATTTCGGCACGAAAAACTGTCAAAATGTTCGTTCATTCGGTGTTCATAATGCCGATTTACCGAACTTCGAAAGATTCGGCGCGCCGTCGGTTGTCATAATGCTGATTTGCCGAAAACGTCATTTCGGTACCGCCGCCGGTGTTCGTGATAGTGGCAATAATAGTTAAAATGCAGGGGGATAGTACACCGCCCTGTGGGACTCCCTGCTTTATTCTCCTAGGTTTGGAGACCTAGTTCCTTGCGTGTTCCTGTTCCTTGTTTGGTATTAGTGACCATTCCCGTGTCTACAATGATGTTCCCTACGTCTTTTTTCTTATCGCAGCTTTCGATATTGCACGTCAAACCTTTTTGTAGTAATTCCTAGCTTTTGATTGAAAGGTTTGATAAGTTGGCAAATCTCTTGGTGAATTGATGTCTTATTCCGCTTTTTTTTTTCTTTTCGGATATAGTTTTTACTGTATCATTCTTAGAGAATATGACAATTTTTATAGAATCTTAACCTAGAATACAATGACGTTATTCGTTGCCACTGCTTCAAATAACATATGGATGAAAATTTACTTATGAATACATTTATTATGTGTATGTGAATGTTTTTGTTTTTACTAAGAGTATGTACGTTATTTTATTTTATATTCGTTCATTATGTTATTCATTTTCATTATATATGTATTTATGCCGTCGGAATGGAATGGAATGGAATTCCAAGCAGCTGATTGTATAGTATTAAAAGTTCATACGGCCTGACAGGACAGGCTTATCGATGATACAATCATGTGTTGCATTAGTAAATGCTGTTGCAGCTTTCGGAATGGAAGGAATTCCAATAAGCTGCGTGTATGGACTTAGGAATTTTTACGGCCTAATGGGATAGGCTCGTCCGGAACACAGTCATACATATGTTATACATGTGTATTAGTAAATGCTGTTGTAGTTTTCTGAATGGAAGGAATTTCAGTAAGCTGCATTTTGTAATTTAAAGGTTTTACGGCCTAATAGGATAGGCTATACGAGGTTTTAATTTTAGTGGCTCTAGCCTTGGTCACAATTTAGCTGGATATCCTTTCTCTTTAACCGCCTGGGGTATCTCTGTTCTAACAGGTTTTAGCCAGTATGTTTGGATGATTGCCTAGTCTTGTGGCGTAGTTGGTTTGTATATTTTTTACTTCTTCAACAACTGTGTTAATCTTTAGATCCCTGTGTATAGCGGAATTTTTCACGTACCAAGGCGCCCGGCATATTGATCTTAATATCTTAGATTGTAGCCTTTGTATTCTTTCTAGATTGGATTTGGATGCTGAACCCCAAAGCTGTATTCCATATATCCAGGATGGTTTTATCACCATATTAAGGGCCTTATTTTGCAAAACGCAACGCGACGCAACGAGTCACCCAGAGTCACTTATTGTCGTGTTCGTATTTTGTATCTCTTTAGGTGACTGAAAGTGACTGTAAGTGACTCGAAGTGAATGTGTTACGTTTTTTGGTGAGTATGTTACGTTTTTGGTATTTTATAAAACGCAAAGTGACGAAAACGGTCACTTTAACTGTCAAAAGAGTCACTTCTTTTTGTTCGAGTGAGCATTCGATATTGGTTAATTTGCAACGGCTAAAATTAGCCAATTTAAAAAAAAAAACGGGGTATCAATCGACGCGTTTCAATCTCGCGAACCCGAATATGATGCTGAACAAATTTTTTCTTTTATTTAAATTAAACAGTTATTAATAAAAACGTTTTAACTTTACATACACACGAACACACAAATGCATCTTATTTTTTAACATTGAATAACACGTACATATGTATATTTATATTAACACACACATTTTTTTAATATGTTGCATATAAATATTTTATTTAAAAAAACAAACTAAACAAAACACGTACATATGTATTTACACATAATGTCAACAAATAATTGTTTTATTTTTGTTGACTTCCCATTAAACACTGAAAAAGAAATTCTCAAACGTTGAGAAAATATTTTTTCTAAATTTGAGAATCAGCATATATATAAGTTGAAAATAAACATATTTTCATGTGTTCATCAAACATTGTTTATCAATTTTAGAATAACTTACAACACATTTGAAAAAAAACTTGTTTCACATTTTGTATCATTTCACGAATTTCATCATGTCAAGGTTTCAGGGAACGAAGAAATTTTGTATGTTTGCAAATTTCAATCAGCGTTCGTTGTTTTACTTCAGCAGTTGCGGTTGAAATGATGATGGTTGAAAATGATTGTGTGTAATAATGATTCTGTATTTCTTACTCTTATTTTATTTGTTTGTTGCTTTTTGTGAAGTTACACAAACTTTATTAAAAACATAGTTTGTTTCTCATATGTATGTATGTATGCATATTAAAAAAGATATGTATTAATATACTCATGTGACTGTACAAAAGGCACCGGCGAAATTCACCCGCACGGGCAAATGAAAAACATCACATCAGAGTACAAATATGTAATACATATGTATGTACATACTAGAGCTCTCGATTTTTTTTTGAACATTTTCGAGTAGCCCGAACAATTGTTGTTCAAATGCTCGAACAGTTGTTTGTTTGTTTATTACCCGTATGTTTGTACGGGCATTTGAACAATTCGGGTATTTTGAAGTTTGTTTTTTTCTTTTGTTTATTATTTTTTTTTTTATATGTAGTTTTTTATTTATTTTTTTTCCGATAAACATTTTTTTTGTTTGTAAGCTCGAATGCTCGAATGTTTGTACGGGCATTTGAACAACAAACGGGCTTCAAACAAAAACGATTAGATCGAATTGCTCGATACCCGGGTATCTAGGGCTCTAGTACATGCATCTATTTATTCCATTCCATTTCTGCGCTCATAACACAAACTCTCTCACTATCCCTCAATTTTTCTGTACTATAGAGTACAAATATGTAATACATACATACATCTATTGATTGCATTCCCTTTCGTACCAACTTTGAAGTTGGAGAAAATGAAATCTATGAAATTGAGAATCAGCCCGAAATCCCAAACTAAAAATGTGCCTCAAATGAACCTCAAATTGAAAACGAAGAAAAATGTTTACTGGGTTGCAAGCTGCCAATTTTCCAGGGTTAACCACTCAATAAAACAGTTCAATAAAAAAAAAAACACACCAAAAATTACTAAGGAAATAAAGAAAATCAGAAAAGTGGTAAATAGGCTACGTAAAGCGTTTGACAATCGTCGTGACTACGCAGCAGAGCGAACGAGAAAACGTAAAAGCTTATAAAATACCAACTTTTAGGTGAAGGTGAAAGTGAGTGAATGGGTGAGTTTCTAAGAAAAAGCTGCTCCGCAACTGTTGCGCTGAACAGTTGCCAACAGTTGTGTAGCAGTTGAGTTAAACAGCTACGTCTTAGAAACGGTTTGATGAATTTATCAGCTGTTTGGCTTTACACAACATGTTGAGCTCAAGTAGCGAAGAAAATTTGTGATGCAAAAATTGGCGAAAAGTTGCCAACTGTTGAGCTGAGCGGAATTACTCAAAAGTGCGTTTCTAAGACAAACACTCAACAGTTGCACAACAGCTCAGTCTTAGAAACTCACCCAATGTGAGTGATTGCGACGCAACGAGTCACGGCGTTTTGTAAAATAAGGGCGTAAATAAAAGTATTTTGTTGTCTAGGTTTAATTTAGATTTTGGACCAATGATCCATTGTAGATTGCTTATTTTCAGCTTTGCTTGCCTTAACTTATTATCAATATGATATTTCCAAGTAAGCCTTCTGTCTAAGGTAACACCAAGGTAGGCCACGTAATCTTTTTGGGTTACTATTTTGCCATTAATTGAGACAGAGGGGCAGGTATCTTTTTTAGAGTAAAAGTGACTTGTACACACTTAGATTCATTGACTTTAATTCTCCAATCTGAAAGCCATTGTTCTACAATTCTTAGATGGCTTTGCAACCGTCTGGCAGCCGTTGAGGGATTTGAGTGCACACTGAGTATTGCTGTGTCATCCGCAAATGTTGAAGTAAGGAGATTTTCATTAGTGGGCAAGTCACTTTTGAATATTAAATATAGAATGGGTCCCAAAACACTACCTTGTGGAACTCCGGCGAAGACTGGATAGCTTTCAGTGGTATAACTTTTTTGCCTTACTCGAAACTTTCTTCCCGTTAGAAAGTTCTCTAAAATAAGGCATATATTGTACGGAAGTGTACGTCTTATTTTAAATAATAGTCCTTCTAGCCATACCTTGTCGAAAGCTTGTGCTACGTCTAGGAAGAGTGCAGTATTTGAGTTACTATTCTATGCACTTGCTCTATCGTACCGTGTTTCTCCCTAAAACCAAATTGGTGACTTGGTATTGTCCCGCGTATGTCTAGGATGGGCTGCATTTTTTCAGCAACAACTTTTCGAATAGTTTGGAAAATATTGAAATTAAGCTAATTGGCCTGTAAGAGTTTAACAGGGTTGGGTTTTTCCCTGGTTTTGGAATCATAATGATTTCGGAAAGTTTCCAAGATTCAGGAAAGTAGTTTAGTCGCAGGAGGCTATTGAAAACGTATAATAATAACTTGGTAGCAACTGGAGGGAGTTGTTTTACCATTTCACCGGTTATTCTGTCGTGTCCGGGTGCCTTATTTTTCTGGATGTCGTTACAGATAACATTATTCAGGTCATTTATATTGAATTGGAGAGAGACTGTTGGTAAGCGAAGGGCATGTTCTGGGAGGAAATTGCTCCCTGGATTAGGAGTAAATACCCGCGAAAGGTGGGCTGCAAATGCGGTTCCTTTTTCCTGGTCGCTTCGAGCAAAGTCACCGTTTTCGATTCGTACTGGAGGATCCTGCAAAACTGGCCTTTTGAAAGTTTTCAGTGACCGCCACAATGAGTAGTCTGTAGAAGATGTGGCTGTCAAGGATTTCTGTTTTGGAAATCTGCTTCTTTTTTGTCCTGCAATAGCATCTGGAGCTCTTTTGTGCATTTTTTCAGTTCGTATTTCAAAGTTGGCGAGCATAACCTCTGCCAGTCTTTCCTAATTTGCCTTTTCTTGTGAATGAGATCGGTGATATCGTTTCCTTTGAAATAATTAGGGACACTCCTCTGGGTACTGTTAGGCTGTGGGTGCGTTGATACTTTTGCTGCTACTTGAAGGACATTTGTGAAGTCAGTAATCGCAGAGTCTACTTCGGCTGCTGATTTAAGGCTTGTATTTAAGTTGGTATGAGAACTGATAAATTTTTTGTACTTAAGCCAGTTTGTAAATTTATTGGTTAAGCTCGAATTCAATTCGTTGAAAGATGGGATTATATCAATAGTGGTAACACAAGGAGAGTTATCAGATGATAGATCGAAAGCCGATTTTATCTTAACTAATTCTCTTTCGATTCCACGAGTTACACCAAAATCTATTAGGTAGGGAGTTTTGCTTCTATCAGTAGGCCAATATGTTGGCTGACCAGTGGAAATAATGTCTAGGTCATTGCTTGAAATTGCTTTGAAAACGTTTCTTCCCTTTGGTGTTATCAGTCTGGAACCCCAAAATGTATGTTTAGCGTTATAATCACCCGCTGCAAGAAACCGTGAGCCCAACTTGTTAATGAATTCAGTAAATTGGGATTCTGTTATATTGAAACGGGGAGGACAGTATATTGCAGTTACAGTGAGCCCACCAGAGCTATCTTCTACTTGCACTGATGTTGAGTGTATATAATTCCTGCAATAATCTCCCAGTAGATGATGCTTAATCCGTTTTCTAATAAGTATTCCGGTTCCACCTCTAGCTTTATCTTCGGGGTGCTTGGTGTCGTAGAACGCAAAGCCGTCAATACTAAAATTATTAAAGGCCGTCAAATGAGTTTCATAGATTAGCATAATGTCTATCTGCTGTCTTTCTAGAAATATTTGGAGTTCGTTCCGGTGTTGGCTTAGGCCGTTAGCATTCCAAAAACCTATATTGAGTGAGTTCATGGTCTTGTTAAGATTGTTTGTAATAGGAGGTTTTGGTTTCTAATTAATTCTTGCATCATATTTTGCATTGATTTCATGTGATCTTGCATCATTTGCACAAAACTGTTTAAAGTTTTTTCCAAGTTTGTAGATGGAGTGGGAGTCTCCTGCGTTTCAGGCTCCCCTATACCTTTGAGGGCTTGGGAATATGTCCTGAAATGGTTCTGACGAACATTATTATTGACCGTATTTGGAACATTTTGGGGTTTTAGAACTAGTTGGGGCTTTGGAGTCAAGGCGGCGCTAGTGGTTTTCTTAGTACCCTTTTCCTTTAAGGAGGTATACACCGGGCAGCCCCTGTAATTTGCCGTGTGATTTTCTCCGCAATTGCTACATTTCTTTAATTGTGAGTTGTCTCTTGGTTTCACACAATTTTTGGAGGTATGTAAATCTCCACAGATAACGCAAACACTAGGCAGGGTACAGTACCGCTTAGTGTGCCCAAACTCTTGGCAGTTGTGGCATTGTACAGGGCCCACCCGTTTGTGTGGTTCTTCCACCGAGATACGACGGTGCAGAAGGTACCGTAGGTTGTATATGGGATGTACATCTCCCTTCATTAAGAGTTGGAACTCTGGATCTATTTCTACTCGAAACATTGGCTGTGGTATGTTCGATTTGTTTTTTATATTATGTACATATCGTACTTTAAACCCTTCTTCTTTTAGAGCATTCTCAATTTCAGTTGGACTTACGGAACTTTCTATTCCTTTCAACACAACAGACAAGCCGCGGCTACTCTTCAGCTGGAATGTATAGAAAGACTTCTTGTTTTTTTCAAAATCGCTGGTTACTTTACGGAAGTATTCCTCGCCGTACGTTTGGATTTTGACTTCCTGGATATTTCCCTTTTTAATTGGTACAATGTGGAAATTCTTCTCCCCTATCAACGCTATCAATTTGTTTACAAGTAAGCCTGAACTTGGTTCTCTCAGGTAGATTGGTGGAGGTTTGGATTTTTTTTGCGGTATTTCCGGAGTCATCATCCTTTTGCGCAAGGAGGCTAAATCTGTTATTGGCTAATGCTACTTGGGGTGCATCATTTGGTGGTTCTTTCACCGTGGAATTTTTTAAAACTTTATTAGGTTTACCACTTTTTTCCGGGGACCGCTTTCTTTTAACTACTGTTATATATCGGTCCATTCCGGTTTGAACCTTTTCGCCCACTTTTTGCATTTCACTACTCGTTTTTGAGTTAGATGCAGCTGTTGTGTTGTTTGAATTCCCTAAGGATTGGGATGGAGGAAATTGCGGAATATTTCCTGGAATAGCGGGAGAGCAGGATCGTGCTCTTTGATCGTATGTTTCATCTGTATGTACCTTCAGGTTGGTTTCATTGGTACTGCACCTCAGTGTGAAATACCCATTGTTCCTCAGTATGTTATTGTTAGAGTGAGTGCCTGGAGCACTAATGTATTTTGTTTTATTTTAATCTATTTTAGTTTGTTGTATTTTATTTTATTTATTTTATTTTATTTTATTTTATTTTATTTTATTGTGTTTTATTTTAATTTATTTTATTTTATTTTATTGTGTTTTATTTTATTTTATTTTATTTTATTTTATTTTATTTTATTTTATTTTATTTACTTTATTATATAATTTAGAGTGCGGCAGATCTCTGGTTGAGTTCTTCACTCTTGGAATAGTGCAGATCTCTGCACGCGGATGTTCGTGCAGCGCCACCTACCGGCCAATAGTTGAACTAAATATCGGTAGTACGAATGGCAGCGCCACTTGCTTTCCTGCACAGCTGATTTGAGAAAATCTATGCGAGTAAAATTATTCCGCTGTGATCTTTTTTGTTGTTTTGTTTTTTGTCAAGGTGGAACAGTTTTTTGTTGAGTTTTTTGAATTTCTGTTCCCAGGTCTTTTTGGTCTCCTTTATTGCGTCTAGTGCTGCCAGAAGGGAAAAGACTGGAATGGTTTCCATTAGGTCCAGGTGAATACGGAGTAGTTCCTAATTAATGCACTCTTTCTTTGCGTATTGGTTCTTGATTAGAATTTTGCGTTTATCCTCGCTGATCGATGTGAGTTTTATCGTGGGGTTCGCGATTCGGGTTTTTAAGAAGAAGAGATTCCAAGCCCAAGGCAAATAATTAATTACCGCAAACAATACTGAATGTGATGGACACTAAATCCAAACTGACTTTCTTCTTTATTGTCTTTAATAACGAAAGTTACAATTTGTTAACTTAATGCTATTGCGTTTTGCTAACTAAGCTTAATTAACTTAACCCATTTGCGCTCTCTGTACTATATAAACGACACCAATACAAGCCATGCCTAAAACTCTCCTACAACTTTTATAACAAAATTATTTAGATGTGCAGCCACCTTGTAATATTATCTTCATTTTGCTTAAGATTACAGATAAATTGGTATAACAGCTGACTCCAGATTTTGACATTAGCACATGCAGTTTTCACATCGGAGTTAGTCAGAAGAAAAATTAGCAATTTTTCTTAAAATATTGGAATTTCCATTTAAATATTCATAATTTTAAAGTGTAAAAAGACAAATTTAATCTTATTTAGTGCGGTGAGTGTAAATGTTAGTGATTTGCAGGATTTAGGAAATCATTTGTCAACTGTCGCTTTTTTAGTACAATGGGCACATGTGATATGTATATGATGAACGTTTTCCTTCTTTAGGATCTGGAAGAAAATGTCGAAATTCAAAAGTGGAAATAGTTATTTGGGTCTTGAAGAAGCTGTAAACGCTATTATGGAGGAAGAAGATGACCATGAATATGACATATTTATACTGCCGCCAGATCCTCATGAAGTAACCGACGAAGAAAGTGAGGAAGACGATTTGCAAACGTCAACTTTACCAACAGACATTCCTGGGACTATTGAGGTCATGCACCGTAATGCGTAACGCCGTCTTACTCCTCCCAGTTTATGAATAATGATTGCTCATCGCGAAACCACGTAACCTTTCGCCGGTAGAGATTTTTGAAAAAATATTTGATGATGAGGTACTCCATTTGATCAAGCAGAACACTAACCTTTATGCTACCCAAAATTATAGGCATACTGGACGACCTACGGAGATTCTTGGGTATGTTAATACTATCTGGCTATCATAGACTACCACGTGAGCGCCAATATTTGAGTTATGACGAAGATCTTGAAGTTTCTATTGTGTCGAACTGTATGCCACGAAAACGATTTCTAGAAATCCAGAGAAACTTTCACTTAGTTTATAATAGCCTTGCATCTACTTACAATGATAAGATGATCAAAATATTTCAAGAGGACATTTCGGTCGACGAATCCATGATAAAAAATATTATTGCAACCATCTCTCTAAGCAATTCATTCGAGGTAAGCCAATTAGATTCGGTTACAAAAACTAGGTAACAGCCAGTTCTGATGGTTACTACTATGTTTTTGATGTATATTGCGGAAAAACAACTGTCAGCTCAAAAGAACCTCTTGATCATAGAGTTGTCAAATCAGTGTTACTAAAAATGCCTTCGATACCTGAGGAACATACAATTTATTTTGACAATTTTTTTACTAATTGTAATTTACTGCGAGACTTGAAAGAAACTGGATATAAAGCAACTGGAACAATGCGTGAAAATCGCACCAAAAAATGTCCTTTGCGATCGGTGAAAGATATGAAAAAATCACCTAGAGCTGAGTTTGACTACAGATTCGATACTATGAACGAATTATTGGTCGTAAGATGGAAAGATAATAGTGTATGCACAATAGGAACCAATTTTGATGCAATTGAACCTATGTGTAAGGTAAAACGCTATTGCTCACAGAATAGGAAAAAATAGATGTGAGTATTCCACACTTGATTCAGACCTACAACAAACGAAGGGGCGGTGTTGATGAAATGGACGGATCTATTTTTCTGTACAGCGTTAGTATTCGTGATAAAAAATTGTCGTGGGTTATCTTCACATACATGCTTCATATGAGCATATGTAACGCTTGGCGTCTACATACTTTATCTAGCGAAGATAGGTTCGACCAATTGGCAAATTGCTCGCAGCTACCTTAAGAACCGTAACGTCAACAAAGATCGTCTATCCGGCTCTATCGTGGCAGGTCCAAACAGGAACAATGGACATAACCCTGGAAAGCTTCCCAAACAGCTACGATGTGTTTTGTGTCATACACGAATAAAATGGCAATGTACAGGGTGCCAAAAAACGTTATGCATTGATAAATAATGTTTTAAAATATATCACTCATAAGTGCCCAATGTACTAAATAAAGTACACCCTCAAAAGTCAACTTTTATCACTTTTTCGTAAATTTTTAATACTAAACTTAATTAAAGTGATTTGTAAGATGACAAAAATGCAAATAAATATAAAAAAATGCTAACGGTCTTTGTTTGGGCGTAAATGGGTTAAAATAGTATTATGCTGATTTTGTTAAATAGCAGAATTCTAGAAATGTTGCAATTTTTAATTAAGACCGGATGTTTGTTTATTCGTAATTCTTAATATAAATTTATCAATATCGTCAGGTGCTGACTCCGCACTTATATAACTTGGCAAGCTATTGATTCTATTTGTTGTTGTATCGTTAAGTGCTGATTCTGCACTTATGTAAATTGGCAAGCTATTGATTGTATTTATTATTGGTGGAGTAGCAGAATTATATGTAACTACCCCTCCTTTTAGATTGGAATTCTCCTGAATTCTACTATTTAACTTTATGATTATTTTTTTATGTTTAAAAATTTAATGACATCCGTTAAGGTTATTTTTTGCGTAAAATTGTGCATTTTTCCATATTGAGTGTATGCAGTTTTTTCTTCAATAATTTCTTTTGAATTTGAAAAGTAGTAGTCATTTATTTTTAATGAACAATTCGTATATTGTAACAAATTATTTCCAACTAGTTTAAGTTTATTTTCCGTACATGTTTGATTTATTAACAGATTCTTGGCATTCTTAATAACAATGGTATCAACATCAATCTCTATTATCTCTAGGTCTTTGTTCATAATAAATTGGCAATTCGAGTTTAAAATACAATGTGTACTCGGCTTTAAGTTTTTTAACTGTTTGTTTTCTTCAAATTTATAAGTTTTATGCTCATATTCAAAAATTTGTTCGATTTCGTAGTCAATCTCATTATTATTATCATTAGGTATTGGTATAATGTACCTTATTTGAACATTAACAAAAGTTACAGGAATTTTTATACTAAGTATTAAATATGTATTGTTAAAAAATGCTGTTCCAGATTGTAGATATCTTAGCTTATTGTAGTCAATTTCATACTTAATTATTTCATTACTTGTTAAGATATTAGGGTGTACTATTTTGTATTTGGCTGCAACTACACTATCAAGTATTTGTTCTACTCTACACCTTTTTCAGTTGAAATTCAGAAAGTTCCAATTGATATTCAGAATTTCCATTTGAAATTCAGAAAATTACAATTGAAATTCAGAATTTCCATTTGAAATTCAGAAAGTTACAATTGAAATTCAGAAATTCCATTTGAAATTCAGAAAATTGCATTTGAAATTCAGAAAATTACAATTGAAATTCAGAAAATTACATTTGAAATTCAGAAAATTCCATTTGAAATTCGGAAAATTACATTTGAAATTCAGAAACCTCCTCACAGTACTCAAGAAGTTTTCTGAATTTCAATTGTTATTTTCTGAATTTTAAATGTAACTTTCTGAATTTCAAATGTAATTTTCTGAATTTCAAATGTAACTTTCCGAATTTCAATTGTAATTTTCTGAATTTCAAATGTAATTTTCTGAATTTCAAATGGAAGTTCTGAATTTCAATTGTAATTTTCTGAATTTCAAGTGGAAATTCTGAATTTCAATTGTAATTTTCTGAATATCAATTGGAACTTTCTGAATTTAAACTGAAAAAGGTGTAGTTTTCAGTAGTTGTATCTTCGTTAACTGCTCTAAATATAAACTTCGTATTCTTCAATTGATTTTTGTATAAAATTTAACCCTTTTTCTAGTTTAATTTTGTCGTTATTTATAATGTCATTTAGCTGTTCTAAAGTACTACTAAAATAGTCATTTATAAGAATTTGATTATTAATTTTTTCTCCTGTTTGCAAGAGATGATTCCTTATATCCTGCCTGTCCTCATCGTCCATGGTACCAAATATCCATTTTGATAAGGTACCGCCTGCATTTATCAGTCCTCGTTTGTGTCTTTTTTCTTTAAATTTTAATGTCATTAACTTACTCCTCGTATCTACTATTTCTAATAATAGGAGGTCCTTGTATTTTGCTTTCATTAACACTACATTGTCCGTCATTTTATCTAAAATGTCTTCTATCCTGCTTATATTGATCATATGTAAAATTATTTCCGTATCTTTTACAATGTCCTGTCTTCTAAATTGAATGTCTGTGAATCCTGCTTGGTCCATTATTTTTGTCACGGTTGCCTGTCCGTTGACTTTAGACGTTCATTGTATCATCAGTACTATCATCATTACAATCTGTAAATTTAAATGGCCTTTTAATATTACTTGGGTGAACGTCCTTCAAACTTTTCTTTCTATATTTTGGTTGTTCTTTGTGCCTTAATGCTTTATAATTTTTTATAAAACCTTTACTCCTAGTTTCTGCGTAACTTTCTCGCTTTTCTTTAAGTTTGTCTATAACTTTTCTTTTACACAACTCCATATTTTGCTTAACTTTTTCTTTATTGACCTTGCCGTTTTGCACGTCTAATGGAGTACTTTTTATTGTTGAATGATATCTTTCATTATAAGATCTTATAGCTTTTTGCATGATCTGATTGATTGGTAATTTCTTATTCGAGTAATATATTAACCTAAATATTTCGGCTAAAGAATTGTGCATCCTTTCTATATCGGCATTGCCTGTATGGCTATTAGGTTTCGTCAGGTGAAGTTCGATTCCTTCTTGATCTAAAAACTCCTTCAAACGTAATGTTTTAAACTCGTTGTCCGCAATTATTTTTTCTGGTTTACCAATTTTTGAAAAATGATTTTCTAACTGCTCAATTAAGGTAATTTGATTTCTGTCCGTTAGGCAGTATACTGCTCCAAATTTGGAGAATTTGTCTATTATTGTTAAAAAGTGGAATCGCTTTATAACGTACGTGTCTATATGTATTATTTGATTTATGTCCGACGGAGTTTCAGTGTAAAAAAATTTGCGTCTAATGGGATTTCGGTCATACTTTACTTCTTTGCAAATATCACACTGATTGATAACTATTTGCACCAATTCCATTAATTTTGGAAAGTATATTTTTTCTTTTATTTTATTGTACGTCTCCTGTATTCCTGAATGCATACTTTCTCTAACATTATACAATGATATTTGCTTTACTGCTTCTACTTCCGTTTCAATATCACGTGCCCTCAATGTACATTTAAAAAATTTTAATTGTCTATCATTAGAAAACATTTCTCTTAATTTTTGTTGAACAATATTATATAATTGAATCTGGGAGCTCTGGATATATTCCTATTGAACCTTTAGTAATATATTTTCTGAATATTTCCCCCATTGTGTCAAAGTCGCTTTCCGCTATAAAAATTATCCTTTTTCCGTGCAATTGTTTAATTTCTTCGACTTTGTCGTTAGTTAAAATTATTTGTGTTTTATATTTATTTACTATTTCCTCTTTTATAAAAAAATGGTCCTGAAGATTTTCTTCAGCTGAATGAATTGTTGCCATAGTTTCATTTTCTTCTAAATTATTTATCATTTCTAACCTTTTTTCATTATCCTTTCTATTTGGTACCTCACCAATTTCTTTCGCTTCTTTTAAATTTTCAATTTCTTCAACTTTATTGTCTATTCTACTCAAAAAGTCAGCTACTTGGTTTTCCTTTCCCTTTAGGTATTCTATATTGAAGTCGTACTCTCCTAATTTTAGAAGCCATCTTTGATGTCTTGGTGACATGTCCTTTCCCTTATATTTAGCGTGTAGGTATTTTATTGGTTGATGGTCTGTGAAGATTGTAAATTTTCTTCCGTAAAGATATGGTCTTAAATAATTAACGCTCCATAAAATTGCTAGAAATTCTTTATCCGTAGCAGAGTAATTTCTCTCGTGATCATTTAGTGTCCTGGAGATGTAACACACTGGATGTCCTTCTTGTGATAGAACAGCGCCGATTGCGTAATTCGACGCATCCGTGGTTAGAGTAAATGGTTTCTCGAAATTTGGATATCTCAAAATTGGGTGAGAACTAATTAATATTTTCAATTTTTCGAATGCTTCTATATAGGTTGGATCTCTAGCATTAATCTTTACGTTCTTTTTTAAATATTTTGTTATAGGCTGTGCTACTCGTGCGTAGTCTTTTATAAATTTTCTATAATAGCCTGTTACTCCTAGGAAACTTTTTATTTGTTTTTCTGTGTTAGGTAACTGTAACCCTTCTATTACCTTGATTTTATCTGGATTTAGTTTCAAACCTTCCTCCGTTAAAATATGTCCTAAAAATTCCGTCTCTTTTTTCATGAAATTACATTTGTCTACTTGAACTTTTAAATTTGCTTGCTCTAAAACTTTAAAAATTTCAGTTATTGTCCTTACATGCTCTTGAAGAGATGTACTAAAAATTAAAATGTCAGCAAGGTAGACCACACATGTTTTATTAGTAAAATCCCGTAATGTTTCATTCATTAGACGTTGAAATGTTGCCGGGGCATTTTTCAACCCGAATGGCATTCTAATAAATTCATATAATCCATGAGGTGTGGCAAAAGCCGTTTTTTCTCTATCTTGTTCCCTTATTAAAATTTGGTGGTAACCCTTGGCTAGGTCTAATGTCGTAAAGTACTGTGCTTTACCTAATTTGTCCAAAATTGAGTTAATGTTAGGAAGGGGAAATTTGTCATCTATTGTCACTTCGTTCAATTTCCTGTAGTCAATCACAATTCTATATTATCTCTCCCCAGAATTGTCGATTTTCTTAGGTACAACAATTAAAGGACTGGAATATCGGGAGTGACTTTTCCAAATAATTCCCTGTTCTTCCATTTCTTTTATTTGTCTTCGTACTTCCGCTTCATGTTGCGGAGGATATCTATACAATTTGCTATTAATTTGTTCATTTGTTGTCGTCCTGATTTCGTGTACTACCTTCGTAGTGCTAGTTAATTGATCGCCTTCTTTAAAAAATAAATTTTTAAATCGTTTTATTATTTTCACTACTTCTTCCTTCTCTTCTTTGTTTAGATGATTCACATTAATTCTACTCCAATCAAATTCTTTCGCTTCCAGTGCATGAATTTCTAAATTAGCGTATGGATTACTTTCAAAATAAGTAGTCCTTTTATTAAGCGTTATACAACCATCTTCCAAATTTATTGTGGTATTGAAACAGTTAAGTAAATCAACACCTATAATAAAATTATATTTTCGGCCCCTTAATTGGGTCATTTTCCACCTTATTTTCGCATTATTCGGTAAATTAAATTCCTTAGGTGAATCTGTCAACACTTCATATTTAATAACATAACTTTTTGTTATTGTGCTAAATGCAATTGGTTTCTCTAATAATATTCTCTTAAAATCATTTATATTGTTGTCTATCAAGCTTATACTTGCTCCAGTGTCTATAAGAGCTAGATATTTTTTCGATTCAAACGTTAAAGTTATGGTGGGAAGACAGTCCGAGCTGGTCCCTCGAAAAAATTCTGCTCATCTTCATCTACAGCATTTTCCTCATTATGATTTTTGTAACACTCGCATGAGTTTAATTCAACAAATTCTTGCTTTTCTTTATTTATATTGTCCACTTCCATAGGTTCCTCCCGGTCTTGCCTAGGTTGATTCCAGCGATTTTGGCCGGAATTTGGCCTAGGGTTTCCTACCATTGGAGGGGACCTGTGGAATTGACCTGAATTTCCCTTAATTTGGGGTTTATTTGAAGGTCCCTGCCTTCTTTGGAAGGACGCATTGTCCTTATTTTGGTTGGCGTACTGTTGTGCTTGTCGGAGTTGTCCTGAGCTAGCTTGTTTATGATAAGTATTCTGGTTTTGGTTTTGCCTTATCTGTCCCGAATACCTGTCATTGTTTCCTATGTTTCTGTCGAGGTATTGTGGTTTTTGGTAGTCGTAACGGTCCATGTTTAAATTTTTCCTTGGCCATTCCCTATAATTTAACCTTTCATCCTTTTTAATTATCTTGCGATATTCTGGTCTAATGCAAGTGTCTTCGAATCTCCTATGATTCATTATTTTTATAATTTCTTCTAACTGGGTACACTCGTAAATCTTGTCTAGTAGTGTCCCTTGTGTCATTTCCTTGGCGGTATTCAAAAGCAAACTATCTATATTAGTCAAGTCTATGCCTTGTCCTCCTCTATAGTATACAATAAGCTCGTCTGCCTTATATTTAATTTTTTGTAATTCTATTGCCAGCTCACTTACCGTATTTACCCGAAGGTTCGTTATCTTTCTGTATATTTCATGTGGCTCTGTGTCCGGTTTGAACCTCATCTTGAGAGTTTCCTTAATTAGGCTCCAATTGTCCGGTTGAGGTATGTTAATTATCACGTTTTTTGCCTAACCTTGCACTGTTTTATAGTAAATTGTTCGTACCGCTTCCCTCTTGAGTCCTTCGTCCTGGATGGTGGATAATATGTACTCTGCGCTGCAAAAGAATGAATTGATTGTAACCTCCCCCTGACCAGTGAATATCGGTAGTTGGTTAATGTTCTTAAACAGCCTGTCAACTTTATGTTGGTCCAATGTCTGCCGCTGTGGTTGCTGTTGTTGTTGTTGCTGTTCATATTGTCGTTGTAGCTCCAAATATGCACTTTTAAGTTGGTCCAGTTGTTGCTCCCTCCTAGCGAGTTCTTCCACCAGGTTGACGTCCAACTAGCCATGGGTAATGGCGCAATTTTTTTGGCGCTGCTAAAATAACTCCAGCGCCACTCGTGGCGCCAACTCACGATACTGGCGCAATAACACCTTTAGCGCAATTGTCATGGAATAATCGGTAAATAACATTTTTTCGCTTGTTACTGTTCACCATCCCCGTTTTATTTTTTTTTGGCGAAATTCTGCTTACATTTACGAGAGCACAATTTATTTAAATTTTCATAATCATTTGGAAGCATATTCCGTATATTTGTGAAAATATGCTGGAAATTAGAGTCACTTAGATCTCTATCAAGCATACATAATTGTGACGGCGTCATACGTATACATATACTACGGTGCTGTTATTGGCGTTGTGGTTGCGCCATTTTACACTAGCTCTATGTTGGTGCTGGTGTTAGCGCACGAAATTGAGTCGGTTTTATATTACAAAATTGAGTTGGCGCAATATTGAGTTGGCGCTATATTGGGTTGGCGCTATATTGAGTTGGCGCTATATTGAGTTGGCGCTATATTGAGTTGGCGCTATATTGAGTTGGCGCATTTCCCAAATCGGAGTTAGCGCAATAACGCCAGGGTTGGTGTTAGCGCAATTGCGCCGCGCAGCGCAGTGTTACCCATGCCTACGTCCAACATTTGAGCTGGATCCTGTGCCATCCTTCTCAGATCGTATTCTTTTTGCCTGGACTGAATTTTGCTTTATTGAAATCTTTCTCGTTTTCTTTCTTTTTGTCTTTCCCGATATTTGTGGGTGGTGCACTGCAATCCTGTTGCGTTCACTTCACTGCCACACTTAATTTAATCTTTAGTGGGTGGTGTTCTACAAGTTTATTGTGACCACTGCACTGCCACTTATTTCGTTATTTTGTGGGTGGTGTTCTACAAGTTAATTGTGACCACTGCACTGCCACTTATTTCGTTATTTTGTGGGTGGTGATCTACAAGTTAATTGAGATCACTGCACTGCCACTTATTTTCAATACTTTGTGGTGTTACTTAACACTTCACTACACCTTTCAGTTTTAGTTTTAATTTTAATTTTATTTTTATTTATTTTATATCCTAGAGGGTCCGGCCAACTCCTGAGTTGACTACGGAATCGCAGGATTGTATAATATCATGTTCAGACATAAAAATTAATTAAGTCAATTGGGGTTGATTGAACATCTTTAGATTTGGTGTTCAGACATATTTAATTTACTTAGCCCATTTAACAGGTCGGCTCAAGATACATACACACATACACGCCGTGAGCTGAATATCAAACTCTCGTGACCTAAATGTCAAAATTGCAAGGAGGACGAAATAATTTGACATTCTTCTCACAATTTTTACCAATCGTAAACACGAATGTATGTATAAAATAAGCAGAAATAAAAACAAATTTGATAGGTGATGAAGAAGAACAAGAATGCAGCTGATCTGACGAACCAACCTGTTTAGTGGACACTGACGCTAATCACATTTCTCTTTTCATGACATTTCATTTTACTTATGAAACAAACCTTTTAACAGGGTTGCATGCAGAATTGTTCTTCATTAACAACTCATTAATTTCTAATGAAGCATTAACTTGGTCAATTTTTGTATGGTAAATTGAGAATCATTGGGCTTGAAAATTGAATGAAGGCTCTTAATGTTCAATTAAGGTTGTGTCTGAACATAACATAAGGGTGTTATAGTAGTATTTTTATTTTTATGGGAACGTTTTCCGTAACCGATCCTTTTTTTTTCAAAGGACTTTCGACTGCGCCAGTTTTATCGTGGGGTTCGCGATTCGGGTTTTTAAAAAAAGTCAGAAGAGATTCCAAGCCCAAGGCAAATAATTAATTACCTCAAACAATACTGAATGTGATGGACACTAAATCTAAACTGACTTTCTTCTTTATTGTCTTTAATAACGAAAGTTACAATTTGTTAACTTAATGCTATTGCGTATTGCTAACTAAGCTTAATTAACTTAAAATAGTATTATGCTGATTTTGTTAAATAGCAGAATTCTAGAAATGTTGCAATTTTTAATTAAGACCGGATGTTTGTTTATTCGTAATTCTTAATATAAATTTATCAATATCGTCAGGTGCTGACTCCGCACTTATATAACTTGGCAAGCTATTGATTCTATTTGTTGTTGTATCGTTAAGTGCTGATTCTGCACTTATGTAAATTGGCAAGCTATTGATTGTATTTGTTATTGGTGGAGTAGCAGAATTATATGTAACTTGTGCGATGGCGAAAAATCGTTCCACAATACATCATATTCCTACCCTGCCGGAAAAGCTAGCAACCAAAATGTAATAATTAAAAATGTATTTTTTTATTATTCCATCAGGTTGTATTGGCGTTAAAAGGCGAACCTCTAGAGTGGAAATCAATAAAACGTGATGGACCAACGGTAATTCATACTATCCGGCTGACAGATTATATGGAACCTCAAGTAGAGACATTTAATTTACTTAGTAACAGCGTAAGTTTTCAAAATATGTTTGTATGTACACTAATACACGTATATTTATTAGGGTGGTCCTTAAATTTAGGGTTTCCAAAACCTCAACCTCTACGAGTTGTTAATATTTTTCGGTTTAAAATTTACTAGAAATTTCAAACAAAAACCAAAAAAGGTTTGTGAATAGCACATCAAATTGTAAACTGACGCAAGGTAGTCTTGAATTTTTTTTTTTTTTATAAAAAAACTTGAATTGAAAGAAAGAGTTCTAGTTTTAAATAAATTGATTGGAATTTAATCCGGGGAGAGATAAATTTATTTGATTGCGTGATGAGAGTTTTGAATTCAAACAAACATTTCAAAGCAATTTTGAAAATTAAGTAGAATATTTGATGCATTTCATACATGTAGTACGATAGTACAGATGTTAAGGCAGACAGCCAGAAATTGGTTGAAATTCGAGCGGCTTCGGTTCGAAAAAGAAAAGAGATGTTGAAGACTGAAACCGAAAAAGTTTTAATTTGGAACTCAAAGTCTTTGCTGTTTGTTTGAAAAATTTAAAAAGCTTAAATTTGAAACTGAATTCGGTTTCGTCATATATGTGTGTAGCCAAAAAATTTACCAAATAAAATAAAATTTTCAACCATGTAATAAAAAATATTTAAAAAAAATCACGAACAGTTATTCATACAGAAACAGGAATATAAATAATGGCAAACATTAAGCTTAATTTAATTATACCTTTCATGAGCTGAAATAGTAGATATTATAACTTTGTGCCGAAACACAAATCTTGAAAGTTCCAGACGGAGGCATGACACCACCCAACCTACATATCGTCGCTTAAAGTGCAAGACCGCGTGTCGACCAAATTCAATACCGCGTATGTAAAATTTTTGCCAAAAATCAGATTTCTCCAAAAATACATTCCTGGCGTCCGTCCCCATCAAGTTTTCGTCGCCATATTAACCACCTGACAATTAAGCAGATTATGACATTTCGTGCTGCCGTAATCATAAAAATCCTCCATTAATGGCATTTTTCACTGCTTTGTTTTAAAAATAAATTGTAACCATGGTATTCATAGTAACGATTTTTATACCTTTCATGGGAATGAAATGGTATTATAACTTAGTGCCAAAAATTTTTGTCGAAAGTACCAGAAGGAAGCGTGGGGGACCCACCAAAATATATACCGATATGATCAGAATCACGAGCTGAGTCGATTAAGCCATGTCCGTCTGTCCGTCCGTCCGTCTGTGTGAACGCAAACTAGTCCCTCAGTTTTTGAGATATCTGAATGAAATTCGGAATACAGGTATGTTGTTATATGCAGCTGATCATTTGTCGGAACCGGCCGAATCGGACCACTATAACATATAGAAAACAACCGATTATTCAGATATACATGAAATTTTTGAATGTAATTTGTGCATAACTTCCCCATTTAAACAGCTAAGGACATGAAACTTTGAAGTAGACGTACCCATTTTGGCCCAAACAAGGTTACCGATTTTGGTGTATAACTCCTCCATTTTAACAGCTAACGGCCTGAAATTTTGAAGTATTTGTACCCATATGGACCCAAACAGGGTTACCGAAAATTGTCAAGATCGGACTACTATAACATATAGCTCCCCTACAACCGATTGTTCAGATATGGACATTTTGGTGTATAACTCCTCCATTTTAACAGCTAACGGCGTGAAATTTTGAAGTATTTGTACCCATATGGGCCCAAACGGGATTACCGAAAATTGTTAAGATCGGACCACTATAACCTATAGCTCCCCTACAACCGATTGTTCAGATATGGACATTTTGGTGTATAACTCCTACATTTTAACAGCTAACGGCGTGAAATTTTTAAATATTTGTACCCATATGGGCCCAAACAGGGTTACCGAAAATTGTCAAGATCGGACCACTATAACATATAGCTCCCCTACAACCGATTGTTCAGATATGGACATTTTGGTGTATAACTCCTCCATTTTAATAGCTAACGGCCTGAAATTTTGAAGTATTTGTACCCATATGGGCCCAAACGGGATTACCGAAAATTGTCAAGATCGGACAATTATAACATATAGCTCCCATACAACCGATTGTTCAGATATGGACATTTTGGTGTGTAGCTCCTCCATTTAAATAGCCAAGACACCATTTTTTCTAATAAATCTTTCCATAAATAACCCACAGAATTAAAATTATAAATTAAACTTAATCAGGCTATGTAGATACATATGTAGGTAACTTTTCATTTCCCCACTCATGAAAGGTATGAAGTCTTCGGTACGGCCGAAGACAGCCGCGCTTTTACTTGTTTTCTATTTAAATTGAAAGAAATTTTTTCAATTTGAAAAAAGTACACAATCCTGCAGTAAATTTCTTTCACTGCTGAAAGATCGTTGATGATTGTTTGTTGAATATGGGTGTTTCCGAAAATGGGTCAACCAATGAGAAAAATTTAAAAATGCACCTAGGCAAAACTTTTTGATACCATTATGTATGTAGGTACGTATTTTCTGTATCACGCCACAAAATTTTATGGACATTGGAGCACTGCCACTTACAAAAATTACGTCTTTCAGACTGCCATATACAATTTTTTTAGCTAAGTGTATATGACTTCCGAAATACATCTTCATACATATGACTTCTGAGTACAATGGCTACATATGCCAAAAAAATTTCTGATCCAAAGCTTTATACTGAAAATAATGTGGCAGCATGGAACGTCCGTAAACCTGGAAACACCCAAATTCATAACTGTCGTCATAACTGAGTACAAATTTTATTTTTTGAAGTTAACTTCTTAGGCGGCGATACAGAGTTTTTATGGAGAGTGAAATTTGATGCAACGGAAGTTGCCCCCGGAAATAGCAGCCAGTTCGGTTTAAGTGCAGCGTTTGACATACCCCACGCAAGTGGTGTGGTGGCGCAGAGGTAGTGTGTCTGGCCTTGAAGCTAAAAAAGCCAGGTGACTGATTTTTTTCTTTTATTTTTTTATTTTATTTTTTTTAATCTTAAAATCGCACTAAAAATTGAGAAATAATTTAATATAAAAACAAAACGATGAACGAAGGTATAAGTATCTATTTAAGGAAAAGCATTAGGTGCTCAGTATGTCAAAAAAAATTAAAATCGGTATTTTTTACTAATACATATTTTTATTTTAAATTCTTTTGGAGATTTGTATGTACATGTATGTATGCACACATGTATACGTGTGAGTGTTTGATTTCCCTATGCACGCGTGCGGGAGCTTTTTATAGCTTTCACACCGACAGCCTCACACCGACGAGTCAAAGCACTTCGTTCACGCACAGAAATTTTGCAAATTTCTATTCAGTTAGCATTGAGCTGTAGAGCTGCAAAACCATCGATAGTCGGACCACTCGATAGTTTCGATAGTCGAAAAAAAAACTATCGATACATCGATAGTTTTTTATGAATATTTCACTAAAATAAAAAAAACCATCCCTTGTTTACAGTTTTCTTTCCAAAAAGTTTTTAATTTTTTACGCAAAACAATAATTAAATAAAAGATCAAATAAGAATTAGATACTTCACTTACACTGAGAGAAAAATCAAACAAAAGTTGGTTAATAGTACTAATTTCACACTTGTTTAATATTACCATTACCATTGTTGATATATTAGACAGTGATTTTGGTTATATTAACCATGATATTTGTTGATATAACAAAATGTTCGTTCAAATCTTCAACCAATTTCTTGTTACTATTAAACTATTTGTTGGTTATATTTTTATTCCAGGAGCAGCACTGCTATGTATGATCTATAAGAGAGTGTTAATATGTTAACTGAATAACAAAGAAAATTCCAAATACTCACTCTCTCGCTCTCTACAATTCGGGTCCAGCCATTCAACTTCGTCAAGCACAAACGGTGTTGAAGGCGATGGTAACAACAGAGCCGAAGCCATAAAGCTTCGTAAATATTTTTACTTTTTTTTAGATATGAATTAACCAATATTTTCGTTAATATAACAAATATACACGTTGGGGAAACCAACTTTCTGTTTGATATTGATTGTTACCAAAATATTGGTTAATGGTACAATGAAAATGTACATATTACATTTTTTCCTTTTGACATGAATAAATCAACCAATAAAACATTAACCAAGAGGTTGGTTGAAAAAACCATTGTACTTTTTTCTCTGTGTATGTATATAGCATTTTCTGGTTAAATTAAACCTTAAAAAGAGGAATGGTTTTGTTTACATTTTCCTTTTCAAAGTCTTTAATTTTTTTTTTAACGCATAACATTAATTAATTAACAAAATAACAACAAATAGGAATTAAATACTTCACTTATATGTATAGCATTTTTTGGTTAAATTAAACCTTTTTCAATTTAAAATTTGCACCCGATTTGAAGAAGGTTTCATTTGACTTGAAAACGCTATAGTAATAAAACTAAAAGCAGTACATTTGTTTTTTAGCATCTTTGGCGCTGACTAGTACATAAGGCACATTGTTTATACATTTCATTAATGTAAAATACCGATAATCAAAAGGCACACTGTTTAAACATTTCATTAATGTAGAATACACTATGCTTTAAATAAATCAAAAAACAAAAAATAGGAAGAATTTCAGTTATGGGGGAGGATAGGTATGGGCCTGCTGAGCACAGAACAATTTTTTTTTTTAATTTTTAATTTTTTGTATGGTTACGTTTTTGAGATAACGGTAATTTTGTGTTTTTTGTTATCACTTTATTCAAAAATTATGTTCGCTGGAGTTACGCTTCTAACAATATACAACTTGTAGTAATTGAACCACACCTCGCTAAATGACATCTGATCAATGTCAAAATTTTTTAATTTTGCGATTTTTGAAAAAGTTTTGATTTTCAAATTAAGTTTTTTATAAAAACTTGTAAAAATCAGAAAAGTTTTATTTTTTAAAAATTAGCCCGTTTAATTGTTAACGTAATATCAAGGATATCTGATAAAAACATTATTTTTAGCGATTTCTTTCATGTGAAACAAAAAGGATATTTTATGGACGAAAAACTCGGTTAGATGACTCATCCGTGTATAGACAAAAGATAAAATTTGTTTGTGACTTCACCCTCTCATAGGGTTAGCGTTAATCAGAGGTTGAGTAAACGGCCCTTAAGCTAAAGATATAGATACTTATGTATTATGGAACGATCTTTCGTCATCCATTCCCGTCGGAAAAACCAAGCAAAAAAAGGAATAATGAAAATTACTTAACTATTGCTTGTCATTTTATATCAGAAGATTTCAAATTGCGAGTAGCTCTACTGAAGACACAAAAGCTGCTGTCAGATACAAATCATTCCGCAGCTAATATATTGGAAACCTTGCACCATGTTCCATGCGAGTTACCGTGTTTCGCACCTTCATTGAATTTAGCTGTGCGAGCAAATTGTTTCTTATTTTAAAGGCATTACTAGGCGCATTTCTGTCGTACCCAAGCATGAAAAGAATACTCGCTTATGCATCAAATTACCTTCAAAGCAACAACACCAACTCGACTATTTTTAAAATGCTTGGGTACGACAGAAATGCGCCTACTATTGAATATGATAAGTTTAAGGTCGCGTAAGAAGTCTATAGTGTTTTGCAAAAAAAAAGTTGTAAAACGACGCCCTATACACGGATGAGTCATATAACCGAGTTTTTAGTCCATAAAATATCCTTTTTGCTTCACATGAAAGAAATCGCTAAAAATAATGTTTTTATCAGATATCTTTGACATTACGTTAACAATTAAACTGGCTAATTTAAAAAAAAATAATTTTTTTCTGATTTTTACAAGTTTTTATAAAAAACTTAATTTGAAAATCAAAACTCAAAAATCGGAAAAAATTAAAAATTTTGACATTGACCAGATGTCATTTAGCGAGGTGTGGTTCAATTACTACAAGTTATATATCGTTAGAAGCGTGGATTTTAGTCGCCTCTTACGACAGACATTCCTTACCACGGGTATATTCTAAGCCCCCTAACCCGCTGGGGTATTAATTTGACCAATTTGATATCGAAATCCAACTCCTCCCTAACATTCAGTATTCTTCTCTTGGGACAAAACTACAAGAATGAATAGAGATAACCATCGATAGTGGAAAAAAACTATCGATAGTGACACGAAAAAAACTATCGATACTATCGATAGTGCCATCGATAGTTTTGCAGCTCTATTGAGCTGTGTTGCTCGAGCAGTCTCTGAATGCTTGTAAATGGTTGTGTGTTGGGGGTGGTTTTTTTATTTGGATTTTTTTACGTAATATTTTTATTAGGAATCGTGATTTTGCATTTCGTCTCATATTTTTTTATTTTATTTTTTTGTGAAGTTAATAATAAAAATACTATGCATTTGCAATTTAAAAATTTTAGTTTTCGACAATGATTGAGTTTCTTTTGGGTGTAGCCAAGAGCTTTTGTGCTTTTAACACATGCACAATGTTTGAAAGCAGAGATGCTTAACGAACGAACGGATTCTATTTCGTTTTGTTAATTCACAATGCTAAATTATCAAAACCATTTCGTTTCGATAATTCACAAAACTAAATTATCAAAATGCAACCGGTAACGTTGAAACGAAGTAAATCAACAAAAAGATTGCCTGCACGAGGCGCATACATACACAGCTGTCTCTCGTAGCAGTTCGTGTGCATATGCATATATGTATGTATGCGAGTACTCGGCCGATTGTTCGCGACGGCATTGCGAGCGCACTAAGCATTTCAACGTTATAGTCCAGTTAGTCAAAAACGTGTGGTCCGCCCGTATGCAATTTTTAGGATTTTTTGAGCCCGTCGGGCAACGGAGCAATCAGCTGTTTTACTCACACATATTTACATATATGTATAGTTTGTTTACATTTTGGCAGGGTTGCTATTTAGTCATTTTTGAACAAACAAGATTTTTACTAATCTTCAAAGTGTTATCCGGATTACTCTTCCATACACAACTGTGCATTATTTGCCAAATGACAAGAAAAACTAATTTAATCGTTTTTAAGGTTGGCGCTGACGACTTTTTTTTTTTTTTATTAATTTAGTTACTTTTTTACGGCTTATACTATGTTCATGCTGGATTTGAAATGCAACATTTTGCATTTTCGAAGATGGCTTTTCGAAAAGTGTTCATGCTGCCGAGTTTTGTAAATGCGCATTTGAGAAGTTCGAAACAAACGGAGCTAATATCCCAGATTACGCAATCAGGTGTTGAGGTTTATTTTTTTGTTTTGTCTAATTAAAAAAATAGAACAAGAATTTGCAAAATATGTAATAATATAATACACTAATTTTGCAAACCAAACGTACCAACCGCTTTGGTATTAATTTTGATCTCTGTTTTGTTTACTTTCGTTCATTACATGTAGAGTGACGTCATCATGGAGCTCGTGTGTCCATGCTCATGCTGCTCTATATGCGTAATCTTGTAGGTATTTCGTTCTTGTATTGCCAGAGTGTTGCCACTATTTTCCATTCGAATGGCAAATTTTTTCGAAGATTTCAGGGTTGCTTTCTGCGTTAGCATTCAAAACGCAAAAAAATAGTTGCGTTAAGTTGCATTTTGGTGGTGGCATTTGTATGGAGAAATGTAACATATAATGTTGCGTTTTGGACTAAACGCAAAAATGCCTCCGAAACGCAAAACGCAGTCTCACCATGAACATACTATTAGTTGGTAATTAAAACACATTTTTCTTGTAATTTTGCTGCTGCCCAATATATTTCCATCACACCTTGGTGATAGTTATCAAGGGCTAAAACATAAAATAACAAAAAACACAGTCAGAACATTAAATTTACAAAATTGAAAATCCATAAAAAAACTATATTGGGAAGCAACAAGATTCTCACAAAAATGTGTGCTTAATTAAGAAATCTGTACTGAGTTTCTGTAACTAATATCTTTTCTAGTATAAATAGGTGGTGACAAAGTGTGGATCGTATTAATGTGACGTCACTTTAATTGACACTTTTCCCGGTTTTGTTACAGAAACTCAGATCTATTGTGGCAAATTATAACTTTTTAATGTAGAAATTTGCACAAGAAGACCACCAAGAGTTATCGAGAGAGTTGATAAAAGTTGCAAGTAAAATTTTCACTTGCAACTACTTGAAGCTTAAAAAAACAGAAATGTCAAAAATATATGATCACAAAAATTTCAATTGGAAATATACAAACATTTTAAACGCAAATTTCTAATTGTGCACTAAATAAATTAGCGCAAAAAGGAATCTTGACGATGTTGTGGAATAGCCAAAGTAGATTTTTTTCCTAATTCAGTTATTTCCATTCATTTCCAATTTCAAAAATTTCAATTACAACCTAACCTAAAAATCAAATTGTCAAAACAGCGTATCAGCTGCTTTCTTGCGAATGTTTACGATTTTGTGTTCAATTACTTTGGTTGATGATTTTCTCTTTTTCTCATTTTTACTCTTAATTTGACATTGACGCTCTTTTTGCAAGTACTTGCAAGTAAAGTTGTTGAACAAAGCTATTATCTTGTTATTAATTTATATACATTTGTATATATTTACATTTTGTTTGGGATTTAAAAAAAATTGATAAAAGTTTTCTTTCCCTTCTTTTTAAAAATTAAAGTAATAATAAATGGTTCGTTTAAGTAGACATACTATTTTTGCCATGTAAACACATATATGTATATTCAATAACATTTTACAATCTTGTTGAATTACTGTTTAAATATTTAATAACTAAAAATGTTCAACCGGCAACCCTTCTACCTTGAAGCTAAAAATATGCAAATGCATATTGCATATACAAATGCATATTTCGACCTAAAATGCATATTTACGGTCAAAATGCATTTCCTGCTTATTTTGGCACTTAATCGAGCAATATCGAAAAAATATTAAGCTGGAAAAATCTTATCTGTGGTTAATTCAGATAGTTGCGTATACATAAAAGCAAGGCTATTTAACTATTGATCTGGACCCCGGAGCGGAGCATTTTCCCATATAAAAATTCAGCACGCCAAACACTAAGTTCTTGTATGCATACAAACAAGGCTACTTGACTGTTAATCAGAGCCTCGAAGCAAACCCAGAGTAAAAAAAAAACTTTGCTCCGATGAAGGGAACAATAATATGCAATATGTATCGACATACATAGGCATACGCCATATTGATGGTCTGATGAATTGCAGGCTAGTGCTACACGTTCAATATGAATATTGCGATATTTTTTTCGCTCTGAGGTTTAAAATATTTTACTTCCGTCCTTTTCACACTTTCACTTTCAATTCAATTTGATGGGTCGCAAAATTTTCATGCTACACAGTCAATCCGTGTTGTCAATATTGCGATCCGGATTGCGGATTTCAAAATTTCGATGCTACACGGTCAATATTAATCGTTTTCCGCATACAAGAGTTTTTTTCTCGGAAAGCCACTAAAAATTTACACTGAAAATATAGTAAAACATATAATAGTTCAATGCAACCCTGCGCAATATTAATGGAATGGTTTCGCTTGCTCTAAAATTAAGTAAAAGTATTTTATAGTATTTAAAACAAATCTTTTAAGTGGGGAAAATGTGAATTGTACGTTTCAATTCTTATATTATTATTACTTTGCAAAATTCGTTAAAAAAATGTAAGCTTGAAATGAAATACATACATTTTTTGAGCGTATTTCAGGTATTTTTTTAGGCATATATGCATATAAGTAGATTTTTTCGTGCATATTTACGAGCATATTTCAGTTATTTTTCGGGCATACTAGCATGCATATTTTGAAATTTTTCGTGCATATTTTTAGCTACCCTAGTTATGATAACGCTAATCAACGAAATTAAATCATTTTGATAATTTCTTTTCGCTAATCAACGAAATGGTATTATTTCGATAATTTCATTATCGTTATTTTGCGACTATAAATTATTTTGATAATTGTGTAAACGGTAAAAACCTGAATAGTTTCAACGGAAACGATTCCTTTTTTTCGGTAAACGATAATATTAACGTTACGATGCATCCTTGTTTGAAAGTATTAGTGTGATAATCCCTGGTGTAAGTACATAAGAAATTCTAACAAGAACAGCGCTGTGGTGAAATAAGCGAGGTGAGAATGTTAATAACACAAGAAGAAATTAGAGTACACCGTTTGACACAACTCACGTAACTAGCGCGGTAGCTCAGCTGTAAGAAGCTAGGCTTCCGATTCAAATGAAGCTGGTTTCAAGTTCAGGTCGAGTCAGTTTTTTTTGTTGCTTTTTTTTATTAAGCAATTTTCTTTGTCATTTTTTATTAAATAAAAGTGCCACCCGAATATCGGGGATTACATACTAGTTAATTATTAAAATAAAAACGATCAAACAACCAATATAAAAACCAATCCGATGAGCTTGCCGATAAACAAAATCTAATAACAAGAACAAGCATCGCCTTTTCTATAAATAGAATTTGTACAAACAAAAACACAAAACCACATGTATGTACATGCGATAGTTTTCATTGTAATATCCCTGCAAAAAATGTGCGATTAATCCCGATATACATAGATTTGTCCCTGATTAATCGCATGTTTTGCAGGGATGTAAGAACTTTGCAGAAACAAAACACACAATCACACCAACATACTAAGTAGCAAAGACAGAGAGTCATTAAGCTACTGTTGTTGGTATGTAGATTGTAATAAAAGGAAAATTGAGATTTAAGCGAAACAAAGCTGATGGCGGTGGTAGCTCAATGGAATGTCATCGGATTACCAATCGAAGAGACCTAAGTCCGATTCTCGGTTGAGGTCGCCTGAAGAAGTCTGATGAGCGGATGTGGTGGTCTCCGAAATGTATCCATAACTTCTACCAAAAAAATTTTTTCAATTTTTCTATATTTTTTTTGTTTTTTTTTTTCTGAGGAAAGTGAACCATTTATATGAAAAATTCAGCAGTCTTTATTTGAAAGTATTCACTGATGCCTCCTCAGTTATAGGTGAATTTCATCAGTGATTCATAAAAGATTCATTTCGGATTTTTACTGCGGGGATATAAATTAAAATATTTTTGTAGTATCAGTTTGGCCGTACAACAAACTAGCCCCTTCCCGGCATTCTCGGTGAGTTTTTAATTTAGTTTAGTAGTTACGATCACTTTTAATTTAGGCTTTGAGCTCACTTTGGTATATAGTTTGGGGAGGTTTTGGAGATTGATCTATTATAACTCCATACAGCGTATCGACCAAATACAATACCGCGTATCTGCTGCCACCCAAATTTTACAGGAGACAGTAAAAACTGTTTTAATTCAAAACAGTTCGTAATTTTACAACCCAAATTCAAACCAGTGTAGATTTTTGGATTATATTCTTAATATGTAGTGACGTATACGCGGTTTTGCAGCCGTACGTGAAAACTTTTCGTCAATAAAACAAAGTTATAATCCATTTCGTGTTTATGAAAGGTATAATCAACTTTAGTACTTAGAGTTATAAAGCACTAACACCTATTATTCGCGGTATTGGTTTGAAAAATTTCCTCAATTCTCGAAAAGCGGTTTTGAAACTGTGTCATTATTTGGAATTGCGATGTGTGAATCTCAAAATTTTTGCATGAATGGATGGGGACGGACGCCAGGTATGTATTTTTGGCGAAATCTCATTTTTGGCAAAAATGTCACTTACGCGGGTTTGCACTTTAAACGACGATACCCAACAGACCAGGAAGTAAGCGAAATGTAATAACAATTGTCCATTGTAAGCTTATTGCAATGCAGTTTTTATAAGCTTAATTGTAAGCTTATTCACAAGCATGATTGTAATAATTGAGAAACACTTACTTTATGTAAGCCTTCCTCAATACTCCTTATGTTAAAAACCTTGAAAACAATATTACAATAAGCTTACTTTACACTTGAAATGAAAGCTTGCAAAACTATTAATAACATTGTTTTAAGCTTGCTGTAAATTTTTTTTTTAATTTTGGTTTTAGAATGATTCATATAATTCATTGATTCCTTTTTCGGAAAAGGGAAGTATAAAAGCCTCAATAAAATTCAATATAATATTGAATGTCCCACTATATGATACCGTTGGATTGAATTCCAGGTTGATGTCATGGTTCGAAGCAGGAGGAGAATATAAAATAGAACAGTGTGGTAAAGGTGAAAAAGGAGAGAAGATGAAAAGAAAAATGCAAATAATTTTAAAATTTTTTCTTTTTTCTACTATTTATACAAACAATTGTATTTATAAGCTTACAACAAGCTTTCACAAGTAATATTTTTCTACAATTACATTTGTAAGCTTATAAAAAGGGTGCCGTTTTGATTTTTCTACAATTGTTCTTAAGTTTTTTTTCAATAGTTTACACAAGTTACACAAGCTTAACGCTTATATTTGTAAGCTTGTTATAATATTATTCTCAAGCCTTTTGGTTTATTGGGTATGTACACCACCATACCGATTGAGCATTTCAGTCTATATATGTATGTATGTACATAAATCCAATCCAATTACAAAAAAAATACGTACCCTAGATTTTACCTATATGAGTTGCTTATTTCCGCGGTGTAATAATACCAAACATGGCTGCAAAGACGGTGATATAAAATTTTCCGAATTTCCGACGATACCTTTTATTCGCGGAGAGTGGATGAAGATTTGTGGAGTGAGCGAAGAGGAGCTACCCAAAGTTCCATATATCTGCTCACAACATATTGATAAGAAAGAAATTTCAACTTGCAAAAAAATCGCCAGGTTAAACCGAAATGCTTTACTAAAAAGGAGTATGTAAGTCAACTTTGGTGCTCCCGTATTAAACATATTTTTACAAAAAGTGTGCGGTCTAATCTATATTTATACTCAGCTGTACGTTAGGGCGGAGTGAATTGGGGCTTTTTTTGAAATCATTATTGCTCTACCTGCAGAAAGTTGCCTTTCTAGTACAGAAGTAAGACTTTATTTGGAGGTGCCCCAATTCCATTAAAGAATAGACAAAATGCTCCAGATGCATAAAATTCATTTGCTAGATAAAACTAATTTCCTAATTTCTGCTAAAAATATACGTAATTTTCCGATGAAAAATGTTTAAATCATAGATGGCCAGCCAATGGCTCCAGTGACTCCGTTTGTCTCTCAACAACATCGCTGTGGCTCCGAGTTTTTTACCATTCGATAGGTATTTTGATTCCCTTTAATATACATTTTATATATGAAAAGTATCATTTTCTGAATCTTTTTTGGGTCATTTTTCAATCGTTTTTCTGGCCATTTTCGAATCTTTTTTGGGTAGTTTTCAGTAACTTTCTGATTAATTTCTAATCATTTTCCTATAATTTTTGGGTCATTTTACAACCGCATTTATTTCTCATCTTCTATCCTCTTAGATATTCTGCCCTTAGCATTACCTTTACCAATATCGCAAAAATAACTTAAGATGACCCTCAGTCCACATTTTGGTTGGAACTTTTGAAACAAATTTTTAGCCTACAATAATATTAAGCAAATAAGGAGTTTAAGATAAAAAAATGTCAATCCATAAATGATTTCCTATGAAAATTCATATGCGTATTTTGGTACTGTCATATACGGCAACGCTGAAGACATCATCCATATGTTCCTGCTCTACAACACAACATTCGCAACCATCAATACCGTCATCAGCCATTTTGTTTCCCTTGACGTCGCGATGCTCCGGCACCCAGTTCAGAGAGACGCTATGACGACTTGCCAGTCTCAAGACCCACCCCCTACACTGCCCGACCAGGTTTGATGAAACCTTTGCCGATCCCAGAGCCGCCTGGCTATCCGATAAAATTCCTACCATTTTCTAAAACCTGTACTTTCCGTTGCAAGTAGAACCATGCAGGCCTCCTGTATAGCGAAAACTTCTGATTGAAAAACGCTCGCCATGTCCGGGAGCATTAATTATATGGATGTGTCCGGCTTAGTTGAGAAGAAACCCGCTCCCACTCCGCATGCAATTTTTTGACTAGTCTGTGAAAACTGAAACATCGAACCTCTGAGCTATTTTACCCCACCCCAGTCCTTCCTGGATGGGAACACATCTCATAATTTGTGTCGAAATTTGTTGTAGGACAGATATTTGTCATCAGATTAAGTTCATTTTTACACCATGTACTAATATTCATCAAAGAAACTTGCATACTGAATTTCAGCATTCTAACTTAATTAGTTTCGAAAATAAATGCATTTTAATAGTTTTTCGCGGCACCTGTTATATGGGGGGCAGAGTATTTGTCATCAGATTAAGTTCATTTTTACACCATGTACTAATATTCATACAAAAAGCTTATTTTCCAAATTTGAGCACTCTAGCTCCATTTTTACTATTTATGGCCATTTTTTCTATGACGTAACTAGCCCTAATGGGACGAGGCTGATCGATTTCGCCGGGTCCCGAAACATGGTTATTAGCAGTACCAGATTCCAGCACAAAAAATACACCAGGCCACATGGCCGTCACCTGATCGAAAAACGCGAAATCAGATCGATCACGTCATAATCGACGGCATACACACCTCCAGCATTCTAGATGTGCGCACAATCCGTGGTCTCAATACAGACTCGGACCATTATCTTGTGGCGGCCAAGGTACGCACCCGCCTGTGTGCAGCAAAGAATGTTTCAATAGGGAAGAAAGAAAAGTTTGAAGTCGAAAGACGACACATGACCCAGACAGCCAACGGATACTCCACCCGGCTCTCACCTCTCTGAGAGCATCTACCAAACGATGTATCCGAGGAATGGGAACACATCGCCCGTTCACTTCGTACCTCCGCTGAGGAAACTATTGGATACCAGCGAGCCCGCAGAAAAAACACCTGGGTCGATAAGGAATGCCACGACGCCTCGGAAAGAAAGAACGCTGCTTACAGGGCTACATTGCGTGCGGGCGCAACAGGAAGCGTATGGGAGCACTATCGGACGGCTAAGAGGGAGGAGGGGTGCCTTTTTCGAATGAAGAAAGGGGAGGTCGAAAGGCGCGAATGTGAAGAGCCTGAGATGCTGGCGGTTAGGGAAGATGTTCGAAAATTTTATTAAAATGTCAGGTGGATGACTGAAGGTTTCAAGACCGGGCCAAATTCCTCCCGGAATGATAACAGCGACCTGGTAACTGATGTCATGTTCAGAGTGTACTTAAGTTGTGGAGGGATCACTTCTCCTCCCTGCAATATAACGGCTACAGTGAAAATGCGGAAGGAGAATATCTTCGACCCGAATCCCCAGTAGCAGATGATGGTAGGAATGTTCCACCACCCGATCATGACGAAGTGCGAATAGCAATTTCTCGGCTTAAAAATAACAAAGCTCCGGGCGCTGACAGCTTGTCAGCCGAGCTATTCAAACATGGCGGTGAAGAGTTGATAAGGAGCATGCACCAACTCCTATGCGGAATATGGTCGGACGAGCGCGTGCCCGACGATTGCAACTGAATTGCGCTCTGCCCAATCCATAAAAAAGGAGACTCCACATTACGCGCCAATTATCGTGGGATAAGCCTTCTGAATATCGCGTATAAGGTCTTAGCAAGTGTATTGTGCGAAAGACTGAAGCCCGCCGTCAACAAGCTGATTGGACCTTATCAGTGTGGCTTCAGACCTGGTAAATCTACCGTCGACCAGATCTTCGCAGTACGTCAAATCCTGGAAAAAACTCATGAAAAAGGAACCAACACACAAGATCTTTTGGTCGATTTTAAAGCCGCTTTTGATGGCACGAATAGGAATTGCCTATATGCCGCAATGTCTGAATTTGGTTTCCCTACAAAACTTATACGGCTATGGCAAATGACGTTGACTAACACCACCAGCACCGTCAGAATTGGGAAGGACCTCTCAGAGTGGTTCGAGACTAAACGTGGTTTCAGACAAGGTGACTCCCTTTCAATTTCAATTTCAATTTCAATTTCAGTTTCAATTTATTAAGTCTATGATTACAAAAAATCTTACAGACTAGATACAATTTTAGATACAAGTTTTATTTTCTTTTTTTTTTTTTTTTAATATTAAGTGAACACATAAATGTACAAAAATATGCATATACATTTTTTGCAAACAATAAAATACAAAATTAGAGTCACTCAGTAGGGAGTGATATACCCAGTAAGGGGCGAGTGTGCCTTAAAGGACACTAATGGCCAGTAAGGACCCAGTCAAAAATTAAATTTGACACTATTTTAATACATTTTGGGCCAGAAAGGACCCAGTCAAAAATTAATATTGACGCTGTTTTAATAATTTTTGTTAATGTGTACGTATATAATGAATAATTTTTGTCATCAAAATTCAAAGACCCGAGTCACTGATAGAATGAAGATATCTTGGAGATAAATTGAGATCGAGGCATGGCGAAGTCAAGATCTAATTTTTGATATATTCTATTCATCGCACTAGCGATTCTCGATATAGGTGCATAATTAAAATAATTTGACTTCACTACATCAACATGAAGAGGGTAGGAAAAACGTAACATCCTAGAAGGTACATTAATATAGATCTTCTCAAGAAGTGGCGGACAGTCAATTGAGCCATTAATGACATCAAAGAAGAACATTAAGGACTGGATCATGCGTCTATTAGCGAGGGATTTTAAATTGATGAGAAGACAGCGTGAATGATAAGATGGGAAGGGGTCAGCAAACCTAAGAGGCAGAAGGGCAAAACGAGTAAAATTACGTTGCACACGCTCTATTCTATCAGAATGTGTAGAATAATAAGGGTTCCAGATTATTGAGGCGTACTCCAACTTAGAGCGAACTAGGCAAGCAAACAGCGATTTCCTTGTGTAAGGGTCTTTAAAATCCTTGGCATATCGCTTCAGAAATGCAAGATTAGAGTAAGCTTTAGGCACAATGCAGTTCACATTACGAAAGTGAAGCGAGAATCAAAAAAAACCCCTAGATCTGAAAACTCCTCTACTATAGCCAACTGCGTATTTAAGATAGAGTAACTTGTGTTGATACGATTTTGACCTTTAGAAAGGGTCATATGGAAACACTTTCTTATATTGAGGGATAACTTGTTCCTAATACTCCACTCACTCAAATTATTTAATTCGTTTTGTAGTAATATGGCATCTTGCAAGCACGTAATTCTACTATACATTTTCAGATCATCAGCATATAGTAAAAAATGAGAAAAATTAAAACACGTGTGGATATCATTCACAAATAGAACGAACAAGAGAGGACCAAGGATACTACCTTGGGGTACTCCTGACGTAGCCACAAAAGTGTATGATTTGGTTTTTTTCTATTTCCACATAAGATTTCCTCTTTGTCAGATACGAGGCCAGCCATGACAGAAAAACTGAGTGAAACCCTAAACATTTGAGCTTATATAACAGAAATTTATGCGACACTCTGTCGAAGGCTTTGGAGAAATCAGTATATATGGTGTCGATCTGATATCCACTCTTAAACGCTGCGATACAGTATTCTGAGAAAACAGATAAATTAGTAACTGTGGAGCGGTTTCGGACAAAACCATGTTGGTTTGGGACAATTAATTCCTTAACTGAAAAAAACATTTTCTCTTTTACCACTTTCTCAAAAAGTTTCGAGAAAACACTGAGCTTTGATATTGGGCGATAATTTCGAACGTCACTTTTGTTGCCTGATTTAAAAATGGGCGTAATAGAACCCACTTTCCACCGGTCAATAAAAACGCCTGAGGAGAGAGAAAAATTTATAATATGAGATATTGGCTTAGCAAGTGATGAACTACATTTCTTTAGGAAAAATGAAGAAAGTCCGTCAATATCATTTTTTAATGATGATTTAAGGGAAGAGATTCCAAGTTGGACATCTAATTCAGAAATTGGCAAAGCTCCGAAATCAATAGTTTGTGAACAAGTATAACTAAAAGAGCTACCACTAGTATCATTAACAAAATTAGACTTAAAAAAATCAGCAAAAAGATTGACTGTATCCGTCAAATTGGTAGAACGATTGTCATCGAGACTCATGCAGGTTGGGATATTTGAACACCCTTTTTTAGAACGAATGTATTTCCAGAAAGCTTTGGGGTTTGACTTTAATTCCATTTCGATACCAGATATATACTTGTTGTATAGGACTTTATCAAGATCGTTGAAACGATTCATAAAGTCAATATATTTTTCTTTATATTTTAAGTTATTATTGGCTTTGAAGAGCTTAAAATATTTGTTCCTTTGGTTCTTTAGCCACTTTAAACGCTTTGTGTACCACGGTAATTTATGCCGAGAGGCCGGAAGCAACGATAAATTACTTTCTAAGACATCAAAAATTTTGAGGAGGTATGCCTCATAACACGAAGAGACACTTTCGGAAGGTAGAACAGAGGACCAGTCCACCTCATGAAATATAGCATTTAACAAATCGTAATTTGCCTCCTTGAAATTTAATGATTGGGAGTCACTCATGTGGACGGATGGGAAATGACAAAATTCGAAAAATATAGAAATGGGCACATGATGCATGTCTGACTTGCAGATAGGGAAACTACAGTCTTGTAAATGAGATATCAAGTTTTCATCTATAAAAAATAGATCCAGAATATTACCAATCTTATTTTTAAAATAGTTGATTTGCGTGAGATTAATACCAAAAAGGCTATCCAAAAGATATATTTCATGAGAAGAACTTAAATTCGCAGGTGTTGGGCAATTATCCCTAAGCATGTCAGACCAGACAATTTTACTTAAGTTAAAATCACCGCAAATACAAAAGTGGGAATCTTCTTTCCCTTCATAAAGACTTATGATATTGTTAGTGTGGTCTGCATACAAGGACTCCGAACTGTTGGGTGGAATGTAAGATACACAAATAAAGAAATTACCATAGGTACCAGAAATACAGACACAGAGTTGGTCTAATAAAGAGTTTTCATTCAAAAGCTTGAATGCTGATGACATCAGCGTACGCTTTACGGCAATTAGAACTCCACCACCTCTGCTACACCCCTTTCGTGTGACTTCATCAACTTGATGCTGAAAAAAAAGAGCTGCAGAATTCCACCGTGCAGGAAGCATCTTATACCACAAGAGTGTGCACCTGCTGGCGTACGTCGATGACATCGACAACATTGGCACTAACACGCGCGCCGTATATTCTGCCTTCTGTAAGCTGGATAAATAGGTTAAGAAAATGGATTTGACGGTCAACGAGGACAAGACGAAGTACCTCCTATCATCACACAAAGAAACAGCACGCCTTGGCAGCCACGTCAATGTTGATAGCTACAAATTCGAAACTGCTAAGGACTTCGTCTATTTGGGAACCAGCATTAACACCAAGAATGATGTCAGCACGGAGATCCAACGAATAATCACGCTTGCCAATAAATGCTACTTCGGACTAAGTAGGCAATTGAAAAGTAGAGTCCTCTCTCGACGAACCAAAATCACACTCTACAGGATACTCATCGTTCCGGTCCTCATGTACGGCGCAGAAGCATGGACTATATCAAAAGCAGATGAGATGGTGACAGTAGGACTTTAGAGTATCTGTCAGATAACTCTAAAAAATATTCCACAATTCTGAGATTTTTTTTATTACCTTCATATCCCATCCCTACAATCAGGCCCGTAGCTAGGGGGGGGGGGGGGGGCATTGTTACACTTTGCCAAACATCTCCCCTTGTGTGTGTGTGTATGTTTGTATATCTACACTTATTTTAGCGATTTCGTGAGAAGTGAACAGAGAAAAGTAAAAAATAACATTCGAATAAGCAGAAAAAAGCAAAGCCCAAATATTTTACCAAAAATCAGATTTATAAATTAAAGCAAAGAAGTGAAGTGGAAATTGGCAAAGTGTTAATTGTAGCCAGGGTGACCAGATTAGGCGCTTTAGCGCCAATTGGGCGCTTTTTCCTGGACTTTGGGCGCTCTAAAATTTGAAAAGGCGCATTAGGCGCTTTTGGGCGCTTTCTTGATTTTGTGGGATTTTTTTCTTCAAACGCATTCACTATAAGGAAAATGCTTTCGTAACATTTTGACTTCGAAAAACTAATTACATAAATATAATGTGGAATATATTTTTTAGTGTGATGTGGCAACCACTTTGTGTTGTTATCGATTTTAATGAAGCGAAACTTGTATATCGATGGAAACAGACGACCAAAATCAGCGAGTTGCTCAACTTTTTGTCTCCTTGTTTGGACTTCGACATTAGCTGTGTTTTTATTTTAGCGCATATACATCTGCGCTTAAATTTTATAGGGACTGCTAAGCGCGGATCGAGATATTTGTTTAAATTATAAAAGATTACGGAGTGAAAACCGCCATTGGCAATAAAATGTTTGGAAATATTAGTTAATTAGCCTTTATATTATTATCATTGCCTCATTCAAATGCTCTTGTTGAGCGTATTTTTTCCGTAATGAATTCAACAAAAAAAAAAAAAAAGATTCGAAACAGGATGGCGTTGGAAAGCCTAAATTCAATAGTTCGAATAAAATGCTTTATGAAGGCTAATAGTTTCTGCTGCAAAACGTTTCCGATATCCAAAAATATGTTGTAAAAACAAGCGATTCAGATGAAATAGGTTTCGAAGAAATTTTAGAGGATCCTACTTTATTTATAGCGCCGAAGGCAATTTTTGCACCTTATTTTGTTATCATTCCTAAAATAAAAGATTTGTTATATCGACTTTATGTGTTTTGTGAATTTTGGGCGCTTTTTTCTTCTGAATTTGCGCTTTTTTTTTTAATAATCTGGGCACCCTGATTGTAGCAAGCATCTGGAATTTCGATTTGCTTTAAGGTTTTTTCTATCAAAGTTGGAGCAGACAAAGCCAATTGTGCACGGGCTCTTAATCATTTTCGAGAGTTTTTTTCTCACCTTGACTTGCGTGCATACCTACAGGCGACCCACATACCAGATTTAAAGATCATAGCTCTCTTACATATGGAATAATCGAAGGAAATTAAATTAAAAATTTAAAAAATAAAATTTTTTGTTGCATTAAATTTTTTATAATATTTTCGGCTTGAATTTTGTCTCTCGATTATTTGCGTATGGCGGTTGGTCGCTATCTTCCATATTTCTATTCACATACATGTCAATTGCCAAAACTGACCTAGCGTTCGAATTCACCACTAAGCACGGGTAAAACTGCGCGGCGCCGCTCAATGGTGGTAGTGCCAAGACTGACTTCTGCCCTACCTTATACCAACGCTGCCCTACCTTAAATTTAAGTCTAGCTACGGCCCTGCCTACAATAGACAGCTATTCCGCCTCATTTCCTCGAGCATCTATCCTACAGGACAATGCTGTAATTGCTAAGAGAAAATAAGTTGTCAGAGATATTGCAGAACCAAGTTTCTGTGAGACAAATGACATCTACCGCCGAACCTTAAAGGTGTATCGTACAATATCCATCTTATCAGGAAAGTTCCAAAACTCTATGGACCGCAGGTACAAACCGCATTTAATGAAATTAATTACTTTTATTTTTTTTTCAATTGCCCTAATAATTTTATATGTGCGTACATATGTATGTAAACAAAACAACATATGTACATATTTTAGTTTAGTTCTAAAAATGGCTAAACAAAATTTAGAATAACAAACAATTCGGAATACGATGCTTCAACTTGTGTACATATCGACGCTTCCAAACATTACTGTACTTAGTACGTGTCTTAATTTAGATCACTGATAGGCAAAACGCTACCCGTGGGTAGCTTCGACGCGACAGCACTGTACATACACAAAAACGCTGTTTGCTGAATTTCTTCAGAATTTTGCCAAATGCTTGCCAGTTATTTCGTGGAAAATCTACGCAATGTCCAAAAAGGCATATTAATATTAAAGGAATTGCAAATGAATAAATTTGTTTTATTCTGCGTTCAAATTTCAATCAACACAATGGGTAATGACGATTGTGAATTAATGTTTTTCGCTGTAAAAGGCGATAATAATGCACGAATTTTTTTGTTTTTGTTTTTTTTTTTATTATTATTTCACCTTTCTAATTTTAAACTTTTTTGATGTGTAAACAACTTTGCTGTAGCTACGAGTGATTTCGAAAAACAGGTAAAGTTTACGCGTAAACGTAAATGACCTTTGTGTTAGTGCACTGCTGCGTCCGTGTGAATCGCTTGGCACTGTCAGTGGTAGGTAGGTAGCAGGGTTGCGTGATTTTGATTTGACTGAATCACTAATCAAAAATATTTTCTGATTCTTGATTTAAAATATTTTCAAATCAAAGATAATTTTTATTTGTGATTCCTTCCAAAAAAGAATCAGAAATACCCTTTGATTCGTGATTCAAACTATTTTCAAATCAAAGATAAATTTTATTTGTGATTCGTTTCACAAAAGAATCAGAAATACCCTTTGATTCGTGATTCAAATTATTTTCAAATCAAAGATAAAATTGATTTGTGATTCATTTCTCAAAAGAATCAAAAATCTTTTTTGATTCTTGATTCAAACTTGATTTCGAATCAAGATTCTTAATAAATTTTTGATTCGAATCAAATTTTTGATTCGAATAAAATTTTTGATTCGAATCAAATTTTTGATTCGAATAAAATTTTTGATTCGAATAAAATTTTTGATTCGAATAAAATTTTTGATTCGAATCAAAAAATTATTTTGAATCAAAACTTTATTTCATATAAAAAATACTTTAGTACGTGATCCCACCACCCCCGCGAGTTGAAATGCAAAAAATCTACAATTTCAACAAACGTCTGCGTTGTATGGGAGGAAATGCAAGCAGATTTTCACAGTTGCTTTAGCCAAGCACTTGCGCATACATATGTATATATATACTTACATACATATATATAACGAATAAATGAATGAAAGGATGAATGTATTATGGTTGGGTGTATGCATACAAAAGAATCCCTGCAAAAAGCCGAGTACTCCATGCACGCGTGTATAGAGTACTCGCTATGGACCAACCGAGTACTCCTAAACCTGCCACATTTCATATAAAAAATATGGTCCATTTAACATGGCATTATTTATTATCTAGGCCTTATTTCGCATGGCGGATAAGCATTAGGAATAAGGTGTGCTCTCAGAGAGAGAGAGTACTCCTTATGGCGTGATGATATCAACACAGGAAAATCAGCCTTATTTTAAGCCTTACGCCATACAAATTTGCTACCTTTATAATTTTCAGGCCTGATTTCGGAAGCCTTAAAATCTGCAGTTTTAATTCTTAAAAAGGCTTAGATTTTTTGTGGGAATATACATACATATGTACGCGCAAATGGCTGGCTAAGGCAACTGCGAAAATCTGATTGTATGTATGCATATCCTTCCCTACAACGTAGCTGAAAAATGTTCGTCATAAATTGTTTTCGCGAATGCTTTGTTAGTTTTCGCGATCAGTTTGTCTCACATGTGAGTGGCGCCATGCTGCACGAAACAGAAACAATTGCCGCACTCTACTGGATTCCGCCAGAATCGTCTAGACGGTTACGTGCCAATTAAGGAAGGAAGGAAGGAAGGAAGGAGAAATATTGTTTTGTTATTTTTCGCGCACAAGTGGAAAAACTGGATTTTTTTGTTTGATCGCTTCTTGCGAGAGAGGATCATATTTTTTTGCATTTCTCTCTCGTGATAAAAGAACGAAGAAATATTCGTGAAAATTCTCACAAATGAATGAAAATGAGTAATCTTAAATGAGAATATCCGAACCATGGTTTAATGTTGAAAGTGTATCTGTAGTGCGCGCATCGTAAATCGCTAATATTAACTATTTCGTTTTGCCAGTTTTTGTATTACTTTAACAATCTTTAAAATGTCTGACACAGACTTTTCAGCCGACGACATTACTGACCCTGATTTTATCCCGAAAGGAAAAAAGATAAAAGTTTTAAATTCAGATGATTCACACAAAACAGATGGCCCGTCTACCTCTGCAGAAGCTTTGCAGAAAATGGATAAAGACGAATGGGGCGAGGAAAGCGAGCTAGCAAGAGTCTGCAACAGTACATGCTACTTGGATGGGAAGTTTTTTAAAATAGATTTGCAGTCGAGAAAAAGAGATACGATCTCTGCCAAATGTACAACTTGCGGAGTGATGTGCAAGGGGAAGTTAGGCTCATCATCCAATTTTGTACGACATATAAAGGTAGTTATATTTTTAATTTTTATTTATTCATTTAATGGATGATGTGTAAACTATCTATCTATACTATCGTATTTTAAATGTAGAGGAACTTCAACTCCGAACACAATGTGATTAATATATACATACATATTTGCATAAAATATCAAGGATCAAAGACGCTTGTGTTATTTATGCACATACATGCGCCTTTTATGCGAAATCATACTTACTCATTGTACCTATTTGATCTGCCCAGATAAAACTCTTCCAGACGCAGAACTTTCAGTATCAATAATATATATACATATGTACCTAAATAAGTAAAAAAGTACCAATATTGCAATTTGAGCGTTAAATTCTAAAAAAATTACATAACCTCAGATCACAGCGTCAGTTAATATTAAAAAGATCACAAATTTTCAAAGCACTGACACTATTGAAACTATCGACTATCGCAAAAAAAATCGATATATCGCCAAAAAATAAACTATCGATAGTACCATCGATAGTTTTGCAGCTCTAGATTGGCCTAGTAGTGTCGAAAAATGCACTAGCTGCGCACCAGTTATAAACTAGAGATTTTCTCTACAGGGTGGATCTGCGACAGCGACGTGCTCATGAGCAGCTTCGTGCCCATCATTGATATACATACATACATATATGTATTACATAGATACAGATATTTAGTACATTAAGCTGGTCCAAAAAATTAAAAACGAACGAATTGCAGAATTCGGTTGTTGTGATGCTATTATATATTTATGAAAAAATATGTGTTTATTTGATGGCAAAAAGCATTTTTCTTGTTCACTATGGACTTACCAAAAAAGTATGTAGCATTACTGATGTAAAAGGAGGTGGAAATTTGAAGGCATTTTCTTGACCTGTAATCTTGCGTGTTTCGAGAGAAATCAAAGCTCGACTTCTTTAAATATCTTGAACGAGTTTTTGTTAGTTAAAGAAATTTTTCTAAAATACAATACAGCGTTGCCATCCTCAGCACCCGTTGAAAGGTTATTCTCATTGGCTACTTTACTTGATTTACCCAAATACAACCGTATGACGGATACGCAGTTCGAAAAAAGGGTGCTTTTTAAAGCAAACTCAAAACTTATAAAATGTTAAGAGCCTCAAAATAGTTAATAAGGGGATTCACAACCTGTCATATTACGTCATATCATCATAAGTCATAATATTTTGTTGTTGCATTCCATGCTGTATGTGTACTAAATAAATACAACTCTGCACGACATGTTTTTGGGGCGTGGTATTTGACCAGCTGTTTTTGTCTACTTCTTCACAGTGATATCTAACTATTTCCGTACAATATTTTAATATGACATATGACTTTATGACACTTTGTGAATCCTCCAAATATTTTGCATTTTATCATTTCACAATTTTCAAATATTAAATATATAAGCCATATATACATAGTATGTATGTAAATTTATCTTATACATATCCACACATATGTACTTACTTATGTACTTATAATTTATATATTTTACATACATTGAATGAACCCAATAAAAGAATAAAATAACAGAATTTAAAAATAAATAATAATAATGCATTTACCCAAAATGATCTCGTACTAAAAGTATCTTTTATTTGAAATATATTTAGGATTCACTATAGGTACATACATACATATGTATATTTTAAACCCGTTCAAATTAAACGAAAGTGGTTTGTTGTATTGCTTTACGAACAGCAATTCAATCAGGGAATTTATTGGTAAAATTGATTCTTATTTACCTATACATAAAATTTCTTATGTACATACTACTTATAATAATATAATAATACAATGGCGCTATTATAACTCTGACGAGTCCTGTCTGTTGTTAGAAGACGTAAGGTCTTAGCCGCCCTTCTACGAAGTAATACCTGTCGAGCTTCTCTCCCAATTCGAGGTGTGCTCCTTTTTGTTTTTTCCTACTAATTGGGTGGACCTACAGTTTTATGCCGGCTCCGAACGGCGAATGCATTTTTTGTGAGAAGCTTTTTCATGGCAGAAATACTCTCGGAGGGTATGCCGCCCACTGCCGAGAGGTGACCGCTGCTCTTAAAAAACCCAATAATTGGATTTTTACTAATTAGAAAAATTGTTTTGGTGTTTTGCTCGGACAGTGGTTTGAACCCGAGACCTCTGGCATAGCAGGCGAGCACTCTACCCACTGCACCACAGCGGCCACTAATGTACATACTACTTATTTACTATAATACATGTATATCTACTCTAATTCTTACTTCTATGTAGATATGTACATATATATGTTCGGCTAACTACGAACCGATGCAGATACACGAATCGGTCGCTTGGGCTATGTTAGTGGTCACTTTGAAAGTACTCCAACTTACCACAAATGGAGCATATAATCCCATGATTTTTGCAGGGTATGCACCCAAGTGCCTATGCACATACATACATATGTATGTATGTATGTACGTACGGCGTAGCACAAACGTAAATACGACAATCAGAAATATGTATATATGTACATACATATGTACATATTTGGCGTCAGCATACAATTTGGCTGTTGTTGCACTTTTGTGCATTTTATACATTTTTGTGTTTTAAGTTACCGAGAATACGACAATCAGAAATATGTATATATGTACATACATATGTACATATTTGGCGTCAGCATACAATTTGGCTGTTGTTGCACTTTTGTGCATTTTATACATTTTTGTGTTTTAAGTTACCGAGAATGTACTTGAATATTTCTGATATGCTACAGTATTTTTGATTCTAAATAAATTTTTGATTCGAATCAAATTATTGATTCGAATAAAATTTTTGATTCGAATCAAATTTTTGATTCGAATAAAATTTTTGATTCGAATAAAATTTTTGATTCGAATCAAATTTTTGATTCGAATAAAATATTTGATTCGAATCAAAAATTTGATTCGAATCAAAGATATTTTTTGAATCAAGAATCAAAAAAGATTTTTGATTCTTTTGCGAAATGAATCACAAATCAAATTTATCTTTGATTTGAAAATGGTTTGAATCACGAATCAAAGCGTATTTTTGATTCTTTTGAGAAAAGAATCACAAATCAAATTTATCTTTGATTTGAAAACAGTTTGAATCACCAATCAAAGGGTATTTTTGATTCTTTTGAGAAATGAATCACAAATAAAAATTATCTTTGATTTGAAAATAGTTTGAATCACGAATCAAGTTGATTCTTTATTTGAAAGTTGATTTTAAATCAAAATTGATTCGAATCACGCAACGCTGGTAGGTAGATAGACATGTACTTACAAATGCTTGCATGCATAGCCGTGCAAATGCAAATATCAACAACAGCAACGAAGCGAAGTGAAGTTGTTGTTGTTGTTGTTTTCTGCAACAATGCGACAAATAGGCAAAATAAAAAGGACCAACCTGTTTGAACATGTATGCAAATGTATGGATATGCACACCTACATCTACCTATCTAATTTTGTATTTGTATTTGTATTTATTGTAGTTCTTATCCTAGCACAACAATCAGGAAGATTATTTTACAGTGCTAGTCACGGTAACAAAATGAATTAGATCTACATACATATAAAAATATAAAATAAGAAATATAATATGTTAACAATGAATTAAATTAAATTAAATCAAACTGTTAGGAAAAAAAAAATTAAATAAAAAAGATTAAAAATTAAACTAAAATTAATTTGTTTAAAATCATATTTATAAATACTTAGCATAAAAGGAAGGTATAGTAAATACAGAAAATATATATGTTAGTATGTGTTTAAGCAAAATGAAGAAATGTGTGTATGAAAACAAAAACAAAAGTGTGTATTTATAAATTGTTATAGAAGCAAGTTAGCTCGTTTTTGAACTGCAGTGTATTGGTTAATAACCTTAGACGTATAGGGAGCGAGTTCCACAGACGTACGGAGTTTATGAAGAACTGACGTTCAGATATAAGATGTCGATATTTAGTATGTACTATTAGCACAGACCTCGAAGACTGCAGAAACTGAATCCTTAGATATAAGTATCGAGGTTCCTTTGTATAATTTTCTATGCAAAATTGGTATCAAATGAAAGGTTTTGAGCAGGACTTCGATATGAAGCTATTTTCATTGTGACCCCTAGGCCGGGTCTCCAGATATGGGGCAAAACGAGGACCCGGATGATCCTTGAATGTTTCTGAGCAATATTGGTATCAAATGAAAGCTTTTGAGCAGGACTTCGATATGAAGCTCTATTCATTGTGACCCCTAGGCCGGGTCTCCAGATATGGGTCAAAACGAGGACCCGGATGATCCTTGAATATTTCTGAGCAAAATTGGTATCAAATGAAAGGTTTTGAGCAGGACTTCGATATGAAGCTCTTTTCATTGTGACCCCTAAGCCGGGTCTCCAGATATGGGTCAAAAGGAGGACCCCGATGATCCTTGAATGTTTCTGAGCAATATTGGTATCAAATGAAAGGTTTTGAGCTGGACTTCGATATGAAGCTCTTTTCATTGTGACCCCTAGGCCGGGCCTCCAGATATGGGTCAAAAGGAGGACCCGGATGATCCTTGAATGTTTCTGAGCAATATTGGTATCAAATGAAAGGTTTTGAGCAGGACTTCGATATGAAGCTCTTTTCATTGTGACCCCTAGGCCGGGTCTCCAGATATGGGTCAAAAGGAGGACCCGGATGATCCTTGAATATTTCTGAGCAATATTGGTATCAAATGAAAGGTTTTGAACAGGACTTCGATATGAAGCTCTTTTCATTGTGACAGGGGCTCAAGATATGGGTCAAAAGAAGAACCCGAATGATCCTTGAATGTTTCTGAGCAATATTGGGATCAAATGAAAGGTTTTGAGCAGGACTTCGATATGAAGCTCTTTTCATTGTGACCCCTAGGCCGGGTCTCCAGATATGGGTCAAACATGGACTCGGATGATCTTGCATGTTTCTGAGAAATACAAAACAAAACAACATAAAAAGTCAAAAGTCAAAAACCAAAAACCAAAACAAACTAAAACAACAAAATAGTAGCAGTCACAATGACAACAAAAAATTACAAAAACGATAGTCGCCTTTTAATCCATAGAAAACCAGGAAAAAAGGAATAAGGAAAAGGGAATAAATATCCGATTTCGAAACAGTTTACACATCAATATTCATGAATACCCGTTATTCACGCTTTAATTTTTTTATTTTTAGTTCCTAAAACCCTATCTCTGGTCATCATCATCAGATAAAAATTAAATTTCCTGCGATATATGTAGGTACATATGTGTATATATGCGCATCAAAATATATTTTCTATCAGAAATCCCACATTTTTACTTTTGAATATGAATCAAACAATGTGGCAGGCATCTATTTGGTCGCGCACCAATACAATGACAAATTGTTACTGTGTTGGTGTGCCGATCACTGATTTAGATGCTGTCAAATTTTGGTATAAATCAGACAATTCAGTCAAAAGTTATAAGAAAAAGAGTACATATGTATAATACTCGAGATTTTTACAGAATACAAACATTGAAAGCTTGCCATGGAAAACAACGTAGCAAGTTTTTATTTTTTCTTATGGTTTTATACAAAGCATACCCTAAATTAGATGGTATCGAGTTTTGGCATTGACCTTTCAATCCAAATAGAAGTTACAAGTGAAAATATACTTAGCGGCCAACTGAAGTTTCATATCGAATTTAAACTTTGTTTGGAAGCGTCGATATATTGTTCATATGTATAAATATATATATATATATTAACTTGAAGCTGTTGTTGTGCCTTTTAACGTTGTTCCCATTTGTACTTTCGTTATGCACCTTCTTTTCCAAAATTCTTTTTTTCAATACGCGGATTGCCGTGTTGTAGTGGACTTGCATCGACACAATCATTTCTTGATGAACATATTATGATATGCCCCATCGTGTGCCGCAGGCTTTTCCGCGGGGGTCACCGTCGTCCATCACCATCAAAGTTTTTTTTTGGTTTCGGTTTCGAAACTCGCTACTTTTACAAGACAAAAGGAACAATTTCAAACTTTATTAGTACACGAAAGGAACTGAAAAAAATTGCAATTCCATTTGAGGAATTGGAAAAGGAATTACAGTTCCGGAATGCAAAAACGAATTGGAATTGAAATTTAGTTCACAATTCCGAAAAAGGAATTAAGGGCTGCATTCCAAAAACGCGATTCCAGTAATGGGAATTGCATGGAATGCATTCCGAAAAGAATTAGATATCAATGAATAAGTTTTCATAAATATTAAGTTAAATATAAATTAATTGACTTGAGTCATTTGCTTAAGACCTCATTTCTGGTAAACTTAATGCTTTTTTATACTGAAATTAACTTAAATCATTAGAAGAGGGTCAATGAAAGTAGATTCTTCAGAAATTTTTTTTTTTTCATAACCTCTATAGGATACCATTATTTTTTCATCAAACGCTTTCATAGAGTTTTTAATTTTTGCAATGTTTTATCGGCAGAGGCGCCATTGTGCAGTGTTAATTTGGTTTATTTTCCGTTTTGATTTTTTCGTAAATTCGCAAAAAAAAAGTCTAGATAACATGAAAAGCCAGGGTTGTATGGAGAAAAGTAACGGGAGAAAATTTTTGTATGAAAAATCTTATTAATCAAAGATTTTGAGTAAGACTCGATTACTTGTTTATGAAAAATTTCCATACAGTAAACTGGGTACATACATTTCTAAAATCTCATCCAAATTTTCTTATAAAAAAATAAATTTACATAGCGAAGAACAAGAATCAGTTGTTTTTGTACATTAAAACCAATTACGAATCTTTGCGAAGAACCCATTACGTCGTATTATGACGATGCCTAATCAGCAACAGGTACGTTTAAAAAAGTTGTGTCAATCTTAAGCCTTCTTCCACCGGGGCCAAAGTTTATATGGATATCTTTGGCCGTGGTATTACCTATTTAGGGTCTGAGACTGAAAAAAAAAATATTTTAAGGACCTCCCTAAACTGCAAGTATACATACATAAATAATATAGAGTTCTTTTTAACTTATTACTTTTAGAAGGAAATAAATTCAAAAGTAAACCATAAAAAGGAACCAATTCAGTATCCTATCAGAGGTAGAGACACTGCAAATGCCTTGTTACGTGTTACGCATATTATGACCGAGGTTCACGTCAGCTTGCTTACAGATAATATTTTGCTATCGCAACAAGATGTTCCTCCTGAGATGGCGAGACTTATACAGATAAATAGAAAGCACCAAATAATGCCTATTCTTAAGACTGATTTTTTTAATACACGTCTAAGAAATTTTGAGCAAGTAACAAGGAATACCACTGAATATAATTTATCATATAATTTTAAACCAATTGGTATTGGGAAATTGCGGTTAATGTTATTGGTCGAAAATGCAATGGAGGTTATGCAAAATATAGGTTTCACTAAGAAGGACATCGATGATGTGAAAGGCATACTTTCTGATACGAATGTGTACCTTCTGTGTATAACTGTATTTGCTGTTAGTGTGCATGTGAGTGATTTAATGGATTCCAAAATAAATTATTTATTTTCTTCTTATGTACATACATATATTTTTCTTACAGATTCTTTTCGATTTCCTTTCCTTCAAAAACGATTTTTTGTTCTGGCGCCGAAAAAGGTCCTATGAAGGCCTTTCTACCCGTACCACGCTGTGGAGGGCATTTTCACAAATTGTGGTATTTTTTTACTTACTAGATGAAAATTCTTCGATGCTTGTTTTAATCCCAACCGCGCTTGGTGCACTTATTGAGTTATGGAAGTGTAAGAAGATATTGAAATTGCGAATAGGAGCTCATGGCATTCAAAGAAAGGAAAAAAATGGAGTTTACGGAAATGCAGAAATGGAAACTGAAGAATTCGACAAACAAGGAATGAAATATTTAAGTTTTCTGCTATATCCATTGTGTTTGACGGGCGCAGTTTACTCTATCTTATACCAACCGCATAAAAGCTGGTATTCTTGGACACTTAATTCTCTTGTTAATGGGGTTTATGCTTTTGGGTTTCTATTTATGTTGCCACAATTATTTGTAAATTATAAGTTAAAATCAGTTGCCGCATTGCCATGGAGGTCTTTCATGTACAAAGCTTTTAATACATTTATAGATGATTTCTTCGCGTTCGTCATTACTATGCCTACAGCACATAGAGTAGCTTGTTTACGTGATGATGTCGTCTTCATTATATACCTTTATCAGCGTTGGCTTTATCCAGTCGACCAAAGCCGGTTAGATACAGGACTCGCGATTGCAAAAAATACGTCTAATGAAGTGGTGGTTCCTTCGGGAAATGGGTATAATAAAAAAAAACAAAAATAATATATTCAGATGTTTGAACAAACAAATGAAAATAAAACATTCCTTGGAAACTAATATAATCAAGGACGTTTAAATTCTAAAAAAATATATATATATATGTAAAACTGACCGATACTTTTCAGTGCCAGTAATAAGGGCTGCACTTTAAGGTTAATTTTTATCAATAACCGAATAACAATTGGTTTTCTACAGGGACGGTAATCATTAAAAGCGAAATAATTTAAATCAGCATGTAATCATTATTTTTCGATTTATATTTTTATTGTTTAATTTTAATTTTTTTTTATCAGGAATAAGTATTATGTTGATTTTAATTATTTTACCCAGGCATAGTTACACGGTGTGACAAAATAAAAAAAAAATTGAAAGCACTTTTTTCTAGGTTATTTGTTATAGGCCTTACCAAGTATACGAGGACAGCATACTTAGAATTTCCAACAGACCCAAAATCTGGAGTTAGAGCAAAAACCCGATTTTTCATAGGTTAAGTCATATATTGTACCATAACCTTTTCTCCGTTTATCCCATCAACACGATTTTTAAGTCGTTGAAAAGACGACATTTTGCCGCTTTTAGCTGTATACGAAATGTTAATTTATCTTGATAAATGCCAGAGAAATTGTAAAAAATATATATCAAATTCAATTTTTTGTTAAATTTTTTAATTTTTAATCGCGGATTTCTTGATGAATTTGTTAACCAGTGTACATTTAAAACTATCTTAGAACAATCTCCTATTAATTCCTATTAACAATTTTAGTATGGAAAATTTTATGTTGGAAATTGATTAAAGTAGAATATCCCAGGAACGCCTACGTGGATATGCAAAAGTTATACGCCGTTGAAAACAGAATTAACAGTAGATTATTATACCTTTCATGGGAATGAAATGGTATTATAACTTTGTGCCGAAACACGAATGGTGAAAGTACCAGAAGAAGGCGTGGCAGACCTACCAAAATATATACCAATATGATCAGAATCATGAGCGGAGTCGATTAAGCCATGTCCGTCTGTCTGTCTGTCTGTTTGATCGCAAACTAGTCCCTCAGTCTTCAAGATATCTGCATGAAATTCGAAATGCGGGTGTATTTTTAGGAGAAGCTGATCATTTGTCGGAATCGGCCGAATCGGACCACTATAACATATAGCTTCCATACAACCGATTGTTCAGATATGGCCATTTTTGGGTATAACTTCTCCATTTAAACAGTTAAGTGCATGAAACTTTGAAGTATTTTTACTCATATGGACTTAAAGAATGACCGAAATTTGTCAAGATCGGACCACTATAACATATAGCTGTCATACAACCGATTGTTCAGATATGAACATTTTTGTGTATAACTTCTCCATTTAAACTGATAAGGACATGAAACTGATGTATTTTTACTCATATGGACCTAAATAATGACACTGAAATTTTTCAAGATCGGACCATTATAATATATATCTTTCATGCAACCGATTGTTCAGATATGGATATTTTTGGGTGTAACTTTTCCATTTAAACGGATAAGTACTTGAAACTTTGCTGTGTTCGTACTAAAGGCCTGCAAATGTTGAACTATTTAACATGCCACATTTGCCACATCATGCAAATGTCATGCCTTGCCATGTAGCTCATAAGCCCATATGACACTACATTTTTTTTCTGGTATTCTACCAGGTTTTTTGTGTGAAGCAGATGGTCAAAAATGCAAAAATTTTTATCTGGGTTAGGATCACCGTATGTGAAACACGGCTTATACCAAAAACAAAAAGGACAAGGAATACATACGTTATAAAAATAAGTAGGAAAGAGGAAATATAGAGGGAATATGTGAAATAAGTAGGTACCCAGAATAATTAGTATATAATAGTAACAACAAAATAGTAGTGGCAGCAATAACAACAAAACTCAAAAAATACTATAGTCGCAATCTCAAGCAGAAATGCCAAAATTTGGACAGAAAAATATATTTGAATTCTAATCGAATGCAATAAATCCGTTTCTCTGTACTTATATGATTGATCTCAATAATAAAACTACTTTTGAGTATAACATTTTTATTATTTTAGCTCTAAAGTTTAGGTTTCTAAATATATGAAATTAACAAAATTTCAGATCTCGGTAGAGCCCTCAAGATCGAATTCAATTCCAATTTTTTTACTTTTATTGTGATCTGTATTCAATTACGCAACTTTTGATACCTCTTGCGATAGCGTAGCTCGAAAAAAATTTTTCTTTCATACATGAACGGGACACCCACGAGACATGTACATACATACATACGTATGCAAAGCAAGAACTGGTTTTCTGTTTTTGCTTGAACAAAATCTATTTATACTATATTGGTGAGCAAATGAAATGTAAGCATGGATTGGTAACCGCGAGCGTAAAGTGGCTACCATGGGACAAAGAACATTTGCAGTAGAGCTGCAAAACCATCGATAGTCGGACCACTCGATAGTTTCGATAGTCGAAAAAAAAACTATCGATACTATCGATAGTTTTTTATGAATATTTCACTACAATAAAAAGAGGGATGGTTTTGTTTACATTTTTTCTTTTCAAAAAGTCTTTAATTTTTCTTTTACGCAAAACAATAATTAAATAAAAGATCAAATAAGAATTAAATACTTCACTTATGTATATAGCATTTTCAGGTTAAATTAAACCTTAAAAAGAGGATTGTTTTGTAGGAAAATTTTATGATAAATGCTTATAACAGGGCTGCTCACCTCATAGGCACTCAAAGCACAATTGTTTTTGTTTTGTTCAGCCCATATGACACTACGTTTTTTTTCTGGTATTCTACCAGGTTTTTTGTGCGAAGGAGATGGTCAAATACAGTTTTGCGTTCGTGCAAGCGAGCAAGCTATATTGAAAAAAACCAAACAAAATACCATCTAGGCGATTAAAAACCAACGAGCCAGCTTGTATTTCGGTAGGTTTTTTGGCATTCGGTCATTTTTTCTGACAATTGTTTCAATTTGACAACTAGAAAATAAATTATATTTAAAATAAAAAATATATGAAAATACAAATTTTAAATTTGCCTCTTGTAAGCTTCTGCTATGGCCGTAAGGGTAAAGAAGAAGTCCGTAAGAAAAATTATATTGCGTACTGGCTTCCCTTTTTAGCATGGAATACACAGCTATCCTGCCCTTTGAGTTTCATAACTTTTTTATTTCAGTAATTTAAATTAAAATTTCTGAAAAAATTAATTTTTGAAATAAATATTATTTTCATTTAGTTTGAAGTTTAATGTCAATCAAATTGTTTTTGAGGGAGTATTTGTCTCTTTTCAACCTACAGAAGAATTGTTTTTGTATTTTGACTTTCGGTGGGTTTTCCAAACCAAAAAAACCAAGAAAAAATGTACCCTGCAAAAAATGCGATCACTCCGGGATACATCCGGGACAACTCGCAAGGGAGCATGCGATTACTACCCATTTGTATCTCTTTATATGGGTTGAAGTGTTCTCTTTTGTTTGAGCATGTCCTATGAAGAGACTAATTGTACCCAGTTTGTACCCGAACGGGTAGCAAAAGCGCACAATTGTACCCGTTTTGTACCCGAACAGGTAGCAAATGCGACACATCCATTTGTGCGACTAATTGTACCCGTTTGATACCCTTTCGGGTACAATTCGTCTACAATTAGTATACATATGTACCCGTTCGGGTACAATTGGGAACAATTGTAGACTAATTGTACCCGAAAGAGAGCGCTCCCGGACAAATCTTTTTAGAGACTCGTCGCACACTTTTTTACAGGGTAGTGTCATATAGGCAATACATGTTTAACAACGACATACAAAGACACTATCAAACAGAGTTGCCACTGAAAAAAAATTTTACCGAGCGTAATTCCTTCCGTTTTTCTCTTTTCATTTACTTGACTGCTAGTTGCTAGTTTAATAAGAAACAATGCCAAACAATGTATGCACTTTTTGTTTATTTTATTGTTTTTTATTTATTAATCAAGTTACAAGAAGGTGCTTTCATGTAAGAATGCAGATAAACTGATAAATTTTAGCAATTTAATACTTCATCACTTTATATGAAGACCACTACAACACTACGTCATTGTCAATCGCCCGACTATTTAGCCTGTAGTGTGAATAGCTGCCACCGATTCGACTAAATAGTTGGTGTAGTGTGAATACAACAGCCCAATTCGACTAAATCGATTGAGTCGCAAGCAGTGTTGCCACTGAAAAAAATTTTACCGACCAAATTACCGCCCAATTCCGCCAAAAACCAGAAGTCAACTTAAAATGGAATTACATATTTATTTTTAAATACATATGTACATACTAAGTAATCTTGACTCTCACTCATTTAATTCAGAACTAACTAGACTGTCGCCGATCTCTAAAGGAGATGGTCAAACAGACCTGTCTGCACCTCGTGTAGGTCCCGGGACGTAGGGATATCAATGGCAATTGTAGGGCGGATGAACTTGCGAGGCAGGGCACTACCGAACAGGTTCTTCCATAAGGCATAGGTATGCCTTAGCCACAAACGAGCTAATTCTTAAACAGCATGTCTATAAACTAGCAAGCGATAGATGGCAACAGAAGCCAGTATGTCGAACATCAAGGCAAATCTGGCAGAAATGGGTTCACAAGCGATCCCATCAAATAAGTACTCTAAGGAGAGATGACATCTCGAACCTTATGGTGGTACTCACAGGACACTGCCTCATCGGGAAACACGCAGAGAGGCTAGGTGCACCCTACCGCAGATGCTGCATAAGCTTGAGGCGAGGAGACAATCGAACACCTCATCTGCCACTGCTTTGCTCGGCTCTTAACAGCGGCAGAGAACGCTTTCTTGGGACTTCCTTCCTGGATAGCCTATGCAAAGTCACTAAAGTGAACTAGTTCACTGAAGAGAGCGCTCAACAAAGTGAACTAAATTTCCCAACTCTAATAGATATACGAATAGTTTCACTAGGTCTGTTTGGTAAGATTTTGGGTAGAATGCTATTTTATGTCAAACTGAAGATGAAGGCAAAAGTTCAACAAACGCATTTGTGCGAAATGCTATTTAGTGTCAAAAATGACGCTTAGGAACAGTGTTGCCACAGCCTCAAAAATTATGGTATCACAAATTGATGCCTTCATGGTTTTTTTTCGTGGTCACGCTTTCCTTTACCGATCGTAAAAACCTTTTATAAAAGGGGCGTTGCACCGTCCTCCGATCCTATATCTGAAGACGGAACAGTCCGGAGGCCGATAGTTTTCGAAATATAAATATTTGTTTTTTTCAAAATACCTTTATTTTGGTGATAACGGGTTGAAAGGACCACATAATCTTTCTGGGGCAAAATCTACGTACCCATCCACAGTAATCCTGCGTGGAATACCTTCATCGCCTTCATGAGGGAGTACTTAAATTTATATTAAAAAAAAACACCTAAGCACAATTACATATGATATTTTTTATTTTGGCTTAGAACAAATTTTATTTTTATCAAACTTTTGGTTGGACCACTCCGCATAGCAGGCATTTTGACTTAAAGGAGGACAGAGCGACAAATATTTAAGAACTGAATCAGCTCTGGCAACTAGATCACCCAGCTCGTTTGACCCATTGCATTTTATAGACCTTTTATATTACTCGGTACAGTACCAAAGTATTCATATTTATTTGCATGTGAAATTTAAGTATTATCTTTATATTTTTATATTATAAAAAAAACGATATCGTTAAAACCACGAAAGTAGCTTCCTTTATTAATTTTAATTTTTTTCTCAAAAATTTTTCTGTGTTAGAACACCAAAAGCAGCATATTTTGTTAATTTTAATTTTTTTTTTCAAACATATTTCGGTGATACCAAAAAAACCATAAATGTATCAATTTGTGATACCAAATTTTTTGAGGCTGTGGCAACGCTGTTTACAATTTCTTCCTCTTCTTCAGAGATTTTGACGCATTTTAGGAAAGTACCCACAAAAATTCTGTGTGCGGATTCCTACAAATAGCTAGTCTTCTTTCTCGCTCACATCCTCTGATCCTCTCGCTCTTTTGTGGTAAAATACCTGCAAATCATACGCTTTCCTACACTCAACAAACGCTATTAATAACTATAAAAGAACTTTACACGGGAAAGATAAAATGTTTAGCGCCCGAGAAATTGTCTCCACTAAAAATATTCATATTTAGGCTGACCATAAATATGAATCGAAAATGAGGGACAAAATTTCAAATGATGTAAGTACGAACATATGTATCGTAAAAAATATTTATTCATCAAATAATAGGCTTACAAACATGTAATTCAGATTCTCTTCAGACTTTTTGTTTTAACAAAAATAAACAAATTTGTAAGTTTAATTATAGGTATCTACAATAAAGCAAGCATAATGCTACGATAAAAAAGAATTTGGTAACTTATTTTAATGTCCACAAATCAATTTTAATACGATTAACCAATTTCTTTCAAATTAATTTGCCACACAGCAACCACAAAAACTACATTCCAACAAACATATAGTCAATGAGGATGGTAGTTATTAGCTTTGTTCGCGTACTTTCTCCAACAGCATTTACTCAGCAGCCTCCAACAGCCAGGTGTTGGAGAAAAATGTCACCTATCCTCTCACAAGAGAAAAATATCGTAAGAGGTAAACGAACACAAAAATTGCAGAGTTCAACAGCTTTGGCAAACAGCTGATTTTTATTTACATTCACAAGCCCCAAATTCAAAGGATAAAAAGGATTAAAATTAAAATGATAATAAAATTGGTGGAAATTATTGCTGTTAATTATGTATATATGTACATATAACATAAAAATAATAAAATAACACATAGTTTTTTTCTTATTTAATTTCTTTTGATTCGTTTTGGTCAGTCTTTTGTCACCTCGCGATAACCTCCTCAATCTAAAAATCGTTCGCATAGGCTCGCAAAAAGTTTTTTGAAGTTCGGAAATGCATCCGGAACTCTCTTTTACAATAAATCGGCACTGTTTGTTCTATATAAATGCTAATGGAGTTACAATTCTGCCTGAAAACAGTGGAGATATATGCACATATGTATGTATCTGCAATACAATTAACTTCATGTTGTTGTTGTTGTAGCCACCAAGACACTCCCCGAAGGTTTTGGGGAGTGTAGGGGATGTGACAGTCCTTTGCCGGATAAATCCGGTACGCTCGGGTACTAGTCCCTTCTGACACTAGCCCGACTGTCGTGCGAACGATTTTTTCTGGCCATAATCAACCTTCCAGGCCGGTGGATTTTAGTCGCGTCTTACGCCAGGCATTCCCTACAACGGGTATATTATAGACCCCCTAACCCGCTGGGGTTCGCTGTTACTATCTAATAAATAGGATTTCATTGTAATAATTATCACACTAACAATTGCTTTTCTTTGTACCCATGTCCATACTGTTTTCCACCGCAGTATGTCTTCGCGTCTGCTGCCCCGCAGAAGAGATTTCAATTTAATGCACCCGGCCCTGGCCATGCTTTAAAAAGATAACCCTCTATGGACCGATCCACAGTACTTTTGAGGAGAACAAACTTTTGCGTTGGCGGAATTTGGCCGCGCTTTAAAAAAGCAAAATTTCCTTTCTGGAATTATATCTGCGGAGCGATCGGGAGTGTTATAATTAGTAAAATTAACATTCATAGAAGATTTCCCGAAAGTTCCAGTGGTTTGAAAATAAATACGGCGGGCGCATTATACTGAAGCCGACCCACTGCAGAACTACTCTCGGAGGGTGTGCCACCCACTGCCTAGAGTGGCTGCTATTTTTAAAATCCGGATAATTGGGTTTTAGTTAGAATTTGTTGTCTATCCAGGCTCAGCGAAACTTTCAGGAAATATTCTGTAGATGATAATTCATCTTATCTTAACACTTTCAACTATTATTAAATTATAATATTAAAGTTCTCCACAAATAGAATTCTCCCGGCTGAGGGTTATTTTTGTAAAGCACGGCTGAAGGCAAAAGGTGTTCTATACAAAACAACTGTAGATTGCTCCATGGATATTAATCCAGAAAGAGAATTCTGCCGGCTGAGGGTAATTTTATTGAAGCTCGGCCAAAAGCCGCCAACGCAGAAAGATGTTCTACACATACATACATTAATTTAACAAGGAATGTCTCCTGAACTATAAGCGTCCGGAGGGTAGTACTTTGTTTTTTGTGATCTGTGAGACCACCCCTACCCTCTGGAAAATTAATTGTTATCGGATCGTGGATCATTATATACAAATTTTCCCTCTATCCAGGCTGGGGATCCAACCCATGACCTCTGGTATGGCAGACTAGCCACTGTCCGCCACACCACAGTGACCACAACACTCCCCACTGCACCACAGCGGCCCCGTTAATATATATTCCCGCAAAGGAGATTACAATTTACTAAGGTACATAATATGCATATAAATACTTCGCAAAAAGTATGTAACTTATTTTGCATAATTAATTTATCCATATTTGTTGCCAATTTAGTGTATTTTTCCAATTTTATAATTGATTTGTATATTTTGCAAATCTTGTTACTTGCAAAAATTCAAGTCAGCTGTTGTTTGATCAGCTGTTGTTTGATCAGCTGTTGTTTGATCAGCTGTTTTCCTGTTGGAAATTGCTGTTGGCAAAAATTTGTCCAACAGAATTCAACAGCTTCTCACAAAATTAAATGTCAGTTTTCTCTCTCAGTTGGTTCTCTTCTGTTGGAGATTTGGCGTAAAAAACGGCGACAAACTGTTTGTTTTTAAAAGTTTTCGAAAAACATCAAAAAATATCCGTAAACGAACAAAGCTATTATCGATAACTACTTAAATTCTGATGAGAAAAAGGGCTGCCACCTCAACCTTTTTAATATAAAACAGATTTTAAACAAAAAGGGGAATATTCATAGTCAAAATAAAATATTGATTTTAACTAACTTAAAATCAGATTTTATCAAGACTATGAATATGCCCCAAAATAAATAAATGAGGGACACTAGGAAAAAAACAGAACATTTTGAGGTTTTCCGAAAAAAACAAAAATACGAGGGACAGACGTCTGAAAAACAGAACGGTCCCTCAAAAAACAGAACGGATGGTCAGCCTATTCATATTACATATCGGACCAAAATTGATTTTAGCCGCCCAACAGCCCAAAGTAAATTTATCGGACCAGATTTGGTCCGAAAAGCCCAATTTCGGCATCACTGCTATCGAAAAAATTCAAATCGAACCTATACATTTTTGTTATAATTGTTTGGCATGCATGAACATAGAAAAACAATATTTCAATACATGCGACAAGTGCGACATATTGTGGCAGCATTATTATTTATATTACAATTCCGTAAAAATTAGCATTGTGAGCGAAATTAAATCATCTTGCAAGTGGAAGATGCGCTGAATATGAATCTGGTCTCAACAAAGAAGAATTAGAATAATTATGTACCTATGTGTGTGTATAGTCCAGAAGAGCCGAATTCACATGTACACTAGACTAGACATGAAAAATCTTTAAAAGTCCGTCCCTAAATATGAAGCTAATATTGAGGAGGTCTCCGGAGAACATCTTGTTTTTTTGATCCCACAAAAAACCACCGAATTTGTTTTTTTTTGTAACTTTGTTATTTGAATCCAATTTTTAAAATTAATATATCATTATTTTGGTCCTTTGAAGCTCTATATTTCCTTCTAATGTTCTTTTGAATTCTGAAGTCGTTTTCACATACATATGTAGCTGGGTCAGATATCTTAGTTGTACGTCCATAAATTATCCTTTTTTAGAGGTCAATTAACAAAATTACAATAAAAAATCTTTTTCGGTGGTATTTCGCAGGATCAAAAAGATGACAAAAACACCATCTACATAGTACATATCTATGTTCATATCGAACTGTAGCTTATGTCGAAAGGCAAGGTAATTTTCTAGCAGTTCCCCGCACAGTATTATTAATTAAAATCATTAAGACTGAAGCTGGTTGAAAGCCCGAGAAGGAGTTTAAACAAAACTTGCAGAATGTACTCTCTGAGATGCATTATTTCAACTCTTTGGAAGCTAACTAATTTTTTCCTTAAGTACACTTAAGCTACTGTTCCACATGAACACAGGTATGTACATACATATATATCTCGGCTTAAAAATAACAAAGCCCCGGGCCTTCTGAATATCGCATATAAGGGCTTAGCAAGTGTATTGTGCGAAAGACTGAAGCCCACCGTCAACAAGCAGATTGGACCTTATCAGTGTGGCTTCAGAGCTGGTAAATCTACCACCGACCAGATCTTCACAATACGCCAAATCCTGGAAAAAACAAATGAAAAAGGAACCGACATACACCATCTTTTTTCGATTTTAAAGCCGCCTTTGGTAGCACGAATAGGAATTGCCTATATGCCGCAATGTCTGAATTCGGTTTCCCTGCAAAACTTATACGGCTATGCCAAATGACGTTGACTAACACCACCAGCATCGTCAGAATTGGGATGGACCTCTCCGAGCCGTTCGAGACCAAACGAGGTTTCAGACAAGGTGACTCCCTCTTGTGTGACTTCTTCAACTTGATGCTGGAAAAGATAATACTAGCTGCAGAGCTCCACCGTGCAGGAAGCATCTTATACCACACGAGTGTTCAACTGCTGGCGTACGCCGATGACATCGACATCATTGGCACTAACACGCGCGCCGTATGTTCTGCCTTCTCCAAGCTGGATAAAGAGGCTAAGGAAATGGGTTTGGCGGTAAACGAGGACAATACGAAGTACTACCTATCATCACACAAAGAAACAGCACGCCTTGGCAGCCACGTCAATATTAATAGCTACAAATTCGAAACTGTTAAGGACTTCGTCTATTTGGGAACCAGCATTAACACCAAAAATAATGTTAGCACTGAAATCCAACGAATAATCACTCTTGCCAATAAATGCTACTTTGGACTAAGTGGGCAATTGAAAAGTAAAGTCCTCTCTCGATGAACAAAAATCACACTCTACAGGACACTCATCGTTCCAGTCCTCATGTACGGCGCAGAAGCATGGACTATATCAAAAGCAGATGAGATGGCGCTTGGAGTATTCGAGAGGAAAGTTCTTCGGAGGATTTATGGACCTTTGTGCGTTGGTGACAGCGAGGATCGACGGAGATTTAACAATGAGCTGTACGCAGACATCGACATTGTTCAGCGAATAAAGATCCAGTGGCTCCGCTGGGCAGGTCATGTGTGAGAATGGAAGAAGGTGCTCCGGCCAAGAAAGTATTTCTGCCGAAACCCGCTGAGCGCAGAAGAAAGGGGAGACCTCCACTGCGTTGGGAAGATCAGGTGGATGCTGGCTCCCTAGGTATTCCCAAAATGGCGCCACGCTGCTCGAAACAGAAATAGCTGGCGCGCTATGTTGGACTCGGCCAAAATCGTCTAGACGGTTACGTGCCAATTAAGTAAGTAAGTAAGTAATGTTTAGTAAAGTTTAAGATCATTATAATAGCTTAGGTTAACACTTAGGAAACACTTATTCGGTACTGGCACGATATAAATCTAACGAGTTTTATGCCTACTTAAAGCGGAATTTACCAAGGCAGATGAATTTGATAGGATAATCTTTTTCGCAGGGTTTCGGGCCACTTTTAAAGACTGAACGCTATTATGAAAACTTTTTGTTGTTATCTGGACCAGAGATCAATTACGTACAACATATTTTCTTATGAAAAACAAAATAGTTTTATTTATAACTAGATATTACTAATCCCACGTGAAAAAGCTTAAGCTAACCTTATCCCTGTCCCTATCCCTATCCCATTTCGTTTTTAGATACATACATTGTAGATAAATATTTTCTTAATAAAAAAATAATCTACAAATGTATGTACATATGTATGCACATACGTACATATATTTTCATACAACAGTAAGAAAACACACTGCGGAGGAATGTTATAGAAAACAAAATCGAACAACAGTATAGGCAACAACATTGACATGTTACAACAGTATGTTTGAGTTCGAACAACATGGCAAGACAGTATGTTTGTGATGACATGGTATGACAATGTATGAAATTTTTGAAAAGGACAATTTTACAGAAAATTTTGAACTTTGCAGTACTTTAGTTCGTACCCATATGGACCTAAACGATGTTACTATGAACTTTCAAGGTCAAAATATGGGTAAGCTAAACAAAATCAGACCCGTTCATGAAAGGTATGAAGTCTTCGGTACGGCCGAAGACAGCCGCGCTCTTACTTGTTTTATAATAGTTTTATATGTACACTGGTTAACAAATTCATCGAGAAATCCGTGATTAAAAATGAAACAATTGAACTAAAAATTGAATTTATGATATATTTTTTATAGGTTCTCTGGCGTTTATCAAGATACATTAACAGTTCGTATACCGTTAAAAACAGCGAAATATCATCTTTTAAACGACATCATGTTGATGTGATAAACAGAGAAAAGGTTATAGTACAATATATGACATAACCTATGAAAAGGGGTTTTTGGCCCCTATCTCCAGATTTTGGGGTATATTGGAATTTCTAAGTATGTAGTTTTTATATACCTGACTACATAGACCTACAAATTGAGGTACATTTCGCTAAAAGTACCTTTTCACTGTCACACAGTGTTATTATTTCTTGAATTTTACATTTTCTATCACAAATAATTATTAAGGGCCTTTTCACATTACTCGGTACGACATCGGATCGACATTTTTTGCTCGGCTTACCGAAACGATTCCGCGTTGCTGTGTTTTTCACACTTGTGGGAACACTTTCGGTGCGTAATCGGCAGAAAATAGGAAAACAAACATCGAAATTTGCAAAACAAAATTTTTAACTTCAACAAATCACTCAATAATAACAATAATGTCTTCTAGCGAAGACGAAGACATTATAACTTGCTACATTTATAACCAAAACGAGTTTTTTACTGACTTTGTTCATCTTCTTTTATTACGCCGCAAAAATGTATGCAGTAATTCCTCAAATTTTACTGACCGGTCTTAACGCGTTGCGGTATACCGAAATTAATCCGCTCCGATTTCATGTATGCAACACTAATGTGAAAGTGCCAATTGAAATACATGTGGTCAGTAAGGTTTCGGTATACTTTCGGTAAGAACCAAAAATGTCGATCCGATACCGCACCGAGTAATGTGAAAGCGCTCTAACTTGATTTTTATTTTTTCCCTCGAAGCATAATACTTAATAGGGTCTAAAAGGACCAACCTGTTTGAATATGTATAATTATGGATATACATACTTACCTACCCATCTAATTTTCTGAGCAATATTGGTATCAAATGAAAGGTTTTGATCAGGACTTGGATATGAAGCTCTTTTAATTGTGACCCCTAGGCCGCCTTTCCAGATATGGGTCAAAACGAAGACCCGGATGATCCTTGAATGTTTCTGAGCAATATTGGTATCAAATGAAAGGTTTTGAGCAAGGCTTCTACAGGAGGCTCTACTCTTTATGATTCCTAGGTCGGGTCCCGAGATATGGGTCAAAACGAGGATCTGGATGATCCTTGAATGTTTCTGAGCAATATTGGTATCAAATGAAAGGTTTTGAGCAAGGCTTCTAGGAAGCTCTACTCTTTATGGTTCCTAGGCCGGGTCCGGAGATATAAGTCAAAACGAAGACCCGGATGATCTTGCATGTTTCTGAGCAATATTGGTATGTAATGAACAGTTTTGCGCAGGGCTTCTACAGGGACCCCTATTCTTTACACTATACGACAAGATCACCTTTTTTCCTGGGTATTTGACCAAACCAATTTTTTCGAAGAGATTGAGACATAAGAAAAAAATATGTATACGCCATTTTTCGAAGTTAGCCTCCAAAATTTAGTAATGGGCTTTCGAATTTCGAAATCGACCCCCCTAATTTGATTGCAATGTTTAAAAAATTGAAAAATAAAAAATGTGGGTGTGATCCGCCTTATTTTCGAACTAGACTGGTATACATTTCTTTTTTTGAAAGCTTATGTAGCAAATGTTATAAGGGGTCAAAGGTCAGATCTTCGAAAAAATTAAAAGTCGAATATATCCATTTTTTCCCAAGCGATTTCGAAAATCTTCATAGCGTTGTAAAGGTGATTGAATTCCCTTTCTTTTGATATGCTCACCTTTATCCCCTTTTAAATAAAAATTTTATGAAAAACCACTAAAGGAAAAAATGCCCGAAAAAAATGTTTTAAGTAGTATATTTCGAACATTTTGCCAGCGATTTCGATAATCTTCACGCTGTTATATAGGTGCTTGAATTCCCTTGCCTTTGATATGCACAGCTTTATGGTCGGTGAATGAAAATTTTATAAAAACAACACTTCAAAAAATACCAAAAAATCAAAAATATTTGAACACATACTTTTATCCACTGTGCTCACCAACAACTCAATTGATCAAGTATGCCGTGATTTTAAAGTGTGTAAATGCGGACAAAGATATTTAGTATTAAATCAATCGCACCCGATTTTACTCCGAGTTAATATTAGCAGCTTTTTAATTAAAAAAAAAAAAATGGCGGAAAAAGTATGCCAAGCAATTCTACAATCGAACTTTTGTTTTGTTTGTGCTAAATTTAATATAAAAACAAGCTACAATTTGGTATAAACCAGGTAACTCCAAACGGCAATTGCTCAATTTCTTTCTTCCACCATTTTGTAAATGGTTATAACAGGTTCTACATATCTTGTTGGCTACCCAAGACTCACCTTTGATAATCGGCTGATCAAAATAATCTTTATAAATTAATTCCACAACTGGAGTTACATATTAATCAAGCTTGTTTTGTATTAAATTTAGCACAAACAAAACAAAAATTCGATTGCAGATTTGCTTGACATACTTTATCCGCCACTTTTTTTAATTAAAAAGCTGCTAATAATCACTCGTAGTAAAATCAGATGCGATTGATTTAATACTAAATATCCTTGTCCGCATTTACACACTTTAAAATCACGGCACACTTGACCGGCATCAATTGCAATTGTTGGTGAGCACAGTAGATAAAAGTATGTGTTTAAATATTTTAGTTTTTTTGGTATTTTTTTAAGTGTTATTTTTATAAAATTTTCATTCATCGACCATAAAGCTGTGCATATCAAAGGCAAGGGAATTCAAGCACCTATATAACAGCGTGAAGATGATTCTAGAAATTTACTGAAGCTATGTTTATTTTGATTGAGTATGTGAATATTTAGAAGGGGATTTAAAAAATATATAAAGAATCGAAAAATTGGAATTAAAAATCACGCGATTTTTCATTCCAATTTTTCGCCTGCGGCGCTTTTTCCAATAACAATACACCATATTCACATAAAACGAAAAATTGGAATTAAAAATCGCGCGATTTTTTATTCCAATTTTTCGCCTGCGGCGCTTTTTCCAATAATAATACACCGTATTTAAAAAAAAAAAAAACAAAAATTGGAATTAAAAATCGCGCTATTTTTTATTCCAATTTTTCGCCTGCGGCGATTTTTTCCCTATATTTAAAAAAAGCCCGTCTGCGGGCTTAATTGCCATTCCGAAAGAGAAATAAAGCCCGTGGATCAAACGAAATAACGCCCGCGGGAATTATTTCTTTTTCAAGAAAGGAAAAAACGCCCGCGGGTGTTATTTCTTTTTTTTGGGAAATAACGCCCGCGGGCGTTATTTCACTGCACCGTAAAATCCCTGTAATACCCTCGGTGACAGGTAACAAGGTCAACGGAAATTATGTCAATTGACCTTATTTCCCACCTGGTTGGGAAATAAGGTCAACGAAAATTTGGAAATAAAATAATTGACCTTATTTCCCAATCCAAATGGAAATAATGTCAACTATGCTTAAAATTTGTTCATTCATGAAAATATTTGCTGAGTTCTTCTGCAAACCCGTTATGAGTACCGTTTGTTAATGAATGAAAATACAATTTTATTTGCTCTTATGTTACTACAAATTAGTTGATAAGTGAATTTAGTGAAGTGTGGTCGTCGAAAAAGAGTTGCCAACACAGCAAAAATATTTCAATAAATTATATAATAATGTAAAGTATGTTAAATATCTAGTTATACTAAAATTTAAATAAAAATGTATATAAAAACTATGTCTACTTGCCTTATCCTGCGGCATGGCAAAAAAAGTAGGAAAATGAAAATTTGGAATTAAAAATCGCGCGATTTTTTATTCCAAATTTTCGCCTGCGGCGCATTTCTTTTCTCATAAAAAGTAGTTTAGGAAAATGAAAATTTGGAATTAAAAATCGCGCGATTTTTCATTCCAAATTTTCGCCTGCGGCGCATTTCTTTTCTCATAAAAAGCAGTTTAGGAAAATAAAAATTTGGAATTAAAAATTGCGCGATTTTTTATTCCAAATTTTTCCCTGCGGCGCTTTTCTTTTCTCATAAAAAGCAGTTTAGGAAAATGAAAATTTGGAATTAAAAATCGCGCGATTTTTTATGCCAAATTTTCGCCTGCGGCGCTTTTCTTTTCTCATAAAAAGCAGTTTAGAAAAATGAAAATTTGGAATTAAAAATCGCGCGATTTTTTATTGCAAATTTTCGCCTGCGGCGCTTAACTTTTCTGATAACAGCAGCGACGCGAACCGACACGGACCGATGCGAAGCTAAATGCTCGAAAACGGTCAATTGACCTTATTTCCATTGACCTTGTTACCTGTCACCATACCCTCCATTTGATAACTTTACTTACTTTAATTGGCACGTAACCGTCTAGGCGATTTTGGACGAGTCTAATAAAGCACGTGAGCTGTTTTTGTTTCGTGCAGCATGGCGCCATTTGGGAATGCCTAGGGGGTCAGCATCAATGTCCACTTGATCTTCCCAACGCAGTAGAGATATCGCCTTTCTTCTGCGTTCAGTGGGTTTGGATAGAAATTGATATCAATATATCTTAAAAATATTCTGGTCATGCGGGTCCACGTTTTGACCCACATCTGGAGATCTGAAGTCTCTTATGCCGTTTTCTTTTCTCGAAAAAATGTTGCCCTTTTTGATTTTCTTAGCTATTTTGTAAGCTTGTCTGGTAATTTTACCGAATATTGACCTCTAGCTAAGCAAGAGGGCACCATTATCTACAAATTTAGCCATTTTATAGAAAGTTAGGTTACGCAATTCGATAATTGGGATATAGAAGGGCAGCATTTTTTTGCAGAAAAGAAAACGCCATTAGACTACCACTCCCTTTCCCTCTTTCATCTCCGTTTCCCTTTCCTTTCCATTTCCTCTCCCTTACCCGTCCTTTTCTCTCCTCCCCCCTCATTAATCACCCTTTCCACTCCCAATCTCTCTCTCCCCTTCGCTCTCCCATTCTATTTTCGTTTCCTTCCCCTTCCATTCCCATTCTATTCAATTTTCCTCTTCCTTTTTATTGCCCTTTACCCAGGGAACCAGGTTGAGCATTACATCTAGAACATCTCTGTATTGAAGCCATGATTCTCACTTTTCGGTTTCATCCGGCTCCACGTTGTCATCCATATCTTACACCAGCTGCAGTTTTTATGAAAAAATCCGTATGTGTGTTAATATTGTTATTTAAAATAAGTTTAAGCAATATGTTTTTCATATATGTAAACAGAACATGATTTTTATTTTACATGCTAAACGTATAGATGGCTATGTTCAGAAACGCTGCATGAAACGCAACAGCGGCAGTAATTATTTTTTTGATGATTGTGATGAGCGACGCTTCATGCAAAATTTACGTTTATGAACGTTCTGCTTGCACTACAAAGGCGGGTTGCGCTTCAAACTGAGTTTCTGAACAGAGCCGATACAAGGTTTCCACTTAACTCGAGGCGTATGAATGTAGATACGAGGAAAAATAATTAAGCAAAAACAATTACCGTTATGTTATTTTGGCGTACGAATTGCCAGTCTAGATTCAGTGAGAGCTTCTCAGTGTTGCCATGTAATAACCCGAATTTCTCAAAAAATGTATATACGTGGTTGACACAGAAACGGGACGTTAAGGAAAAGGGAATAAAAATCCAATTTCGAAACTGTTTATACATCAATGTTCATGAGTACTCGTTACTCGCGCTCTTTTTTTTACTCAAGAATAAATATTAGTCTGATAATATAAAACTCAAAACGTCCTACATCCTGAACCATTAGGATTTTTGGCTTAAAATTTTGCATGTACACACCACGTAATCTACTCTAACTACATCCAAAGAGAAATGGTTGGAAATTTTATTATAAATGGTGGAAAAATGGTGTTAAACAGTTAAAGTGTGCATGTAATTTGCTTTAAAATTCTAAGCTAGTTTTACATATCGACCCCTTTGTGCGACTTTATCGTTTTACAGTAGAGCATTTTTTCGTTTTTTTACTACTTTTTATTGGTATTTTAAGAATCAAAAAAAATCTAATGATTAGATTACTTAATTTTTCTAATCGTAATGATTTCTAATTCTAATCGAAGTTCCCCAGCTATGTGTTAAAGTATGCATGTAATTTGCTTGAAAATTCTAAGCTAGTTTTACATATCGACCCCTTTGTGCGACTTTATCGTTTTACAGTAGAGCATTTTTTTTTCGTTTTTTTACAACTTTTTATTGGTATTTTAAAACGAAATTGAACACGCGATTAGGTAATTAATTAATATAGGAACTTAACTTGATTATTTTTTCCTTGAAAAAATGTGCAGTTGGTGAAAAAATCATAATTTTGTCCCTTACGATAATTTCGCTCTCAATTTTTTATGAGTTTGTTTGAATAAATGCCCCTTACGATAATATTTAAAAAAAGGGTTTGTATGACAAATACAAGTGCTTTATTCCATACTTTGTGCTTTTAATGATGGGGTCATGGTATAATAGTAAGTAGTGTACTCGTCTTCCATTCTAAAGTTTCCAAGTTCGATTTCCGGCAGACCAGGGACCGATCTATTGGGAAAATTGGTTTTTATAATATGTAAGTTTGTTGGAAATTTGGTAAATAGGTAGATTATTTCCTGTATTATGACGGAGCAATGGAACGAGTGTGGGGATTAAGAGAAAGGTGAGAGATAAATGAGCAGGGAGAGGGAGAGGTAAATGGAAATATAAAAATTTTACATTATTCCGATAAATCAGTGGTTGCACAGAGCAACATCTGTCGGCGTTTCTAGTCTACAATATAAAACTACACATCGAACGCCAATTTGAACCAGCGGCTCCCAATCAGTAAAAAATAAATTACATTAGCAGACGCCGTTTAAAGGCGCCACAAGAACAGAGAATACTATTGCTATTTTTTCTACTTATTTAGCATACATATTTAACCGCTAGTTTTCATTATTTTACATGCAAGTGGGGCATTCTCTTATTTCCATAAACTACTAGTACTTGGGTGGTCGAGCTCAGACGTGATTCTTTGCCTTAGAAAGTATTCTAGTTCACCATATAGAAATATACAAATATCTAATCAAGTAAATGAGCTAAAAATGGATGTATAATATTTCATTCAACTCAGTCTAACCGTTTTCGCGATAGTTTACAAAGGAATTAATAAAATTAGGTTATGTACGAAGCCCACTAACCATTATTTTAATTGAAATACGTCGTAAAATACCATTCATTTGATGCTCATATTAGCACATCTAATTTTGTTTAGCTCCAAAAAGGTGGAAGCATTGGAAAAACATCCCCAGGGGCAGCACGTGGATAGAATATCTTAAAATTAGGTATAGGTACTATCTGTAAAACGAATTTCAGCCAAATCGGTTTAGCCGTTCCCGAGATAGTAGTGGATATAGAAATATATAAATAAACTAATATACTTACAAATATACATACAAGAATAACTCGTTTAAGGTTATAAGATAATCCAAACAAACATAATCATACCATGGCTACATTACGCTTACAATCCCCTTCATATTCTATTTTAAATTTCAAAATAAATAGTACATAAAATTACTTGCTAGCTATATTTAAAATATTTTTTATATGGGCGATACGAAAAATTCGAGCTCAAGAAAAAAGAAAAATAAAACCAATTTTTGGCACAACTATAAGGATTTCAGCTATAATATTTTACCAGGTGATGCGCTGACACATGTAGATTAAACTTGCATCAAAAAGTGAAAGTCCAGAAAATGACCCTTACGATAAAATCGGGCAAAGGGGTCGATATACTTACGTATTACCGTTTTCAGATTATGTTCTGTTTTTATATACGAATGTGCATAGTAATAGTATGTAACAAATTAAATATGGGCTTTGTTCAGAAACTCAGTTTGAAGCGCAACCTGCTTTTGTAGTACAAGCAGAGCGTTCATAAACGTAAATTTTGCATGAAGCGTCGCTCATCACGATCATCAAAAAAATAATTACTGCCGCTGTTGCGTTTCATGCTGCGTTTCTAAACATAAGTACATAAAAATTGTATGGAGTATAATTAAATAAAAATTAATAATTTATTAAAATATGCAAAACTGCAATGCATAACGATGCAAGTAATCCCTTGTTGTTCATTTCTTAAGGTTTTGTGAGTACTCTTTCGTTGCTCGCTTAGGTTTCAAATGATTACTCTTTGATTGCTTACATAGGAGGATTGGGGGAAGATTTGCCACAGCTCCTTCATTGCTCGCTTAGGACGAACGGAAAATGTTACAAAAAACTCCCTCATTGCTCCTTTAGGCTTCCAGAAGACTCTCCAAACCCCCCGTTACTCGATTGTGAGGTATACGGAAGTATTAGCAAAAACTCCCACATTGCTATTTTGGGAGGAGAAAGGGAGTTTTATCTATTACTACCCTAGGACATACAATGTTAAAAGCGAGTACAGAAATTTGTATGAAAATACGTTGAAGTAATGGCGAGTAATCCAGTACTCGCAAGGGAATACTCCGGGATTTATAAAACGATGATCCCCAGTCCTACTGGGTGGCAGCAAATAATTTATTGCATGGTCAAATTATATGGTCGTCGCAGTACGCCAAAAACAACAATTCCCTTGTATTTGCTAGTGTTTTTTATACTCAGCTGTACTAGTACACAGAGTATTATAGTTTTAATCACATAACGGTGGATTGTAACAGAATGAAATAATCGAGATAGATATAGACTTATATATATCAAAATGATCAGGGTGAAAAGAGAATTCGATTGAGCCATGTCCGTCCGTCTGTCCGTCTGTAAACACTCTAACTCGCGCAAAAATTGAGATATTTTGATGAAATTTGGAATGCAAGTTGGTATCGAGACTGGGACGGTTGGTATTGAAAATGGGCGAAATCGGACCATGACCACGCCCACTTTTCCTATATAGAAAAAATCGGAAATTTGGTATCTCAGCCACTAATATAGCTAGACCGATGAAATTTTACCCACGTGTTGAGCTCAGGCCCCTATGAAGAAATTTGGTGAAATTTTAGAAAATGGGCGGTGCCACGCCCACCTATTAAGGGTCAAACATTGAAAGTTTTATATGTCATAACTCAGAAACCGTTGAAGATATATCGATGAAATTTGGTATGCGTGATTTACTTACTTAGACAAATGTTTTGACGGAAAATTGTCAAAATCGGTTGACGGCCACGCCCACTTTTTTTATATGGGAACTATAAAGGCGCCTAATAAAAAGATTTTAAGCGATATCTCTGTCAAATATAAAGATCTATCACTGAAATTTTGTGACATGAGTCCAACTATGGACATAAAACAAAAAACACAAAAATTTTGGAAAATGGGCGGTGCCACGCCCACTTATTAAGGGGCAAATATTGAAAGTTTTATGAGTCATAACTCAGAAACCATTGAAGATATATCAATGAAATTCAGTACGCGTGATATACTTACTTAGGCAAATGTTTGGACGAAAAATTGTCAAAATCGGTTGACGGCCACGCCCACTTTTATATATGTGTATTATAAAGTTACCTAATAAAAACATTTTAAGCGATATCTCTTTCAAATATAAAGATATATCATTAAAATTTTATGGCAGGAGTCTAACTACGAACATAAGACAAAAAGCGTAAAAATTCGAAAAATGGGCGTGGCACCGCCTCTTTTTAGAAGCAGGAATATACGAGATTTCTTAGCCTATAACTCGACAAATAATTGAGATATAATGACGAAACCTGGTGTGTACACTTGTGGTAATACATGTCCAAATTTTATAGAAACCGGTTGACGGCCACGCCCACTTTTATATATGGGTATTATAAAGTGACCTAATAAAAACATTTTAAGCGATATCTTTGTCAAATGTAAAGATGATTCATTGAAATTCTGTGGTATGATTTCTACAATAGACCGGAAACAAAAAATAGAAAAAGTTTGGAAAATGGGCGTGGAACCGCCTCCTTTTAGACAAAGGAATCTACGAGATTTCGGAGCCCATAACTCGACAAATAATTGAGATATTATGATGAAACTTGGTTTATACACTTTTATAACTTGTATTAATAGACACGCAAAAATTTATTGAAATCGGTTTATGACCACGCCTACTTTATAGCAAAGATATTTCTGGAACACCCTTTGGAAATTTGTAACGTGACATCTTTGTAACTGAAAGTCATAAAGGAATGAAATTTTGCACAAAGAATAATATTCATATGCTTAGTTGGATGACTGATAAAAATTTTGAAAATGGGCGTAGCTACGCCCACTTCATGCAGCACTCGCTTTATATAAAGTACATCGTGTTTCCATCAAACGCAAACAAACAACGAAAGCATGCAGCTGAGTATCTAATGTTCGATTACACTCGCACTTAGGCTTCCTTACTTGTTTTGGTAACTGGTAGTCAAAATCAGACAGGAAAATGGCGAATTGAAAGAATTCGCCTTGGTCAAAATCAATGTAGGCGAATTGTAATTGACATTTATTTTTCACAGGAGACGTTTAATAAAATAAAATTTAAAAAATAAATTATACCCCTATTATGGTTTACAACTCAACTTAGTTGAGTTGTAATTAAGACAACTCAACTTTAAAACAACTCAACTATTTTTTGGCATTACGAACTACAACTTATTTCAGTTGAAGTTGAATTGATGTTGCCAACCTAAAAAAAGACAATTTGACAGATAATTAAACAGCTGACGCTATTTGCAACGAAAAATCAAATGAAAAAAAATTTAGTGAATGTTTGCAAATAAAGAGTAAAATGGATATAAGTTATGATTTATTTTACAACGACGAAAATGTTGGTGCTAAAACTGATGTGCTGCGTATACGAAAAAGACTTCGTGATCATTCAAATCCCTTGCAACTTCCAAGCACCAAGTAGAAAACATTGTAGTTAAAAATTAAACTGATTTTAATAAAGTTTATTGCAGATTCACAAGCTACTTTCGTTTAAACAAGGAAGCATTTTGCATCGTGTTAAACGAGATGAAGGATCATTTCCACAAATGCGTACGAGGAACGGCTGTACCTCCTATAATAAAACTATGCGCAACTCTTCGGTTCCTTGCTGACGGAAGTTATCAAAAATGTAGTGGAAATGATTTTAATGTTGGACTAGCACAACCTACAGTATCAATAGTTGTTAAGGAAGTTTTAAATATTATTGAAAATCATATGTGTGCGAAGTGGATTACAACCCAAATGTCTGAAGAAGAGCAAACCGCTTCAAAAACTTCATTTTACGCGAAAACTGGATTTCCGGGTGTAGTGGGTTGTATTGATGGAACTCACGTACGCATAATTTCACCAAAGAAAGAACAACAACATCTTTATCTGAACAGAAAAGGTTATTACAGCTTAAACTTTATGATTGTGAGTAAAAATATAAAAGCAAATAATAATTTAAAAGTAAATTAGTATGGGACATATTTTAAACTTCAGCTTTGCGATTACAAAATGGTCGTCCGGTATGCTGATGCCAGGCACGCAGGCGCAAATCACGATTCCTTTGTTTTTAATGTAAGCGATTTGAAAGTGTATTTGCAGACAAACATACAAAGTAACTCTTGGATCTTAGGTAAGGCTGTCGTATTAACCACACAAATATATTGTTAAAAAAAATCTTAAAGGCGACGCAGGTTATCCTCTTCAAACTTTTTTAATGACTCCTTTCCGCATGGCAGAACCAGATTCACCACAAGTCCGCTACAATACCGTCCACTCGAAAACCCGAAACATTATAGAGCGGACAATTGGAATAATAAAGAGCAGATTTCGTTGCCTTTTATCTGCGCGTGGGTTACATTATTGGCCTGAAAAGGCTACACAAATTGTGAATGCTTGTTGCGCTTTGCACAATATTTGCCAACACTATCGAGTGGAACTTCCTGAAGAATTGCCATCCAGTTTAAATACGGATACAAGCAACGAAATCCCCAATACTGAAAGAGACACCGATGATACCGCAAGAAGAATTCGCCATAATATCATGTTATCCATTTAATTAATAAAATGTTTAATTAATTTGTACTTCGTTTATTTTAAAATGTGTAAAAAATAAATGCAACAAAAATATCACTTGTGCTCTCAGAAAATTAAACTTAACCTAGCCTCATTGTCTGCCTTACATATCGATGCCTTACTTTCTCAACCTCGTATCTTAAATAAGGAAACTTTTCAGGAAACAAAAAAAACTGTTTATTTTTTTTACCGTCGTTTTTTATGTAAAAATTTTAATGCAATTATTAAGACATGAATTATAACTATGTGCACAATTAAAAATTATATACTTATCTATGTTCGTTTACGCATAAAACGAATTTTTTAAGATACGAGTTTGCTGCATTAACGATAATTTCATTTTTGAAACTTGATTTATAAGTTACTCGTTTGCTGCACTTATATGCATACAACGAAGATACTTCAAAACTATTAAATAAAAACAATATTTTGCTTAAATTCAATGTTTTATTTGTTAGAGGATATTATAAAAAAACAACAAGGAAGCCTAAGTTCGAGTGGAATCGAACATTAGATTCTCAGCTGTATGCTTTCATTGTTTGTTTGCGTTTGAGGGAAATACGATGTGATTTATATAAAGCGAGTGCTGCATAAAATAGGTGTAGCCACGCCCATTTTCAAAATTTTTATCAGTCATCCAACTAAGCATATGAATATTATTCTTTGTGCAAAATTTCATTCATTTATGACTTCTAGTTACAAAGACATCACGTTACAAATTCCTAAAGGGTTTTCCAGAAATATCTTTGTTGAAAAGTAGGCGTGGTCATAAACCGATTCCGCTAAATTTTTGAGCATGTATTACCACAAGTTATTAAAGTGTACAAACTGATTTTCGTCATAACATCTCAATTATTTGTAGGGTTATATGCTCAGAAATCTCGTATATTCCTGCTTCTAAAAGTAGGCGGTGCCACGCCCATTTTCCAAAATTTTTGTGTTTTTTATTTTATGTCCATAGTTGGACTCCTTCCATAAAATTTCAATGATATATCTTTATATTTGACAGAGATATCGCTTAAAATGTTTCTATTAGGTCACTTTATAATACACATATATAAAAGTGGGCGTGGTCGTCAACCGATTTTGGCAATTTTTCGTCCAAACATTTGCCTAAGTAAGTATATCACGCGTAATAAATTTCATCGATATATCTTCAACGGTTTCTGAGTTATGACTCATACAACTTTCAATGTTTTCCCCTTAATAAGTGGGCGTGGCACCGCCCATTTTCTAAAATTTTTGTGTTTTTTGTTTTTGTCCGTAGTTGGACTCCTGCCGCAAAATTTCAGTGATATATCTTTATATTTGACAGAGATATCGCTTAAAATGCTTTATTAGGTCACTTTACAATACACATATATAAAAGTGGGCGTGGCCGTCAACCGATTTTGACAATTTTTCCTCCAAACGTTTACCTAAGTAAGTAAATCACGCATACCAAATTTCATCGATATATCTTCAATGGTTTCCGAGTTAGGGCTTGTAAAAGTTTTACAGTAAAACTTTCAATAGTTGCCACTTAATAAGTGGGCGTGGCACCGCCCATTTTCCAAAATTTCATCAAATTTTTTCATAAGGGCCAGAGCTCAATACGTGGGTAAAATTTTATCACTCTAGCTATATTAGTGGCTGAGATATCAAATTTCCGACTTTTTCTATATAGGAAAAGTGGGCGTGGTCCAATTCGCCCATTTTCAATACCAACCGTCCCAGTCTCGATACCAACTTGCATTCCAAATTTCATCAAAATATCTCAATTTTTGCGCGAGTTAGAGTGTTTACAGACGAACGGACGGGGGATGACAAAACGATTAATACGCCTTTAAATATACATGTATATTAAGATAAGAGTTTGACGCAGTTATGAAAAAAGCATTGATTGAGATACCAAGATATTTATTCCTATTTTTTTTGCTATAGACACAATCTATTGAGATAGGAATTTGTTGCAGTTATAGAACAGAAAAATAGGAATCGTTTGATATGAAAATCTTAAAATCGCATTTTTTTAAGATACGAGGTTGAGAAAGTAAGGCATCGATATATTGAATGGATATATAAAATTTGTAATAAACATCACTTAATATGAATAATAACAATAACAACAATAATCTTTAAAAAATTGAACTAAAAAATATTCCTTATTAACAAAATTGCGGTTTTCAAGGGAACAAAAAAAGAATAAAATAAAATTTAAAATCAATCAACCGAATTTCCCCTCAATTTGGCAATTTTTAATTTTTCCACTTCTACTTTCAATTCGTGAAGTTCATGAGCTTCCAGCGCTTGTTTTTTATAAATTTCGAATTTCTTTTGCTTTATTTCCAGCAACTTTTTGTTGATTTCCATATTTTTATGTAGCGTCCTCTCCAACCTATCAATTTTTTTCACCACTTCCTTCTGCGTTTCTGTCTGCACAGTTAGCAGCTCTAGACGTTCAGTTTCCACATTCCTATTTTTGCGTGGATTGTGTGTCCGTTGTGACGAAGTTGGATGGTCTTCATTTGAGGCATTGGTTTCTGTTGGCATGGAAGCAGCTGTACCCGCATCTTCATGCATTTCTTCGCCATCGTTCGCCGGTGCTATATTCTGCGTTCCGAAAGCTTGGCCACTAGGTGAAACCTGACGCCTAATTTGGGTGAGCTCCGCTACACTTTCCTCTAAAGGATTTAGTGATTGTTCTTGCGATGGACCACCACCAGTTGCAAGCTGGTTTGCGCGGTTGTTGGAAAGCTTTCGTTTCAAATTTGCCTTATAATGTACCCAAACCTGCAAAAAAAATTGTAAATTGTCATTGCACTTTCACTGCATTGGTCTGCGTTCAGTAGAACTTACTCGTCCCCACTCCTGTGCAGTTCTTGTGGGTGGTCCTAAGCTATTGAGCTCCAACGCAAATTCCTCCCATAATCCCTTTATTTTATTTTTGTTGCATCCAAATTGCGGCTTGCCTCGTCCTATATCGGGATGCTTCTCCATCAGCTCAACAAGTTTTTCAAATTGTTGTTTTGTTGTAACCTTGTTTTTCCTATATGTATGTAAATTTGTACATAAAAAATAAAATAGGTTTATTAAACTGTTATAATTGAAAATTTGTATGGAAATGTCATTTTAAAAAGCTCTATAAACCTTTGATATTTTTTATGAATAAGGGGGTAAAACAATTTTAAAAATTTACTTACCCGCCTTCCATTTTTTTTTTTTTTCCAAAATGACTATTACAACTGCTAACAATGAGTTGTCAGTTTTTGGCATTATTGACAACCGAACTAGAACAGGGTTGTAAATGGTAATAACACAAAAAAGTTGTAAGACAATAGAACTTCAACTTGAATTTTTTTTGACAGGTTGAGTTGTAATCGATAATACCAAATTGTAAAATTTCAACTGAAGTTTAGTTGAGTTGTAAACCGTAACAGGGGCATTAAATTTTGAAATATATTACAAAACCAAGCGATTATACAATATTGGTTGATATTGTTCATGGTGTGAATTCATACAAACACGTCAACAAGAACAAGTATTCATTGGCTGTCTGCGTCATGTGCAGCCTTTCGACTTCAAACTTTCTTTGCTGTCCTGTTGGCACATTCTTTGCTGCACAGAGGCGGGTGCGTACCTTGGCTGCTACAAGATAGTGGTCGGAGTCGACATTGGGACCACGGATTGTGCGCACATCTAGGATGCTGGAGATGTGTCTGCCGTCGATCATGACGTGATCAATTTGATTTCGCGTTTTTTGATCAGGAGACAGCCATGTGGCTTGGTGTATTTTTTTGTGCTGGAATCTGGTACTGCTAATGACCATGTTTCGTGACCCGGCGAAGTCGATCAGCCTCGTCCCATTGGGACTGGTTACGTCGTGGAGACTGAATTTTCCGACTGTGCTGCCAAAGATACCTTCCTTACCCACCCTGGCATTAAAATCGCCAAGCACAATTTTAATGTCGTGACGGGGGCAGCGGTCGTATGCATGCTCTAGTGATGAGCGATATATCGCAAACGGTGATTTTTTCACTGTGAATAAAAAATCGCAAATCGCAACTGCGATCACTTTTTCAAAATCGCAGTTCACTACGTATTGGAACTGCAATCGATGTAGCAAGGAAGCAGTTCACCTATTTGAATCGCAAAAGCAATATAAATTTCCTTTTGTTTACACTTCTGAGCAGACCACATACGTACATACATATATAGAAATATAAGAAAAAAAAATATTTAATTTAAAATTGTCTTTGAAAAATGTTGACAACAGCGAAATTACTGCGGAATACGTTGTTGTTGCTATCATTTTTGCCACATAAAATGTTGACAGGTTATGTCGCTCAGAAAACGCAAAATGAATCTCTACCGGTAACTGAGGGTTTTATAACAGTCCATGCAATCGCAATAGCAGTTTAAAATCGCAGTGATTTTAAAATAGCAATCACTGAAATCACAGATATCGAAAAATCGCAGTTTCGCTCATCTCTAGCATGCTCTAACTGCTCATAGAAAGTGTCTTTGATCGCATCGTCCTTCTCTTCCGTCGGGGCGTGGGCGCAGATGAGAGATGTGTTGAAAAATCTCGCTTTGATGCAGATGGTGGCTAGTCGCTCGTTCACTGGCGTGAACGACAGTACTCGGCGGCTAAGTCTCTTTCCCACCACAAAACCAACACCAAATATACGCTCCTCTGCATGGCCACTGTAATATATAGCGCAAGGCCCACATTTCTTCTTGCCTTGCCCCTTCCACCGCATCTCTTGTATGGCGGTGATGTCAGCTTTCACTCTTTCGAGGACATCAACCAGCTGGGCAGAGGCACCTTCCCAATTAAGGGTCCGGACGTTCCAGGTGCTTACCCTCAAATCATAGTCCTTTAAACGTTTGCCGTGGTTGTCATCAGAAAGGGGTGGTCTCATCCGAGGCTTTGTTGTTGTTTTCATTGGATAGGATTTTTTACGTGGTGGGTGCCAAGCCCGACGCACAACCCGCCCTGCGGGCAAAACGGCCAAAGGCGAAGTTAAATAGCGGGATGAACTGAACGTATAAGTGAGCTGCGTACCGCGTCAACCGATCAAAACGTTGCAACAACGTGAACAGGAATACGCAGAGGCACGTTTGCGATAAATCCCGAAGATGGTATGGGGTGAGTTGGGTGCAATTTGGCTTCTTAATTTTTTTATTACAAATTTTCTTTGTTTATACAGAAATATAAACAATGCCAATGCCACCAAAAAATATACCAACCGCTTATAATGTACGTTCAATGGCAGCGCTGTTGCCGTTACCGCTTCAGTTACCAACTACGCTACAACATCACGATCAGCAATAACAACAACAACAACATCAACTATATCAAACTTGGTCGCCGGTTGTTGGTGCCAGCGTATCATTCGCTGCATTAAGGTAACAGCAGCACTACCAACACCAGCAACAACAACAAGAAAGCATCTTACGTTTGCCACGCGGACCCGATGGCTCTGCTGGTTTTCAGATGCGTCGGTACCATGTTGATGGTGTCGGCGCAAGCATAGGCGGATGCATTACTAGCAGACTATACTACAATTTGTAACACATTTGAAAATATTGGATTAATAAAAAAAACTGGCGGTGTTTTCTTTTTAATTTTATGTATCAATTTTATTTTTAAAGCTTTAGAACTTTGTGTTGCGCTACGTGACACTTTCTGCGTGACAGCTGAAATTAAAATACATGTATCTATATGAGGTTTCTCACATAACAAAAAGTAACGCAACGCCGAAGTTACGTAAAGCACAAAGTTGCCCAAATCTCAACTTTTGGGGGCGTTGAAATTTTTTTTCAGTTTCACTTTAATTCAAATGTAAATAAACAAATTTAAATTTCACACAATTGAAAAATAATTTAATAGATTTTTATTTTCTTATTTACTTTTTTGTAAATAAAACGGAGAATGAGAAATTTTTCAGAAAATAAATATTTTTTGAGTGATGTTGCAGCGTTCTTTGTGGCATAGTTTTTCAGTTTTGCGTTGTTTGATATAGAAAGCGGCGTAACGCAAAGCGGAAAAAGTTTTACGTGGAATCAGCTTTAAAGTAAAAAATATATGTATGTACGCACAATGAAACATATAAATGTAAACAAAAGCATTGGTTTGACATACATTTACCCAGCCAATCAGAAACAGCTCTGAAAAGCCACATTTAACAACTATGTATCATTGCGGCGAAAAAAATTACATATCAGCTGGTCAGCCGATACCACCTTTCTAGTTGCATCATGATTTATTGTATTAGTTTGTAGGATTTTCAAAATTATTGTTATTTTCTACACAAGAAAGATTCAATAAAGACAAATATGACGAAAGAAATAAAACAATTATGAAGAAAAAAACACGAAATTGACAGCCAGGCAGCAATTAAGGCGAGCATGGCAGCGATAACTACCTCTCGGTGTGTGGAGCAGTGTAAGGCCAAGCTACACAAAGTCTGCGCGTCTAGACGCGTTACCATCTACTGGGTACCCGAGCATCAGGGAATCGAAAGAAACGAGAGGGCGGACGCGCTAGCTAAAGCCGGGGCATCACTTGCGCAAGTAAATGTTGAAGACGTTTTCCCTTCTCTAAATTTCCAAAAAGCTCAAATAGATCAGGCATTGATGCGCAAAGGCGATTCCCAGTGGGAGACCCTGTCATTCTGCAAGATCGCCAAAATCATGCTTCGGTCATATAAAGCTAAAACCGCAAACTACCTATTTACACTTCCCAGAGCAGACTGCAGACTGGCAGTCGGCATGCTAACAGGGCACTGTCTCACACCATCTCATTCGTTCAAAATGGGATTGGTGCAGTCAGGCGTGCAAGGCATGTAATGATACTGTAGGCACTCTGGAGCACCTTCTCTGCCAATGTCCAGCTTTCGGCAGGCTACGATTTAACTGTCTCGGCTCTGCATACTTCACGTCTCTAGACGTGCATTGCGGACCGGGAAATTCACAAAATATTAAAACTTGCGAAGACCTGCATTCCAAGTGTAATATAATAACATAATGCTTACTGTATGTTGGCAACACCAAGGACCATATGTGGTCTATGTGAGGGGTCTTCAGACCAGTGTTGTCATCAACAAATTTTGAAGTGAAGTGAAGTGGCTGAAAAATCGAAGTGATTCGAAGTAAATCGAAGTGAAGCGCGGCTAAATGGTTTTTCATACGTTTCCCGCGAGGTCAAGAAAATTTGGATCGTAAAAACGGAATAATAGTTATATGCATTTCGTTTTTAAGTATCATCTCAAAGAAAAACTATTAAAACTACATATGTATAAAATAAAATGCTTAAAATTTTTAACGATATGTTAGTTTTTATTATTTCTAACAATGCAAAAGAAAAATCCATCAAATTCAAATTCACGTACATATGTACATACATTATGTACTTATTCAGACCAACATTTAGGTTCAACATTTTAGGCTTGTTTCAAGTGAAAGGAAAAGAAAAAAATTAATTACGCAAAACGAACAGGAAATCAAGAAACGGAAAAATGGTAAAAATTAGCAAATAATTATTTGCATACTATTTTTGGCTGTTAATGCATATTATTTTTTTATCTAAAAAAAAAGACAAAACATTTCATATTCATTATTTCTATTTTGAAAATTCAAAAGAAATAAAATGATATACATTAATTCATATGTGTGTGTGCATTCTTTGTTTATCTACATTTATTTTAGCGATTTCGCGCAACTACGTAAAATGAACAATAAAGAGTAAAAAATAACATTTGGAATAAGCAGAAAAAAGTCGATTCCCCAAATATTTTGCACAAAATCAGTGTTATAAATCAAAGCAAAAAAGTGAAGTGGAAATTGTCAAAGTGTTAATTGTAGCAAGCATCTGGAATTTCGCTTTGCTTTAAAGTGAATTGTGCACGGGCTATTATTTGCCAATTTTTTTTTGCTTTGAACTCCGCTCCGGGATAAAACCCTAGAGATAAGAGAAGCTTTTAAAAAATCGATTATTCATCTCAATTAGGGATGCATACTTGCATATGCAACTTTTATTAGAATTTGTAAGAATAAATTATAAAAGTAAGTTAATTCTGATTGGTCAAAATCGAAGTGATTTGGGGAATGAGGAAGTGTGTCGAAGTGACGGGCATAAAAGTGAAGTGAAATACTTTGATCGAAGTGAAAATGACATCACTGCTTCAGACCTCAGCCAACGCAACCTAACCTAACCTTCGTCATAATGGGTGAGTTTCTAAGAAAAAGCTGCTCCGCAACTGTTGAGCTGAACAGTTGCCAACAGTTGTGTAGCAGTTGAGTTAAACAGCTACGTCTTATAGGGCCCTTACACGATCAAATCATTTGATCAAATCGCGTGTCTGTGTAATTTGATCAAATCGTTGTCAAATAGCTCATCAAATAGCCCATCAAATTTCATTCTAGCTTTCTATTATTTACAATAGATATTTTATCACGTATTAATGCTGACATTTCTTTTAATTTGTTTATAGAATTAAATTTTGGAGCACAAAATGAGTGACACTGACGATTGCATTGCATATATTGCGTTAGCATATAATGCAACACACGTTTATTTACATTTGAAATTTGATCAAATGGTTGCAACACACGTCAAATGCTAATTTGGCACTGAAATTTGATCAAACAGCACCTTACACGCATCCACAACGCATGTCAAATAGCCATCCAATTTGATGGAAAACAAAAATTTTTGATTTCGGTCAAATCGGCATCAAACACGTACGTGTGAAAAACACATAGACAATTTTACTACCACATATACACGATTTGATCAAATATTTGATCGTGGAAGGGCCCTATTAGAAACGGTTTGATGAATTTATCAGCTGTTTGGCTTTACACAACATGTTGAGCTCAAGTAGCGAAGAAAATTTGTGATGCAAAAAATGGCGAAAAGTTGCCAACTGTTGAGCTGAGCGGAATTACTCAACAGTGCGTTTCTAAGACAAACACTCAACAGTTGCACAACAGCTCAGTCTTAGAAACTCACCCAATGTCTCAATTATTTGTCGAGTGATAGGCTCAGAAATCTCGTATATTCCTGATTCTAAAAGGAGGCTGACACGCCTATTTTCCAAAATGTTTATGTTTTTTGCTTTATGTAGGCATGGGTAACACTGCGCTGCGCGGCGCAATTGCTCTAACACCAACCCTGGCGTTATTGCGTTAACTCCGATTTGGGAAATGCGCCAACTCAATATAGCGCCAATATTGCGCCAACTCAATTTTGTAAAATTAAACCGACTCACTTTCGTGCGCTAACACCAGCACCAATATAGCGCTAGTGTAAAATGGCGCAACCACAACGCCAATAACAGCACCATAGTATATGTATACGTATGACACCGTCACAATTATGTATGCTTGATAGTGATCTAAGTGACTCTAATTTCCAGCATATTTTCACAAATATACGGAATATGTTTCCAAATGATTATGAAAATTTAAATTAATTGTGCCCTCGTATATGTAAGCAGAATTGCGCCAAAAGGAATAAAATGGGGATGGTGGACAGTAACAAGCGAAAAAATGTTATTTATCGATTATTCCATGACAATTGCGCTAAAGGTGTTATTGCGCCAGTACCGTGAGTTGGCGCCACGAGTGGCGCTGGAGTTATTGTATCAGCGCCAAAAAAATTGCGCCATTACCCATGGCTAGTTTTATGTCCGTAGTTGGACTCCTGCCACAAAATTTCAATGATACATCTTTATATTTGACAGAGATATAGGGATGCAAACGATACATCGATGTTTTTGAAACATCGATAGTATCGAACGAAAATTCGATGTTTAACATCGATGTTTGAAAATTACTCAGTATCGAAAAATCGCCGATGCATCGATGTCAACCCTGACGATATTTGACTGTTGTTTTAGTCAGTGGTAATTTACACATAACCATAATAAATCCTCCACAGGTTGGTAATGTGACTCCACATTACGGGTCGAATTTCCATGAAAATTCCAATTTCGGGGTGTGTGAGAACGTACCCAACAGCCATTCAATTATAATTATCATCAATCCACCGGAGCCATGTATTTTTCGAACAATTTAGCTGATAAAAAAACATCGATGGTTTTCTTCCAATGTTTTTTTAGAATCGATGTTAATTTTTTCGATACATCGGACATCGATGTATCGATGTTGGTCCTCAAAATTTGCAATCCTACAGAGATATCGCCTAGAATTAAGGCATCGAGCCCGGAAAATCCCAATCCCGAATCCCGGGCCTCCCGTACAATGTTTTCATCCCGAAATCCCGGGATAATTTTTATTTCAATACCGGGCTTTCGGGATTTTGCGGGATTTCATATATGTAGTAATTTAAAAAAATTATTCAACTTTTTTGATGAAGTTGTTTCTGCATTATTATTTTTAAAGTTACAATATTAAATCAAAAGACACCTCCTGTGTTTAAAATTGCTCAACTGCTATGCTTTGCAACTTTATTACTCAGCGATGAACAACCAAACACGGCAGACAGAACTTTGTGAATATAGGTAAGAAAATTTTTGATATGAGTTTATAATTATGAAATTAATTAGTTCCATTTTAAATTATAGCATCTAGTCGAAAAATAGAGTACGTTCCCCATCCAGTAAAAGCAGACGACGAAAATTCGGTGTGGTTTCATTACCTAGTGAGCAGCAGCAAGGGAGGCATAGCTAGATGCAAAAGTTGTAACAAAATTTTAAAGACCAATGGTGGCTCCACAAAAGGCCTTTGGACTCATCTGAAAGCATATGAGTAATTTTCGATTGTGCTTAAAAATATTTTTTTCACTTCAATTGTTTTAGGTCCACAATATTCAGCTAAAAGGAAAATCTGAAAAATGCGCACAAGCTAAATCGTCACAGAAAACCAAAAAAATATCGAGTTATTTTAATCCAAAATGCGAAGATACGTTCATGGCAGTGGTGGCACGATTAACTGCAGTAGATGGTTTCCCCTTTCGAAAGTTGGCTGAGTCCACCGAACTGAGAAAATCTTTAGAGGCTAGAAACTTTATTGTTCCAAAAACTAGCGACACAATTAGAGAATTGATGATGAAGTTTTACAAAAATTGTCGCGAATCCATGAAATGCGAAATCTTGAAATTAAAAGAAGCAAATGAAAAGTTTAGCCTTATATTTGATGAGTGGACTTCAACTTCAAATAAAAGGTACCTGAATATTACGGTGCGTGGAAAGAACCACTATTTCAATATAGGGCTGGTGCGAATGAGGAACTCCGTGACGGCATGTGCTTGTGTGGAGGCTTTGGAACTTAGACTATCTTTTTATGACTTATCTTTATCTGATGACATTATCTCTATAAGTACCGACGGTGCTAGCACAATGGTGAAGGTTGGAAGATCGATTCCACCTAGTCAGCAACTTTGCTTTGCACATGGGATTCACTTAGCTGTACTTGATGTCTTATATGCGACCAAAACAGTACAATGTACCGACGACGAGTCCATGGATGAATCAAATAGTGAAGATGACGAAGATGACCAGTATGATGGTCTTTTATTGGGAAAAAATAAAGTTTTCGGAAATGAAAGATTTAGCCAACATAAAACCAAGTATCGAGCGTATCCGGAAAATAGTACGGATGTTTAGAAAATCGCCCACCAAAAACGATATTTTGCAAAAATATATAAAAGAAGACCATGGAAAAGAGCTGAAGCTAATAATTGATTGCAAGACTCGTTGGAACAGTATGATCTGCATGCTCGAACGTTTTATGTTGGTTGAAACGTCTATTAAGAAAACTCTTATTGATCTCAAAATTAATTCAGTGTCGGACAAGGACATTAGTGTCATGCAACAAATTTTAGATGTTTTAAAGCCTATCCAATTAACTGTGGAAGCTCTGTGCCGTTCCGGCATGAATTTGTGTAAAGCGGATGCTGCAATGTCGTTTATGCTAAAAGAGGTTTTGGAGGCAAACACCTTTTTTGGAAAGGAGTTTTTAAAAACGTTGAAAATTCGAATTGTACAGCGTAGAAATAGTGCTCTAGCCCTGGTAAAGTACAACTCTCTTCAAGAGTTCTAAATGTCAGCGATATTATTTCAAAGGAAATAGACATTTTTCTATCCGGCGGATCTCGTGGAGTACATTTACAAATGGTGTATGATATGCTATTAACAGTTTCCCCTACAAGTGTGGAGTCTGAAAGATGTTTCTCAACTGCTAGTTATATATGTAACAAGTTGAGATCCAGTCTTTCAGATGATACTTTAGACGCTTTAATATTTTTAAGATACTTTTTGAAATAGATATGTACCTTTATATTATATATTTATATAACATTTGTGTTAAAGTATACAATACAAATCTTTTTTTTTTTTTTTCAAAAGTTGAATACAATAAGCTTTAATTGTTTCTACAAAACATTGAAATGAAATAAATAGCATGTTTTAAAGTACTCATATGTGTACGTTTTTTAAACAAAATTTCAAAGGTAACAGTCTCTTAGGTAATCCCGAAAAAGCGCGGGATCCCGGGATTGTCATTTTCAAATCCCGGAATCCCGGTATTGACAAAAAGCTTCGGGATTCGATGCCTTACTGCTTGCCCAGAATTTGTACTACAGCTACGGACTACATAGCTTACTACATCAGCTGATGACTGATTTTGTGGCAACGCTCGAAAATGTGAACACAATGGTGTAGCTCAGTGTATCTCATATATGTCATCTTTTTTATATTTTTGTACAGGGGATTCCTTAAATTCCATAAAAACTCTTTATTTTTTACAAGTTCAATTCATTTTTCAGTTTCTTCGTCCTTCATTTCGAATTTCCGTCATTAAAAATATGAGCTGTCACACTGTAGCGCGCTACAAAGTTAAAGTTAACTCTACTTCTACTACAGCCACAACTACACGCTACAGACACAGCTACACATTGTGGGCATTGCAATGCAATTGTACTGTTTTAACTTTTGACAGCTCTTACTACGTACTACAGCCACACCATTCTGGGCAAGCAGTTACCTAGAAAGCTTTTATTAGGCCACTTTACAATACCCATTTATGGCCGTCAACCGCTTTTGACAGACATTTTCCTAAGTGTAATGGTAAAATAATAAATAATCAAAATCAAAATCAAAATCAGAATGGTCAAAATAAAATCGTCACGCTGCCTGTTTCCAATTTGTGGCAACCCTGTTGTCCATTGTGAACAGACAACAGGTGTTGAAACAAAATGGAAACAGGCAGCGACGGCTATGAAGTAGCCGGCCGGCCATTGCGAAAATCAGAATTAGCGCGATTGTTGAACCGACCGGCAGTGATAAATAAAAAAAGAGAAAAGAAAGTAAAGTGTGAAAAATTAAGATTAGACAGTAAATAATTTAATATACATTAAATAAATAAAAAGAGTTTACTGAAAGACTAACCAAAAGAGAAGAAACGTAAATATAATTTTTATTGGAAAAACCCAAAAAGAAAGGTAATAGTGCGGGTGAAGAGTGGAAGAACATTAAATGGCGACCGAACACAGTGGGCCTGCAACGGCCTTAAATATGACTTTATACAAGAGGCCACCTTCGCCACTAGGCAAACAAACACCATGACCACGAAAATAAAAATTTATTAAAATTTAAAAAAAAAAAAAAAAAAATACATGGTCGATTTAATTGAAGAAAAAAAAAATATAAAATACAAAAATTCCAAAAAAAATATAAAATACGAAAATACAAAAAAAAAAAAATTTAAAATTAGAAAAACCTACAAAAAAAAAATTAAAAATCTAATACAAAAAAAAAATCATCTTTATAATCTAAAATGCTGTCGAACGACTTAACCCATATCGTCCTAAGCAAATTTTTTTGAAGCATATCTTGATGAAATTTTGACCTTTAAGTAAATTTGGGCCTCTGAATTCAAATCTGTTATCAAAAAAATTATTAAAATTTTAGTTTTTGAGATATCATGTGTTCGATAAATCGAACGCTCGGCCTATCTGTATACATTTTTTCGGGTTTTTCTTCCTGCGAACAAAAGAAAACGTATTTTCCCTTTTTGTTCATATTTTATTTTTAGATAAGTGAAACTGAAAAATAAGATATTTAAGTCAAAATTAATTTACTTTTGGTTTTTTAAATGATACCTATGACTCAAAACAATGGGTATAAAGTAAAAATGGCATCTCTTGCACAAAAAGGAAATTGGTTTGTCTTACAATTTGTATATCCATTTCTTATTATTTTCGATTTTGACTACGAGATATTGTCCCTTGATTCGCGGCAGATTTCTCGGTTGAGCATCCTTTGAAAATCCAGGTCGATCATTACGTCCCTTTTGTCGCCTTCCGCGACCTCCATATCCTCACAGTACTTGGATTCGTTATCCGCTGTCATTAGCAGAGAATGTGCAATATCCACCTTAAAATCTTGTTGGGGGAGAATATTTATTTTAAATAACGGCGAGTGAAACAGTCAAGCTTCCATGCGTTGACGATAACTGAATTTAAAGTCGAAATCCATAAAGGCCAATACCACTCTTTGGATCGCATTGCGATATAATAATTCTGTGCTTCATTGTCGTTCAGATCTACTGCGCCAATCCCTATATTGTAATTCTTCATTAGCTGGGGCTGGTTATAGTTCACAAAACGGCCGGGCTTAAGAGTTTTCCCTTCATTGTTGGTTTTCTGTTTCTTCCATTCTTTCACAGACACCATTGGCAGGATCTACTCGAAATAGGTGGCAAGTGCAACCCCGCTATTATCCTGCCAACGACAAATCAATATATTGTTCTGGGTATCAAAACAGAATTCATTATTGCATTTTTCCAGTTTTCTTCCAGATTTTAATTATGCACCACCAATACCGTTTGCTCGTACAGTGCCTATGCTCCTAAGAAAAAAAAACCACTGAGTAACGCCCAGCGTTCGATAAATCGAACAGCTAACTTTAAATATATGAGCTGCTCGTTTTATTGACTTTGCAAATAAAATTCAAATTAAAACTTGAATTTTATTTTCTTTCCAAATTAGCTGTTTACTAAATTTTATTTAATATTGGTATTTTTTAAATATTTAGGCAATTTCAAAATCATATTAAAAATAAGGGTTTTTCTTAAACGCCTCGTTCAGAGAAAGCTGGGGGCTTAAAATTAAATATTTATTTTCAATTATAGAAAATATTCCACAGTATTAAACTACATCAAAATTTTGGGTTTAGGTTCTGAAAAACAGATCAGAAAAAACAATAAAAAATGTTGAAATTTGCTGTTCGATTTATCGAACATTAGGACGATATAGGTTAAAGGTACAGCCGGTAATTTATGTGCATACATACATATACATATGTATATATGTATACCACCATGGAAATAGCCGCTAACTACAACAAACAGCCGCTAGCAACATAAAACATCTACATATACTTATGGCATTTTGAGCAACGATCAACTTTAACAACAGCTATTGGTATCAATTGCGGTGAAAAAGTTTATAGCGGTTCCGAATAACGGGCCACGGGTGACGCCACCCAACCGAAAAAAAATTGGCCGTTATCCATATAAGACCAATACATATCTACATAATCCGGTTCCGAATATATACATACATATGGCGCAATATGCAAGCCGCGATACATACATACATAAACTGCAAGAGACGAGCCGAAGCACAAAAGCTGCAATAAATGTACAGCATTGGCAAAACAGGTGTCAACAACAACAGCAAATACGCAATCACTTTATATGAACATATTATATGGGCACAGTTTGGCGAAACATACAGCCATACGTAACCACACATTGGGCTGAGCAAATTTTTTGGCGAAAACGACCGGCAGCAGCAGCTAGCAGCGAGTAAGCATTAGATGTACATATGTATAATAAGTATGAGTAGATAGGCATATGTAGATATGTATGCATTTTTCATTTTTTGCAATTAAACGGTGCGACCGTAGTACATACATAGAATTGATACAGTTTCGCGGTAAATGTCAAAACGGTTTGTCGGTATATACGTATGTATATATATGTATGTACGTATATGCATTTAAATACATACAGTCGTGCTGTACTTTGAGTTATATACATACAGTCGAAAACTTTTCATATACTTACAGTCTTGCTATGTTTTGAATTACATATTTACATATATAAATTTCGAATTTTTGCGAAAACGGTGCTTCCGTATGTGTACATGCATATGCATACAAACACATACCATTGTAATAATTTATATATATATAAAAATGCTTTTGTAAGAAAAACGGTGAGTCCGTAGAAACATACATATATAAAAATTTCTTTTTGTAGTGGAACGGTGCGGCCGACACGTAAAATAATCATACTTTTTTTGCTAGTGAAACGGTGCGGCCGTCACGTAAAATATAATTCTTTTTGTAGTGCAACGGTGCGGCCGTCACGGTAAACAACAACGATTTTTTTTTGCTATAAAACGGTGCGTCCGTTACTTATGTATACCAGTACATAAAAATATATTTCTTTTTGCTTTGAAACGGTGCGTCCGTAATAATACCTGATATTTCACATTTCAACTTGCTTTTCGTCCATTTGATAATTCGTCTAATTTTTCCCATATTCAAACATATTCATAAATTGTACAGTTTGTACCAATTTCTTCATATCAATATTTTAAATCATTTTACACATACATATGTACTTAAAATTTAACTCCGTTTAATACCAGCAATTTAAATTAAAATTTTCAGCCTCTTGAGCTTTTTCCACATTTCGTTTTGCAGATTTTCGATACACCCTAATACGCATATGTATGCATGTGTATACAGATTTTTTCACATATATGGTATGGTATATGTAAAATGCAATAATTTACAGATTTCTTACCTGAATATTGATAATTATAATTAAATTAGTTTTCCGATTAAATTTTTTGAAAAAAAATTAAAATTACAATTTATGAAAATAACTAAAGTCTTTTGTTGTACATGGAAACAACCCAATGGTCATCCTATACCCAGTTGCTCCTTTTGCTTACTAACATGTCATGCATGTTACTAACATTTCTATAATTTTCAGTCGTAAACTCTTGGACATCGGAATTATTAAGCATAATTTTTTTAAATATTTTGGAAATTTCAACATTTCTCATACAATTTCGGATTGGAACCACAATAGGTAAATAATTTCTTTTCTAAATTCTTGGACACAAATTTAAAATTTTTCTCATTACTGGATACTTATCAGATGTCAGATTTCAACAAACAATTAAAAGAATTTCGGTCAAATTTTAAAAAAGTTACTAAACGTATTTTAAACACTGGGCGACCTATTACAACAAAGCAAGAAAAGCTAGACGAATACAAAGAAGACTTAATCCGGACATACAATCAAATTTTATCACATATAAATTCGCAATTCGGTAAAAAAGTTAAGCCTGAGTCAGTGATTGAAACTTTAACGCGCTGTAGAAAACAAATTATCGAGTGTTTTTTGGAAATTAAGTGCAGAGTAAAAGTACCAAAAGATTTTTCTGAATTAATTAAAGTTGACGTCATTTGCTCTGACATAGAAGAAGAATTTTCCGACGCCGAATCAACTAGCGAATCCACAACTCATACCGTAAACCCCAACTGTTCTATTTCATTAGCTGAAGATTTTCTTGGTTTTGAATCCCGACATACAACTCATACAGAATCCTCAAATTTTTCCAATACACAAACAATAGAAATGGCTACCCCAGAACAGAAGAAAAATTTTATTGCGATGTGCGCACCTATAATTAGAGAAAATTACAATGGCGATCCATTAGCATTAGAGTCCTTCCTAGACAAAATTGAATTAATAGAAGGTCTAACAGAAACAAACCTTGAGACAACTCTTATATCTTTTGTCAAATCGAAACTTGAAGGAAAAGCACGGGAAGCAATTCCGACTAATGTGACGTTAATGCAAGATATTAAAGACGCGCTGAGAATTCGTATTAAACCGGACAATTCCAAGGTAGTTGCAGGGAAAATAGCCTCACTCAGAGTTTCCAATAATAACTTAACAGATTTTGCCAACCGTGTAGAAGAACTAGCTGATGCCCTAGAGCGATCTCTAATAATTGAAGGCATGTCGAAAGCTAAAGCGCACGAAATGGCGGTCGAGCAATCAGTAAATGTTTGCAGATTAAATACGCGCTCTGACTTAGTGAAGGCAATTGTGGCATCGACTTCCTTCACTGATGCAAAATACGTAGTAGCAAAGATGATTGTGGAACAGAATAATCAGGCGACAGAAAGACAAGTTTTAGCTTTTCGCTCAAGGTTTCCCAATCACAACAATTTCCGTAATGATAATAACAATAACTTCAATAGATACAACAATAGTAATTTCAATAGATACAACAACAGCAACTATAATAGGTTCAACAACAACAATAACAACTTCAATAGGTACAACAATAATACCAGTAGGTATAACAACAACAACCAAAATAGACAAAACAACAATTATCGGCAAAATAACGACAATAGGGGTAATAACAATTCGCTTAATAACAACAACAACCAAAATAGGTCAGGAAATAGAACCAACAACACCAGCGGAAATTCAAATACGCGAAATAACACCAATGTTCGCGCTTTAAACGCGGAAGCCCCTCAGCAGCGAACACTGAGGGACGACGCAGAGATAAGCGATTAAACCCGAAAAATATTTTTTGTTTGAATTTAAATTACTCGGACTTTGTCGAAATTTATATAACCGGATCTAACAAATTATGTACATTTTTACTAGATACACAAGCTGATATTTCTTTGATTAAAGTTTCAAGTCTCAATAAGAATATTCCCATCAATACAGACGATATAGTTAACATCACTGGCGTGACATCAAATACTGTTTCTACTCTAGGTAAAATAAACATAGACTTACATTTCTCAAATATTCCCATCGGACATAATTTACACGTGGTAAATGATGATTTTAATATCCCATCAGATGGTATACTGGGTAAAGACTTTCTCAAATATAACAAATGCGTTATAAATTATTCCAACAATAGCATCTCATTCTGGGCAAACAATGAAAGAGTCAATATGCCAATCCTTCACGGAACAGAAAGTGATATGTGTATTATACCACCAAGGTGTGAAGTTTTTCGAATTTTCGACTTAGGTCACTCAACGACTCCACTTTTCGTTGAATCTCAGGAAATACAAAAAGGAGTATTTACAGCAAGATGCATTACAAATTCAGATAACCCAGTCATAAAATTAATCAATACCACAAATGACATACAATTCGTAAATAAAAATTCCATTCGGACAGAAAAACTATCAAATTATCACGTCTATGTTATTAATAAAACAAACGCAGATGAGAAACGTATTAACGAGCTCACAATTTTAAAAAATCAATTTCCTAAAAATTATCCATCTGAACTTTTAGACCTTTGCATACAATATGCTGACATATTCGCACTTAACAACGACAAAATGACATTAAATAATGTTTATGAGCAAAAACTACGTGTAACCGACACCGAGCCGGTGTATGTGAAAAACTATCGTTTACCATATTCTCAACGAGAGGAAATAAACAAACAAGTAACAAAATTATTAGATAATGATTTAATCGAAGAAAGTTATTCAAACTATAACAGCCCTCTTATACTAGTTCCCAAAAAGAAAATCAATGGTGAAAAAGCTTACAGAATGTGTGTTGATTTTCGTGCAGTTAACAAGAAGCTAATAGCTGACAAATTTCCATTAGCACGAATCGACGATATTCTAGACAATCTTGGCAGAGCAAAATATTTCTCAACCCTAGATCTTTTTTCTGGATTTCACCAAATACCTTTACATGTTGATTCACGTGATATAACTTCATTCTCTACTGATCGCGGAGCTTATAGATGGAAAGTATTGCCATTTGGTTTGAATATTGCACCCAACTCGTTTTCAAGAATGATGACCATCGCATTTTCAGGCGTACCATCTAACGTAGCTTTTCTTTATGTAGATGACATTATCGTCATTGGCTGTAACGAATCACATCACATAAAAAACTTGACCAAAGTATTCGACACTTGCAGATCCTTCAATCTAAAACTCAATCCAAATAAATGTAATTTTCTTAGACCCGAAGTGACATTTTTAGGCCACAAATGTTCAGCTAAAGGTTTGTTACCAGACGATTCAAAAATAGATGCAATTAGGAAATATACAAAACCAACAGACAAAGACGCTGTAAGACGTTTCGTCGCTTTTGCGAACTACTACAGACGCTTTATTCCGAATTTTGCATCTCTGGCAGCACCTTTAAATAAATTGAGTAGAAAAAGAGTCGAGTTTAATTGGGACAAAACATGTGATGAAGCCTTTGATGCATTAAGAGCATCCCTAATGTCACCTAAATTATTACAATACCCAGATTTTTCCAAACAGTTTATCATCACAGTAGATGCTTCAAAAACTGGGTGTGGAGCAATACTAAGCCAAGAACATCAAGGCAACGATTTACCTATTTGCTACGCTTCAAAATCATTTAATAATGCAGAACAAAAGAAAGCAATCATTGAGTTAGAGTTATTAGCTATTTATTTTGCCATTAAACAATTTAGACCGTACGTATATGGAAATCATTTTATAGTAAAATCTGACCACAGGCCTTTAGTCTACTTATTCAACATGAAAGACCCATCTTCAAAACTTTCGAGAATTAGACTTGAATTGGCAGAATACAATTTTACTATAGAGTACATAAAAGGAAAATCCAATGTAGGTGCCGATGCACTTTCGCGTATCACCATTGGCGAAATAAAAGACTCAACAAAAAATATACTTGCAGTTCAGACTAGGGCTATGACTAAGAAAAAAGAGAAAAACAGCTCAAGCGAAAATATTAATTCATATGAAAACATACAAACATTAAACGTATACGATAAATTTACTCATAATTTTTCAAACAAAATTCCTCGTATCAGATCCACAATATTTAATGGTAAAAATAATAAACAATTTTTAAGAATATGCGCACATATAAAACATAAAAGAACAATTTTACTTTTTTTTGAATTTTCTAACGAAATAAAGAATTTCGATACTTTACTTTCGAGGCTAGAAATAGAAGCCGGTAAATTTAAAATTAAGCAAATAGAATGGCCAAAAGACGATTTAATTTTCAAATATATTACAATTGCAAATTTTAAAGATAGAGGAAATACAATTTTAAAAGATTTAACAATTATTTTATTGGATCCAATACAAACAATTACCGATCAGGAACAAAAATTAAAATTACTTGAAATATATCACAATGATCCCATCTCTGGAGGTCATTGCGGAACGAAAAAATTATATGCCAAATTACGAAACAAATTTTACTGGAAAAACATGACGAAAGATATAGCTAGTTATGTTAAAAAATGCGAAAAATGCCTTCTTAACAAAGTTAAAATAGGAAACAAAGAAGAACTTGTTTTAACTCCTACCCCTAATAAACCTTTTGATATTGTCGTAATTGACACCATCGGTCCATTACCAGAGTCGAAATATGGTAACAAGTTCGCACTTACCATGATTTGCGATCTGACAAAGTACTTAATAACAATAGCAATACCAGATAAAAGTGCAAAAACCATCGCTTCAGCAATATTCGAAAGTTTTATTTTAATATACGGGGTAATGAAATCTATTAAATCGGATTTAGGCACAGAGTTTAAAAATGAAATTTTTTCAAATTTAACTAACTTACTAAATATTAACCATAATTTTTCAACACCGCATCATCACGAAACCGTAGGCACTGTTGAACGAAACCATAGAGTTTTTAATGAATACTTACGTGCATACTTAAATGATTCTTTTGACGATTGGGATACATATTTAAAATACTTTACATTTTGGCATAACACGACGCCAAATACTGTATTCGATAATAAACTCACTCCTTTTGAATTAGTTTTCGGCAAAAAGGCAATACTGCCAAAGGAATTAAAAAGCGAAAAAATTGATCCAATTTTTAATGTTGAAGACTATTCAAAGGAAGTGAAGTATCGAATGCAGAAATCCCATGCATTGGCAAAAGAGTTAGTAGAAAAACACAAAATAAGAAATAAAGATACATATGACAAAAATGCACAACCAATAATGGTAAATATAAACGATATGGTTCTAGTTCAAAAAGAACCGCGTGATAAGCACAAAAATATTTATCAGGGTCCCTACGAAGTAACAAATATAGACGGTGCAACCGTAACATTTTTTGATAAAACAACGAAAAAACACAAAACGGTACATAAAAACCGCATTAGAAAAGTAAAATTATAAATATACATATATTCAATCTCACATTGAGACATTTAGGAATTCAGGAATACATCTGTAAATTATACAAAAACAAATATAATAATAACTAATGTAGTAGCACATAAGAATAAGATACAAAAAACAAAGCCTTAAATAATTTATTTAACTACATAAAGTAGATATATTTACGAATAAGTAGTATAGAAAATAAGAAAACAAACCTTGAATTTAAAAAAAACCAACCAAAAATTAGTACTAAGCATAATAGACATAAGCATTAGTTAAGCAGAATTAACTGAATTAGTAGATTAATTAATTAGGTTAAAGTAGGTATATCTGCCGCGACGTTCAACGATTATTTTCAAAGTTAAATTTTGTCATCCATTCATCACCCAAAAAGATGTAGTCAACAAGAGTCATGAACTTGTCGACTTCAATCTTTTTTCGCAAAGGGGGATGATGTAATGGTAAAATAATAAATAATCAAAATCAAAATCAGAATGGTCAAAATAAAATCGTCACGCTGCCTGTTTCCAATTTGTGGCAACCCTGTTGTCCATTGTGAACAGACAACAGGTGTTGAAACAAAATGGAAACAGGCAGCGACGGCTATGAAGTAGCCGGCCGGCCATTGCGAAAATCAGAATTAGCGCGATTGTTGAACCGACGGGCAGTGATAAATAAAAAAAGAGAAAAGAAAGTAAAGTGTGAAAAATTAAGATTAGACAGTAAATAATTTAATATACATTAAATAAATAAAAAGATTTTACTGAAAGACTAACCAAAAGAGAAGAAACGTAAATATAATTTTTATTTGAAAAACCCAAAAAGAAAGGTAATAGTGCGGGTGAAGAGTTAAATAAGTAAGTTTATCACGCGTACTAAATTTCATCGATATATCTTCAACTGTTTCTGAGTTATGACTCATAAAACTTTCAATGTTTGCCCCTTAATAAGTGGGCGTGGCACTGCCCATTTTCCAAAATTTCATCAAATTTCTTCATAAAGTCTGGTATCGACCTCTCAAGAAACAGCTCAAGAAATTTTTGGCTTTATTTCTTGAGTGAAAAATAGTAGTAGGCAAGAAATTTTGACGTTTAGTAATCCACCGTGAATACCAGGTGAAATGAAGAAGAGCATCAAAAACGTAAACAAAAGAAACCTTTTTGTAAACATAAGCAATGGACTCTTGAATCGACCTTTGGCGCGAAAACACGTTTCTGAGCGATTTTCCTAAAATACTTGTAAATCCTACACAGCGATTTAAAAATACTTGCGTTTTCTACAATATTACAACAAGCAATAATAAGAAAGGTAACAAATTGATATTATGGTTTACCCTCCGCTGGAAAACAGCGCAGCCATTGGAGAGCCACCCAAAAACGTGACTCTTCAACGCTGCAGGAAGTACACCCACCATGCTGATGAGTACGCGGTGTATATCCAGGCTCACAAGGGTAGCTCTCATCTACCCATTGTGAAGCTTGGTAAAATACTCCACAAAGACTATGACAATATTTTCGTTTTTTTCGTCAACAAGAAAAAAATAAAAATTGTCACAAGTTCAATAACAACGGCAAATCATATTGCTGCAAATGAAGCACTACGTAATAATTTTCAAACCTTCATTCCCGCAGAACGATGCGAGGTAAAGGGGGTGATAAATATTCCGGCTGACCCGGAACTCAATGAAAAATACATATTTGACAACTTGATAATCAAGCAATTTCCCGAATACGGACCTCTTTCAGAAGGAATTGAGATCCGTGAAGTACGTCGCTTCACTAAACTGAACCCTAATAATAACGCTCTCAGAATCGACCTCGACACAATATCTGTCTCATTCACAGGAAATAGATTGCCTTCCCACGTCGTACTTGACGGCGTGATTTTTCCCGTGAAATCATACGTTGAGCCAATCATACAATGCCGCAAATGCTGGCGTTTCAACCACTCTGAAAAAGTGTGCAACAGACCTCGTAAAGTATGCTCCAGATGTGGCAAAGAACATGACGACGCATGTCTCGCCATGCCCATGTGTGTTAACTGCCACAAATTTCACGATGCCACCGAGCGCTCATGTGAAAAAAGAATAATCTTAAAAAACCAAAAACTTGAAAAGGCAAAATCTCACGAACCGCAGAAAAAACGTGATAATGTAAAACCGGCACGAAACTATGCGGACGCGTTTATCTTTAGTCCTGAGGACTTTCCTTCGCTTCCGACGAAAAAGGCCCGTACGGTCTCGCATGCAGGTATTATAACTGCAGGGAATAAACCTGCAGTAATTAATCCTGCAATCAGTAAAATAAATAGAAACAAACTTACCGACACCTCATCCAAAGATGATAAGACTAAAGAAAGTTTACCGACCTTACCGCAATCGATTGCACCGTTGGCACCGCCAACTCTTCCATTAACAACAGCTACATCTGACACCCCATCGAGTGCCAATGCATTCACTTACGACGATTTCGAAAATTTCCAAAGGAATATGCAAACGCCTTTCTCTCAACCAGAACGAGCACCAGTAATGACTCTTCCAGTCAACAACCTTTTACTTAGTACAACCAATATTCAACTAAATAATGAAGATCTTACAAATTAATGCCAAAAGCGTCAAAAATAAAAAATCACAACTCTCACAATACTTAAATGATAACAGTATACCAATAGCCTGCATTTCAGAAACATTTCTAAAACCTAATGACTCTTTCCAAATTGCAAACTACAAGGTAATCAGAAAAGATCGCCAAACTTCCACATTTGGTGGAGGTGTTGCGATTATTATAAATAAAAACATCGAATATAAAGCGCTTAACGTTACATCTTCCAACAACCTAATAGAATTTAAAGCCATCGAATTAAAATCACTTAACGGACCCATCATAATCTTGTCAATCTACATTCCGCCATCTGTACAGTTCACTGAATCTCACTTAAATAGTATTTTTTCATGTCTCGGCCCTCAATCAAGATACCTTATTTGTGGTGATTTCAATGCTCATCACATATGCTGGGGCTGTGCCTCTACCGACAGTAAAGGTAGGTCATTACTGGATTTTGTTGAAAATAATAATCTTGTAATACTCAATGACGGTGCGTGTACTTTCTTCGGAGGCACCAACCCTAGCGCAATTGATATTACGATTTGCTCCCCCAGTCTTGCTCTATCAAGCACATGGAAATCTGTAAACGAAACGCTCGGTAGTGACCATTGCGGTATAACCACCGAAATATGCTTTAACCCCACACACAGACCTAAAAATTACAATAATTATATACCCCGAGAGCTGTCGAAATCTTTTATCAACCAAAAAACATGGGAAATCTTTCATAATGAGGAATTCACATCATGTCCTGACTCCGAAAAATTCAACATTTTTACCAAATTATTCTTCAAGAAATTTAGCGTAAAGGGGAAAACGAAAGCGAACTCACGTTCTGATAACCCCTGGTGGAACAGCGAATGCAAAAAAGCATCCGCTATTCAGTTAAAGCGCCTGTCTGCATTCAAAAGGCATCCATCTAGGGAAAATCTGGATGCACTTAATGCAGCTAGAAAAACCTACTTTTATGTTATTCGTTTTGAAAAAAGAAAAGGATGGAAAAGATTCTGCGAGGAAATCAATCCCGAAATAACTATTAAGGAACTCTGGGAAAAAATAAAAATATTTCGCGGAATCGGGATACCCAGATCGGCCCCGATGCCTCCGGAATGCATGTCTGAATTAGCAGATTCCCTAACTGGCCCAATTGGTCCTTACAACACATCTCCAACCACACCAAACCCATATAACCATACTTTATTAATACCATTCAGATATAGCGAACTAGATATGGCCATCACTAAATCTAAAGATTCAGCCCCTGGTTTGGACGGCATAAGGAATGGTCATATCAAAAAACTTAACGCACAAAACAAACACACTCTCCTTACCTTATATAATACTGTGTGGAGCACTGGAGAAATACCTAACTCTTGGCTCCAGTTTAAAATTATACCGCTTCTGAAGAAAAACTGTCCCAGCAACTCGGCGTCCTCATATCGCTGCATCGCGTTGATACCCTGTCTGAGAAAACTGTTCGAACGTATGATTAACACACGTATCGAGCACTTTCTTGAATCTTCAAATAAACTGCACCCTGCACAATCAGGCTTTCGTCGCGGTAGATCTACAGCTGATAATATCCTTACACTATGGTCCGCTGCTAAGCTTGCCATATCTGAATCGAAGTTTTTAGTTACAGTTTTTATAGACATAAAGAGTGCTTTTGATAACATAAACATTGACATACTTAGACAGCAACTCATCGACCTCGATCTCCCTGAGCACTTATGCAACATCATTTACAGTCTATGCTATCGAAAAGAGCTATTGATTAGCTCGGATACAGCAAAGGTGCACCGTACTTCTTTTACGGGCACTCCACAAGGAGCCGTCCTAAGCCCCCTATGTTTTAATGTTTATATAAATCACATCTTCTCTGAAATGAACACACAGGTACTCGCCTATGCAGATGATATAGTTTTATTTACAGCCGACTCATCCCAAAGTAGGGCTATCCTTAGAATACAACATGCATTAGATTCCATAAACAGTAAACTCAACGGCATCCAACTTACGCTATCCCCGTCAAAATCTAAATGCATGACTTTCTCGGCTTATTCAAGGAGACATACACACCCAATAAACCTTCAAATAAATCAACAAAATATTGAAATAGTAGACACCTTTAACTATTTGGGATTCACATTTCATAAACATCTTAACCTAAAATATCACATTAATAAAACGGTACATAACTGCTTTCAATTCATGAACACCTTAAGATCTCTGTGTGGCGTATCATGGGGCTCTGATCCACAGAACCTTATTACTCTATACAAAGGCATAATCAGACCCAAGCTTGAATACATGTCATGCATTCTACTGGACTGCCCAGATGCCCTCATGCTGAAACTACAAAGAGTCCAATACAAAGGCATCCGCATTGGACTAGGAGCCATGATCTCCACCCACACTCTCAGTCTCGAGCAAACGGCTAATATCTTGCCATTGCCAGAAAGATTCACGAAGGTAACGGGAAAACTCGTTAACAAAACACTGGCCAGAACCGAACACCCAGCTTTACCCTTTATCACCCGGCTTTGTCAAACTAATTTAGATTCCTCTAAACTTATTCAGGCTTTTTCAACAAAAATAAATAACTTTGACATAAAAAAATACGACAAACATCCCTACTTTCTTTATGATCCGCTGGACATAAATAGGAAACTAAACTGCATAGAATTTCTCGACGTCAAAAAGCAATCATCAAACCCCACTCAAGTCAAACAGAAGTTCGAAGATAAAATGACCGGAAGATGGAGAAATTTCTCAAGAATTTACACCGATGGCTCGAAAACCAACCACAAGGTCAGCTGTGCGATTTGGTTTCCGAACTATGATATCGAGGGAACTTTCTCTTTAAATCCACAAAGCTCTATATTTTCCGCGGAAGCCTATGCCATCATTGAAGCTATGCAGCTTATACAAATTCAAGAAGACAACAATTTTCTAATAATCTCAGAAAGCAAATCGGTACTGATAGCATTAACTCCTACTGCACAAGTAAAACACACCCGTACATCTTTGAAATTAAGAAATTACATTCAATCTTGAAGACTATAGGTAAACGAGTTCATTTACTATGGGTGCCGAGCCACCTCGGCTTGGAAGGTAATGAATACGTTGACAAACTTGCATCTCAACACATCCCGACACGTCCCACTGATAAGATATTACATAGAGATTTAACACCATATGACAAGCAAATTACTATCACATCTTGGCAAAATAAATGGAATGATAGCCCTTACGGCAGGCAACTACATTCCATTGCTCCCAAAATAAATACAACACCTTGGTTCCAAAATGTCGCACTACCTCGAAAATTCATTACTACAATCAATAGACTACGCTTCGGGCATATCCAATCTCGCGAACATTTGGCAAGGATTGGTATTCTACCTAGCGCGAGGTGCAACTGCGGCCTAGTGCAGAGTATCAACCACTTGACTTTCTTTTGTAACTTGATAGACAGAAGCGCACGTATCCAACTTATAAGAGATCTACTCGGGCTGGAAATTAGAACATTTAATGTCCTCGTAATATTAAAAAGTAATAATATCGATGCGTACAGAGCGCTATACAGATTTTATACTGCAGTAAACATTCAAATTTAATAGGTTAAAAAGAAGCACATCTAAAAAAAAAAAAAAAAAAATCAAAATTAATCAAGGGAAAGAGAAACAAATTAAATTATAATAATAGTCATACACCGCTATATACAAATTATAATAAAGAAAGGGGGGTATGTATATGTATATATATACATATATATATATATATATATATATTTTTTTTTTTTTTTTTTTCTTTCATTGAAACTAAAAAGGAAAGAAAAATAAAATTATTAAATTCATGTCAATAATATATAAATGGGCTTATATATATCATACTTTGTACCTTTTACTTAAAGTTGAACTGCAAAAGACTTTCATACACACATTTATATACCGTAGTTTAATACTTAGTACCTAAGACATAAGCAATGTCACAACTGAAATAAAAATAAAAAGTATGTAAAGATATACTAATAGGCTTATATATGTATATCATACTTTGTACCTCGTCCTTCAAGTTCAACTAGATAAAAATGCAAGACTTTCAGATATATGTACATTTATATACACATATTTATCAATCGTAGTTTAGTACGTAAGATAAAAACAATGTGAAACTGAAGAAAAGAAAAAAAGGAAAAAAAAAAAAAAAAAAATAATAATAATAATAATAATAAAAAAAAAAAAAAAAAAAATTATAAAAAAAAAAAAAGAAAAAGAAAAAGTGAAAAGAAAAGAAAGGAAGAAAAGAATAAAATATAGGTATAAATATATATAGATACACAAAAAAAAAAAAAAATGAAAACAACGAAACCTCACCTGTATACCAGAATATAACTACAACTATATCACAGATAAACAACTATATCCAACCAGTACAACCAAAATCAGCGTTATAGACCAAGTGTCTCGAGCTGATTTTTTTTTTTGTGAATTTCCCTACTGGGGTTGCTGATGCGCTGTCATCAGCAAATGAATGAAGAAGAAGAAACATAAGCAATTGGTAAGTTCTTAAAAATATTAAATAAAGGCTTTAACACGTTGGCTGCCAGTGTATCACCGGTGATCACAACAAAAAACCACTCACAGGTGCCAGGAACAAAATTAATTTTGCTTTTTTGTATTATAACGGGATTTTTTACCTAGAGTAAAAGCCATGCTGGCGACGCATCTGAACATGCTTTTAAGCTGTTATGACCCCGCGAACATCTGCTTTTTTATTTTAAAATGTTGTTTAAATTTTAAGCGCCTAGGCGTGTATCACCGGTGATAAACTGGCACCTGGGGGTGGTTTTCTGATGTGATCACCGGTGATACACTGGCAGCCAACGTGTTAAACAAATAGCTCCAATAGTTTTATTTTGTTGTTATTTACGAAAATCATGTATAGCGACGAGGATGACGTTATGTTACTGCTAAACTGCGGTATATTGATGGCCGGAATGTAGGAAGATATAAGAAATCGACACCAACTTCCGCTTTGCATCATTATAAAAACTGTGCATTCTATTTTTTCGATTATTTTTTTACATTTTCACCAACAATTTCCACGATTTTTAATAACACGCAACAAACGTCAAAATTTCTTTAAGAAATAAATGCCCGATGATATATTTCTTGGCAAAACCTGTGTTGCTGTGTTCGCATTACGTTGAAAAATAGTATTAAAAAAGTGTATCAAATTTCTTGAGAGGTCGATACTCGCTCAAGAAAGTTTCACAAGAAAAATTTCTTGAGCATTTCTTGTACGTCATTTTATATGGAACTTTTGCGTTTCTTGAGAGGTGGATACTAAGCTTAAGGACCTGAGCTCAATACGTGGGTGAAATTTTGCCAGTCCAACTATATTAGTGACTGAGATACATTTCCGAGTTTTTCTAGATAGTAAAAGTGGGCGTGGTCATTGTTCGATTTCGCCCATTTTCAATACCAACCGTACCAGTTCGGATACCAACTTTCATTCCAAATTTCATCAAAATATTACAATTTTGGCGCGAGTTAGGGTGTTTACAGGCGGACGGACAGGGTTCAATCGATTTCTTTTTTCACCCTGATTATTTTTATATATATAAGTCCTTATCTATCTCGATCATTTCATTCTGTTACAATCCACCGGCATGTGATTAAAACTATCCCTGCTAGAATTGTGTGACCGAAACTACTAACACTATTACAAAAATATGATATTGCCAACACATTTGCACTCGTATGTGTTCTAGCCAAGTTCAAAACCAATGAGATAGATAAGGATAGAATGGAATTTGAAAATACACATACACTGGTGCTGTTCGATGTCTCATCCAGGGTACGCATTTGTACACACATTGTGAAAATGTACACACAAAATAAATGTGCTTTGTGTATTTTTATAAAAAAAAAATTCATAGTAAATGTGCCATGTGCTTGAGAAAATGTCCATGTCTCTCCAGAAAAAATCTTTGTAAAATGAACCTAAAAGACCACAGTAAGCGAAAAAGTTATATTCCTCGGAATGTTAAATTTGTTTTATTTCCCGTTCTACTGAATCGATCGAAATATTTCTTTGTAAAAGATTAATATTTTCTGACGACGTTTAGGGTTCAATTAGTTATGCGTTAATTTCCATAACAGTAACAGTATCGGTATTAATTTGGTCGATTATTGGTCCAGTAACAGTAAACAGCTGAGAAGTGATCATAGCCCAATAAAGGTGGCCATGCAATAGAGTCGCTCTTCTTCTTTTAGTTTTTTAGGTTGCGAAATTATCATATTTTGTATTAACGCTAATTGCGTATTCTCTTTTGATTGCTACAACCATATTATTATTGGGTCATGACAATGAACAACTGAAACAAACAATCGATCAGCTGGTTAGCGTTACAGCTGAAAACCAAAATTCATTTGGTTGTTACCGATAGCGTTAACGACTAGCGAATCACTAATCAAATACATTGTTTCCCATAAGGTTGGTTGATCAGCTGTTTTATAACGATACTGTTACTGCATAACTAATTTGAGCTTTAACATGCCGGCAAAAAAAGTTACATTAAGGTAGTATAAACTAGGTACTGTGTTGAAGTGACCCCAATGGCTCACATAGGGTTAATACAATTATAAATTAGAAACCCACCTCTCAAGCTAAAGAGATTGGTGTATCAAAGTTAGGGATCGGCCATAAATGCTGAAGATATGAAAAAAATTAATTTTAGCTTATCTAGCGGTGTCCAAAAAAAAAAAAAATGTTTCCAGAAATTTTTTCGAAAAAGAAATCATATGGGGGGAGGGGCGTACGGCGAACTTTTTTTTCGTGATACACTCTAATGTAAATGTGTGTGGTTGTGTATTTAAGGCACACACATTTCTTATAGGCCTTAGCCGGGTATCCACATCACAAGAAATGCTAAAACTCCATATAAAAAAACGCTTAAGGGTGCGTTTATGTCGGAGCAATAGAAGAAAGAAAGAAAGATAGCGAAGAAAATTGTAAACGGGAATTCTGTACTTCTGTTTATGTCGGAGCTGCGATAAGCGCTAAGCTCACCACAGATAATAGCAAAGAAAATACCTTACGGAAATCACGTATAGTGTTTATGTCGGAGCAATAGCAGAAAGAGTGATACTAGCAACGAAAATTGTAAATGGGAGTTCTGTACTTCTGTTTATGTCGGAGCAGTGGGTGACTAAAGAAATTCACCACATTAGCGCTATTATCATAGCAGAGAAAATACCTTATGGGAAACGCGTGTAGTGTTTATGTCGGAGCAATAGAAGAAAGAGTGATACTAGCAACGAAAATTGTAAATGGGAGTTCTGTACTTCTGTTTATGTCGGAGCCGCGCTATAAGCGCGTATCAAAGTATAAGAGCGAAGAAAATTAATTCATTGATTTTCTTTAGTCGATTAGCGCTATTCATTATGGACACAGAAACTTTCATCAGTGCAATTTTTAAAAGGCAACCTTTGTGGGATCAAAGAAATCCAAATCATCCCAATAGGCTTGTCTTGGATAAACTGTGGACGGCCGTAGCATGTGAAATGAAGTCCACACGTAAGTAAATATATACGACTTCATCAGTGGCGCACACAGAAAAATATTTTGGGAGGGGTTTTCAATATCCAACCGAAATTTAAAAAAAATACTTAAAACTCGTGCAGACAATTTTTACTTAAATTTATGTTTGGGGAGTGGACCTACATACGTATGCACACATTAAAGAAAGACACCTTTTAAATCTCAATTCATTGCATTTTCTCGGTATTTAAACTAAAACTAACAAGTAAGGAAGCCTAAGTTCGAGTGGGATCGAACATTAGATACTCAGCTGTTTGTTTGCGTTCGTTCGATTAGGGTGTATTTTATATGAATCGAGTTCCGCATAAAGTGGGCGCAGTCACGCCCATTTTCAAAATTTTTATCAATCATCTAACTAAACATATGAATATTTTTCTTTGTGCAAATTTTCAACCCTTTATGACTTCTAATTACAAAGATGTCACGTTACAAATTCCCAAAGGGTTTTCCAGAATTATCTTTGTTAAAAAGTAGGCGTCGTCATAAACCGATTTCGCAAAATTTTTGAGCATGTATTACCACAACTTATTAAAGTGTACAAATTGATTTTCGTCCTAACAACTCAATTATTTGTAGAGTTATGGGTTCCGAAATCTCGTAGATTCCTTTGTCTGAAAAGAGGCGGTTCCACGCCCATTTTGCAAAATTTTTCTATTTTTTGTTTTATGTCTCTAGTTGGACTCATGACAATTTCAACGACATATCTTTATATTTGACAAAGATATCGCTTAAAATATTTTTACTAGGCCCATTAATAGTTCCCATATATAAATTTGGGCGTGGTCGTCTACCGATTTTGGCAATTTTTCGACCAAACATTGTCCTAAGTAAGTAAATTACGCGTACCAAATTTCATCGATATATCTTCTACGGTTTCTGAGTTATGGCTTATAAACCTTTCAATCGTAAGTTTAAGTCTTGTGCGATTATCGATAACTTCTCACTATCTCTTTTTCCGTGTCATAAAAGCACATTCAGACTACATTTTAAATTACGTTCATTAGCCGAAATTACTTTCCGAAATTACGTGCGTTCACACACGCTTTTGAATAATTTATTTTAGCCGTGTTTCATTTAACGCCGATCCTGTGCCAGATAAAAAATTTTACATGCGAATGCAATAACTACGATTTTAGGAAAATAAAAGCAGATAAATTTCTTGTGCAATATATAACCCTGTTTGTTCGAATTGTCACAATTATTTGTCATTTATACTTGTGCTTTTCGTGCTATTTCCTTCAACATAATTTAGATAAGTCATCAACAGAAGAATCTATTAGAATTAATAAGCATAAAAAGACAAATTCATAGCCCATAATAGACAAAAAAATATTAGTGAATTGTGAATTGTTTTTTAAATGTAATAAATTTACATATAAAAAATGATTCGAATGCTCTCTGCTTCGATTCAAAGGAAATCAAAATTCAAAAGTTCTAAAAAATAATGACAACTTTCGCAGAACAGGAGCAGCTTATTTTTTGAGACTGTTGCTGTCTTGCTGGCAGTTTTTCAAACCCTGATATAAACTTGTATTTTTTAGACTGCTAAATATACTTGAATGAATTTTATGGTAAAATTATGACAAGCCTAGCAATGTACATCCACGAATATTCATAGATTTTTCAACATGTATTTACACAAATATTTGTGCATGTACCATCTTTTTGTCAAATTTGGGGGGGGGGTTTATCCCCAAAACCCCCCCTTGAGTGCGCCAATGGACTTCATGCATAAAAAATAAAATAGGTTTTAAAAATTTTTAAATGACATTTTCATAAAATTTTTCGATTTCGAAAATTTTATAAATCTATTTTATTTTTTTATGAATAAGAGGGACATTGTTTATGTGTTTTATTACTTTTTATACATAATTTTTATATAACCTTTCAAATTAAAAAAAATTAAATATATAGATAAGTATGTGTGGAGCAGAAATATATGTAAATATTTATTATGTGTAAAATAACAACGTCTCTTCTCCTTTTCGGTTACTCTAATATTTTTATTTAAGTACCACAATACACTAAAGACAAATCTAGTACCATAGCTTCATTATACGCAGATAACAGCGCTATTCCACTCTTTGCTAGCTTAGCTCCGACATAAACACTCAATAGCGCTATATGCTTTGGTCGAACAGCGCTATTACCTCCGCTTATTGACCTCTTCGCTACTATTGCTCTTATCACTGCTCCGACATAAACACTCAATAGCGCTATTCCGATAAGCGTATATCACGCACAGCTATCTTTCTTTCTTCTATTGCTCCGACATAAACGCACCCTAAGAAATGGTCAAGAAATTTTCTTGTGTCAAATTTTCTTTAGGCAGTATCCACTTCACAAGAAAATCTATTACAATTTTTGACGAAAAATGAGGTTGGCAACGCTGGTTTTGCCAAGAAATATATACGATTGTATATATTTCTTGAAGAAAAAATCAAACGTCAAAATTACTTAAGAGATAAATGCCAATTTTTTCTTGAGCAATTTCTTATGATGTGGATACCCAGTTTTTCAAAGAAATATATATGTATCATAAAAAAAACCCGCGTACACGTGATAGAAGTTATCGTCGCTCCGGAAGAAGAAAGACGCATGTCAGTAATTTGTAGACGAAAAAAGGCGCATTAAAAATATGTCGGGGAAGAAAGACGCTTTACAAAACATGTCGACGAAGAAAGACACATTAGTATTATTAACTGCGAAGAAAGACGCATTAGCATTAATATTGACAAAGAAAAATAAAAAAATCGAATACATACGTCTTTCTTTCCTGAAAAATATTTAAATGCGTCTTTCTTTATAGTAAAAAAAAAATAAAGCGTCTTTCTTCGTTATCAAAAAAAAAAAGTCTTTCTTTCGAAAAATATTTTTAATTCGTCTTTCTTTGAAAGAAAAAAAGTTTGCGTCTTTCTTCCTCAACAAAACAGTTTGCGTCTTTTTTCTTCTATATCGACGTTATCTTCTTACATCTTGTTCAATATTTCAAACATTTGTGTTTTCAATTTATATTGGCTCGAAAGCAACAAGTAACAAGTTTCATATACATATCATACTAGCTGACCCGGCAAACTTCGTTCTGCCCAAAATAGATTTTTTATTAATTTCATTTCAAAAATTGTTATTACACCGGTATTGTTTTTAATAGAAAATTAACGATTTTTCACTACTTCATTGTGTATACAACTTCAAAAATATATAATTTTAGTATTCAGTTTAAGGCTGCACGATACACAACATTTTTAGTTTTCTGTTCCGGATATTTATTTTCACTGAGTATTGGCAATTTTAACCAAGTAAGTAAGAGTATTGATACGTATAGTATACCTCCATAATGGTTTTCAGGCCCTTCCTCCAACCCTTTTAGATATATTCAGCCTCAAAAGTTTAGTACGTATGGGAGGTGCAATGCCCCATTTTTCGATAAATCTTTTCTTTTTTTTTGGGTGAACATGATATTGATATCGTATATCTGCATATTGATTTCTATGTACATGCCATGAACGCTTTTAGGAAGGTGCCACGCCCCCTTTTCCCAAAACTACTGTTTTTTTCATAAGCATGCTATTGATATCGTTAATCTCCTGATCAACTTTCAGGCCCAACCTTAAACGCTTTTATAGATATTCAGCTTGAAAAATTAAGTTTGTATGGGAGGTGCCACGCCCCCTTTTCCGATAACCTACACTTTTATGCGCAAAAATTGTTTTGATATCATATAGCTCTGTACCAATTTACAGGTCCCTGACTTAAATCCTTTTAAAGATATTCAGCTTAAAAAATTAAGTGTTGTTGGGAGGAGCCACGCCCCCTTTTCGTATAACTCCTATTATTTTGCGTTAATCTTCACACCAATTTCCAAGTCCCTGGCGTAAACAATTTTAGAGATATGCAGCATGAAAAATTAACTTTGTATGGGAGGTGCCACGCCCCTTTTTCCGATAACCCCCACTTATATGCGTGGTTTTGATATCATTTAGCTCTATACCAATTTTCAGCTCCCTACCTTGAACTGTTTTAGAGATAATCAGCTTTCAAAATTAAGGTTGTATGGGAGGTGCCACGCCCCCCTTTCTGATAACCCCCACTTTTCTGAGTGAGAAGGGTTTTGATATTGCCTACCTCTATACCAATTATCAGCTCCCTACCTTAAACTGTTTTAGAGATAATCAGCTTTAAAAATTAAGGTTGTATTGGAGGTGCCACGCCCCCTTTTCTGATAACCCCCACTTTTCTGAGTGAGAAGGGTTTTGATATCACCTACCTCTATACCAATTATCAGCTCCCTACCTTGAATTATTTTAGAGATAATCAGCTTTAAAAATTAAGGTTGTATGCATATATATAGTACTTCTATATTGATAATATTCTATCTGTGCAATGTGTATGAATTCATCCAAAAATTTTGTGCAACTGGAAGTTCTGCGCATGCGCCTCAATTACATTTAATGTCAACTGTGAATATGTGTGACAAATACATTCAATTGAGTTCAGAGGCGTTTGAAAAAAATTTAAAGGCATGATTGTGTTCTAGGGGACTTATACCCCTTTGATTTTAGTTTTTTAATTTGTTTATAATTAATATAAGAATTTTGACACATTTATTTTAAGATGAAAACTTTTGTGAATTTTTTTTAATGAAAATTAGTGGAAATGTTCTAGAAAAATCTATTTTCTATGCACTCATATTTTTATGAATCGCGGCGGAAAGCGTTTCATGTTAAAATCCTGTGGTCCGATCCATGGGCATTATATCAAAAAGTCGAATTCTGCCGTTTGAGGGTTATGTTTGTAAAGTATGTACGTTCGAATGCCGCCAACGCGGAATAACAGGACAATTTAGACGACGAACTTTTGGACACAGCAACATATGAGGACCAAAGTTCAGACTACGTTACTCTCCAAACGACCTCAACAGGGGACCACAGGTAATAATATAACAAGACGGATGGAAGAAAGGACTACGAACCAATCGCTATATGTTCCACATATTTACAGGCGGATAAAAGGTGGACGGGTGGGAGCTGCAGTGTTTCGTCCGGAGCTTGGGTTTAAAAAATCCTTTTTAGTCCCGGACTACTGCAGTATCTTTCAGGCATTGATACGTACATGCGATTCCTAGTGTAATCGCTTTTTTGGAAATGGTTGCCGCAGATTCGAATGTTTTTAACAACGTCGTCAGGAATCAGACCGCACGCATGCATCCATTGTTTGCAAATGGTTTCGTCTTTTGGAAATCTATTTACATATGTATATATATATTTATATAACCAATAATGCACTCAAAACGATATACTTATGTAAAGCTATTTTATTTATTTTATCCCTTTTATTATCACAAATATAGCACCGCTTCGACATTTTTTAATTTTTTAATACGAGAATCAAATAATAAATATGTAAATTCCCTATAATTTTTTTTTATGTGCCGTCACTGCGGTTTATTTTGAATTCATATGTCATTTTTTAAATTTGATTGCTCGGTTTTCTCTTTCTTTTTTTTATATGTCTGTACTGTAATGTTGGCTGATGGAACTCGTAGGTACTACGAATATAGGAGTACTATATATATGGTTGTATGGGAGGTGCCACGCCCCACAATGGGAACGTTTCATACAAAAAACGGCCATAAATAGTAAAAATGGACCTAGAGTGCTCAAATTTTGAAAATAAGCTTTTTTTATGAATATTAGTACATGGTGTAAAAATGATCTTAATCTGATGAAAAATTCTCCCACCCCCCATATAACGGGTGTCGCGAAAAACCATTAAAATGCATTTATTTTCGAAACTAATTAAGTTACAATGCTGAAATTCAGTATGCAAGCTTCTTTGATGAATATTAGTACATGGTGTAAAAATGAACTTAAACTGATGACAAATTCTCCCACCCCCCATATAACGGGTGCCGCGAAAAACCATTAAAATGCATTTATATTCTGAACCAAAATGCTGCATTATTACAAGGCAACATTATCAACATGCGCCCTGTGCCCTAAAAAATGTTGCACTTTTCATGTGATGTATGAAACAAAAATAATGCAACCCCTTGGTTATATTAAGGGCAGAAAATGCTGCCCTGTGGTCGGGCAGAGTGCGACATTTTTGTCAATAGAACAATCAACCCTGAAAAAATGTGTGGAATCTATGTGGAATAGAACAAACAAATTTGACAGCCCGAAAAAAATGCAGAATAAGTGCGATATTTTTGCCAGAATCGAAAACGCCATGAGTTGGAATGCTGAGGGGCAATTATATATATAGGTATAAGCATATATTTGTAACTATTTCAAAAATATTTATTTAGTTATCTATGTGACGTTTATGTATACTTATTTAAAATCTGTACTCTTAGGGCTTGGATCCCCACGTAAACTCCCATTTATAAGGTAACGGCACAGGTGGGAGACGAAATAGATAAATGCAAATACCAACAAGTTTATGCGTACCAAAGACTTTATACCATTTATGAATGATAGAAATTAAATTTTATCTGTTTAATTGAATAAGTTACAAACACTCAAATTTATCTTGTACATATGAACAATCCGTTGTATGGGAGCTATATTTTATACTGGATTTGGGCGATTCCGACAAATGATAAACTTTACATAAAAATACATAGTATTTCGGCACAAAGTTATAACACTATTTCATGTTCATGGCTTGTATAAAAAGCAGCAAATGATAGTATATCGCTCATTTACTTCTATACTATTATACCTTAATAAGCTGATTTTACGAAAAAGCCCTTTAAGTTTTCGATCGCTATATATGTATGTACATCAATAGTACATATAGCACAGATAATTTTTTGATCTCAAACTCTAAATTTTCAGTATATCAGACCGAAATTTCGTCATATAATGCACATACATATACGTACATACACACACATGCATGCATACCCATCCTTACCTGAAAACCCGCGTTTTTGAGTTATGATACTTTTGAAGTAAATAGGCTAAAAGTAAGTATATATGTAAATATTCTATATAAAATTGCATTAGTTAATATATTAGCGATTTTAAAGCATAAACATATGTCAAAACTGCTCATCAATGCTTTTCACTATAGCTACTAGGCATGGGACTATTCGAATAAAAATTATTCGAATAAAAAATCCTTTTATTCGAAAGGTATTCGAAATTCGAATAATAATTATTCGAATAATTTATTCGTATATTCGAATAATTATTCGAATACTGCTATTCGAATAGTATTATTCGAATAATATTATTCGAATTGTATTATTCGAATAGTATTGCAGTGAAACCTCTCTTGGGCGGACACTCACCGTCGGGCAAATTTTGTCCGCCCAAGAGAGGTGTCCGCTTAAGGGAGTGGGTTGCTATTTTAGAAATTTTTTGGATTTTAAAGGATTTATTTATTCATATTTCACTGAAAAAACAAGGATTCTTATGTCTTCAAAATTTCACATAAATACATATATATATGTATACAAGTTAACATATTGCACATGCGCCCAAAATGTTCAAGACCGTACAACAATAATACGGCCTAAAAGTTATTATTTAAACTTAGGCTCGTTTACCACTCTTTGCCCTTGAATTTGTTTATGAAGCTCAAGGGCACTAACAGAAAAACAACCTAACGGCACGGACCGAAAAACAACCTAACGGCTCGGACTGAAAAACAACCCAAGATCACCAACAGCAAAACAACCTAACGGTTCGGACTGAAAAACAACCCAAGGGCATCAAAAGCAAAACAACCTAACGGCTCGGACTGAAAAACAACCCAAGGGCATCTAAAGCAAAACAACCCAACGACACGAACTGAAAAACAACCCAACGGTGCCATCATTAAATTAACCTAACGGTAACAACAGACAAACAACCAAACGACCTACTATTGGTCGTATGTGAAATAGCAATGGCCAGCGCAACAACAACTAATATGCGCGTGGATAAATATGGTAGATCAGCAATGATCCAATCAGGAGACATTGCGTACAAGAACGGTAAACGATCCGACGGCATAGTATTTAAGGCAGACCAATTAGCATAGGAGGCTCAGTTTTAAGTTCAAGTTCTTACGTGTTAATACCAAATAAAGCTAAAATTAAAAATTAAAATTAATCGTTTATTTTGAAGTGGCGGTGATCGGTAAGTGTTCCGCGAATAAGCAATACGACTTGCTTAACTTACATAAAGTATTAACATACATATTACAATTTAATTAGTAAGTTGCTGAGAACTAGAAATGTTGGGATATCTTTGAAATTATTTAAAAAATTGCGAAATTGTCGATTGACGAGGGGTTTTTTGCTTATTTAAAATAAAATTGTTTTGCAGATGGCTTTCAAATTTCTGCAACAGTTCAAATGCAATAAGGTCTTCCGTGCAAAATCTTTTAAAATTTGAAACTGCAGTCAAAGCCATTTTGTTCCAGGAGATTGCATTACCTACTTTCAGCGGTAATACTTTCGGTATCAGTATTATCATCTTCAATGGTTTCGACGTTTTCGTCAGTTAGAACATGTAACTGGAAATCCGTGAATGTATTTATATCTACTCCAATAAAGTCATGCGGACATTTGTTTTAGTTGGTTATTCTCCTTTCATCGTAGCGCTTTTTACCTAACGAACATTCCGCGAACTTTTTTTATATTGCTATACATACTTATATTTTGTCCGCATAAGAGTTCGTGTCCGCCTAACAGAGTTTTTTATGTGATTCGTTATGAAAAAAAATCAAAGTGTCCGTTGAAGAGAGGTTCGTGTCCGCTTATTAGAAGTTTTTAGTTGAATTCAATAGTAAATAACTGTCCGCGTCCGGCCAAGAGAGTGTCAGCCTAAGAGAGGGCAATTTGTTCTAAAAATTGAACCTAAACCTTGGTGCATGAAAAAATGTCCGCTCAAGGGAGGTGTCCGCCTATGAGAGGTGTCCGTTAGGAGAGGTTTCTCTGTATTCGAATAGTATGATACATATACATATATACATATGTACACACGTGCTCGCTGTTTGTGCATAGACATGTAGATACGTGTTTTTATGTTATTATAAATATGTGGATACATACATACGTGTGAAGGGAAGTGGTAGTTTTTTGTTATTGTGTGTATGTATGTATGCATGTACATATGTATGCTTTTGCTTTTGGAAGTTTTTTTTTTTTTTTTTTTTTTTTTTTAAAGTAGGGGGAAGCATCGAAAGCCGAAAAGTGCGAGACTTCAACCCGCTAAACCTAACCTACTCCCGCCCCAGACAATACTCCCACGGAACCACCGGACAAGGTATTACTTCCTGGGAGTGGGGATTAGACGTTTAAGTCTCAAGAATTTAATTACGGACGGACCGACGCCTACGTTGATCTATTAAACGCAGTTGGTTCATAATTGAGGCTGAGACCTCGCTAACTATATCCCATATAGCAGAGGACTGGCACATCAGTGCAGTCAAATTTTCCACCGTGACAGCTGTTCCTGATATACCCTGTATTCGCCTACGTTCTGCTAAGAATCGAGGACATTCAAAAAACACATGTTCTGCGCTTTCTACCTTCCCTGGACATTCAGGACAAAAGGGACTCTCATCTAACTTGAACCTATAAAGGTAAGCCCTAAAGCACCCATGCCCACTAAAGACCTGGGTGAGGTGGAAATTGGGTTCACCGTGCATTCTATCTACCCAACTGCTAATGTTCGGTATAAGCCTGTACGTCCATCGACCTTTCGATGAGGCTTCCCAGCGTTGCTGCCACATTAGGCGGCACCTTCTTCTTATCTCTGCTGTTTCGATGCATGTGATTGGCTTTGTTGCGTTATATAGCTCGCACACTTCTCGTACTTGGATATCAATTGGAGGCATGTTTGCTAGGACTTCAGCAGCATCGCCTGAGATAGTTCGAAATGCACTTATAACTCGAAGAGCGGCGAGTCGATACACTGACTGTATTCCTTTCACGTAGGACTTACGCTCGAGGGCGTCGAGCCACACCGGGGCCGCATAAAGTAAAACTGAGCTAATTGCTCTTGAAATAAGATGCCGACGGCTTGAGCGCACGCATCCCTTGTTCGCCATCATTCTTGAGAGTCCACCATAAATTTTCATTGCTTTTTCTGCCGTGTGATTGAGATGGTCTTTAAATGTTAGCTTGCCATCTAGGATTACTCCCAAGTATTTCAGAGTTGGCTGGGAGGTTATCTCGCAGTCCCCAACAGATACACAAATTTCCTCCTGCACTTTCCTTGTACTTACGAGGAGTACCTCCGTCTTATTTTCTGCCAGGCTAAGGTTTAACAGCGTAAACCAGTGACGAATTCGACAAATTGTATCGTTGCAAACGCGTCGGAGGTCTTCAAGATGTTTGGCGACTCCTACGACTATTAAGTCGTCTGCATAAGCGATCAATTTCACGTTTGTTGGCTGAGGAAGCTTTAGGACATCATCATACATTACGTTCCATAGCAACGGGCCAAGGACCGAGCCTTGCGGAACTCCACTAGGAATATTGTAATTTTTAACACCTTCGTCCGAATCATATATGAGTATTCTATCAGTGAAATAGCTCAGAATAATGTTCATGAGGTATTGCGGCACCTTGAAATTGCGTAATGCCCTTATTATGTGGGACCATCCAGCCGAGTTAAAAGCGTTTTTTACGTCTAGCGTAATGAGGGCGCAGTACTTTTTTGAGCCCCCTTTCCATCTTTTACCACTAACGGCGGTTTTTGCGATATTAATTACCTCTCTTGTGGCATCAATCGTCGATTTGCCTTTTCGAAATCCGAATTGCCTTTCTGAGAGTCCGCCGGCGTTTTGGATAGCGATCTCCAATCGGTTGCATATTAATTTCTCATATATCTTGCCAATTGAATCTAGCATGCAAATAGGCCGATAGGACGAAGGTTCATCTGGGGCTTTTTTAGGTTTCAGTATCAGAACTAAGCGTTGGATTTTCCATGGGGTGGGAAAGATACCCTCTGCTATACATGCATTATACATCGATGCAAACATGCTTACGTTTGAATTTATTGCCTCTTTTAGGGCTTTGTTAGGTATACCGTCCACCCCAGGCGCTTTCTTATCCTGTAATCTTTTAGTTACCTCCAGGAGTTCTTCTTCTGTTATTAGTAAAGGCCGTTCTTTGGCGTAACCTCGTGGAATTTGTAGTGGCTCGTGTTTTGGGAACAAGGTCTCAATTATCTTGAGAAGGAGCATTGAACATGTGGGCGGCTGAGTTTCGCACTTGAACTTCGCCAGGCATACTTTGTAAGCTTTCCCCCATGGGTCGACGTTTGCTTCTTCACAGAGTTTATTAAAACAGCTCTTCTTGCTTTGAGCAATGGCTTTTTTCAATGCTTTTTTGGATGTTTTGAAGCATTCCCGTAGCTCTAGTTCTTTATCCCCTCTCCTATTTCTATGGTATCTACGCCGTGCTGCAATACATGATTTTCTGAGCATTGCTATCTCATCATTCCACCAGTATACTGGTCTTCTATGTCGATGAGAAGAGCCACGGCGCATCGCTGCGTCACATGCTGCGACCAGCCTTTTTCCCATGTCAGCCACCAGGCTTTCAGCATTTCGATGTTTTGGTGGTGATGTGTCCCATGCCAGATTAAATAATTCAGCCTCGAAATCCCGCCTCCTCCAGGTGTACTTTTGGCATCTCGTACGGACCCCTGGGTGGGGACTAGACGGTTGTGCAACTTCGGCAACGATCGCCATATGGTCGCTATTGGTGTAGATTTCAGAAACATACCACCTTATTCTAGGACTAAGCGAGTCGTTTGCAAACATTAGGTCAATTATTGAAGATTTTTCCCCCTTTCTAAAGGTGCATTTTGATCCGCTATTTATTAGCGTAAGGTTCGCTTGGCTTAGAAATTCAAGTACGAGCTTTCCCCGATGGTTGGTGCGTGAACTTCCCCATGCTGTACACCAAGCATTAAAGTCGCCGGCAATGATTATTGGGACCTTTTCTCTAGCCGCCATTGTTAAATTCAACAGCATACTTTCAAATTCCGTTGAGGAAGCGCTAGGCGGAGCGTAGCAGCTAAATATATAGACACCGAATATTTGGACCCACGTGAAGCCGTTACTTGCGCCTCTTGCGAAAGATTGGAAGGGGCGGCCTTTGCAAGACCATATTGCCGCTTTCCCACTTGAGTCTGCGACCCAGGTGCAGTCAGGCCTCTGGGTGTATTGCTCGCTAAGTATGGCTACATCGATATCTTCTTCTATAACTGTTTGCTTCAGCAGGTCTTGGGCTGCGGCGCAGTGATTTAAATTTAACTGTAGAATTTTCATTTTCTTAGTGCTTTTGTCATCTCGATATTTGTTGGGCACTTTGCGCTGAGGGTAGAGTGATCACCGGAACATAGCATACATTTATAAGCACTGGTGCACTCTTTTGCCTTATGGCCTGCGTTTCCACAACGCGTACACATAGATGACCTATCGATGTTGTTTTTACATTGTCGCGCTAAGTGCCCTATATTAAAGCATTTGAAGCAACGGTTAAGTGGCGTATGTTCACGTATGCGGCAAATTGACCAACCGATCTTTACTTTATTTGCGGTAAGAGCTTTCTTTGCGTCTTCTGATGGTAGCCTTATAAGTGCTATTTGATTGCCGTTTAAGGTTTTCCGCATCGACACTACGCTTGTTAAGTCTATATTTTGGACCCCACACTCTGCTTTTAGCGCGGCACACACCTCGTCGGGAGTTGTGATCTCATCCAGGTCTTTGCACGCAATCATGACTGTATGAGTTTTTGGTTGAATAACCGCCATTTCTCCGACAGTTTTTTCAAGGACCTCTTTAAAACTATTGGCTCGGTTATTCGGGTCATTCTTAAGTTGGAGCAATAGGTCCCCTTTCACCGTTTTACGGATATAGGTGACTTTCGTGCCCAATTCGTCCAAGCCGTGGTCGCTTTTTATTTTGCGCAATATATCGGCGTACGATGCCCCCTCTTTTTTCGTTAGGATGATTGCATCCGGTTTGGCTTTACTTTTCCTCTCGGCTGTTTTACTCTTTTTAACAACTTGGACCCACGTTTCATTATTATAAGCGTTTTCAGCTGAAACGCGAGGTGTGGTTATTTTCTCGGCTTCCCTCGTATCATCTTTGATATTATTTTTTGCCTTTTTTGGCGACGGTGCGTGTGCGGCTAGATCACGGGCCCTTTTTAAAGGATTGCTAACGATAGGGGAAGTTTGGGTTGCTTTTCCCAACGATTTCTTAGTTGGATTACCCTCTCTATTTTCCTCTTGATCGTATAACATCTTTATACCGCTCAGCAGGTCTTTCATAGCCTGATTTATATGCCTTTGCCCAGACATCATGTTCTCCAGCTCTCTTATTTTCGCACCGAGCTGCTTGAAGGAAGAGGTTTTACCCCCTTTAGTGATTGCAGAGGCAGACACTTCCTTTTCGGAACGCGTTTTTGGGATCGCACCATTATCGCTCGCTAATGCTGGTCCAGCAACGCTATGCACCGAACTTGTGGTTTTTGGCGGTGTTCTTGCCACCTTTGAATTCCTTCTAAAAGGGTTCTCCGGTGTAAGCACGAGATTATTTTCCGAGGCCATGCCTCGGTGAAAATTATTGGGTCACCTAACAACTAACAAATTTTATAACTCGTGCTTGGAGGGTTAAGAAATGATAGTTGTCAGTTTGTATACGAGGTTGGCAACGCAAGCTCACTGACAGATAGTTGTCAATTTCTATGCAAGGTTGGCAACACAGGTAAACTCACTGACAGAACGAGTCAGCTGGATTGATTAAAATAAGAGGAAGACTATTTGTTTATAAAATTTATTAATTAGTTTGTCCTTGTTTAACAATTTTGTTAAAAAAGGACGATGGTAGGGATAATATAACAATTTAACGCAAAAATTATAATTCGGATGTGAGTATGTATGTGTGTGTGTTAAGATTTCTGATTGAAAAAATGTGAAATTAAAACTATGTTACTTATCTTTGTGACGAAAACCTGAAACCGATCCGCTGCCGGGCCAACCAAGGCGGGCACCTGTTCCAAAATTAAGGCTAATTAAGGCACAAAACTAATTTTAATCACGGAATCTATCTTGGACCACCAAATACTCAACTAACACTTCTAACTGCACGAAGCCTGATTTGCTTTTGGAAGTATAAACATATGTATGTACGTACGCTGGCTAGCTACTAAATTTGGAAGTGCGGTTTATATGAGTGTACAATGTACATACATATATGTACGTAGTGTCCCAGAAATTTGGGAATTCTCGTTAGTAGGTAGATCTTCCTTTATGTTTGTAGGTACATACATACATATAAGTGAAGGAATTTCATAAAGCGTGGCAAAAAAGCAAACACAATGTACCTACCTACCTAATATGTATTTATCTTAATACATATTTAAAATTGTATTTAAATAAAGACAAAGGACAAGGGATCTCGCCATATATTGTCGAATCTGTGTAAGAATGAGGAAAAAATTAAATCAAGGTGTAGGTATTTCTCAAGATATATTAGAGAAACTTGAAACTTTAGAGTATTTGTACCCATATGGACCTGCCATACAACCGATAGTTCAGATATAGCTTTTTTGGGGTATAGCCTCTAAATTTAATCTACTAGAACTTTTCTAAATAATCTTTATCCACATATGTAGATTTCCAAATTGACAGTGGAAATTAATAAATATTTAGCAATATAGAATTTCATTTTTCCGCGATTTTACGCGTTCCCCTTAACTATTGTACTTATGTTCACTATTTGTGCTAGTGTACAATTATCTTCATCGAAAAAATAGAAAATTTTGTCAATTTAAGTTATTCTAAGTTTAAATTACTTGAACTAATCGTTATGACCACACATGCGAAATTTTGTCGCGTTCGCCATGTCACCTTACAGATTTTTTCCTAAGGTTTTAAAAATCAAACTAGTGCATATATTTTCACGATAAAACCATCAGTAGAGAGCTATATTATTCTACTTTGATCTCTAATCGTTACTTCTTAAATGATGGACCAAAATTAGCAGAATTTTGAACTTTTCTGATAGCATCTAGGTACAAATTTGATTTTCTTTTGTCACCGATACTACTTCTTATTTGCATCGATTATAGTGCTGCTCAAGTGCTTTCTAAAGATGAAAATCAGAGGTAAAATATTCAACGCTATGCATACTTCGTTGAGCTTTCAAGATGTGCGAACGTCACGTTCGACATTCTGGAATTGCCCATATACTGTGTAAGCCGTTAATTTTTTTAATAATGGTTATATTAAATGCGTTTAATAGCATTAAGGTTTTTTGCATACATATTTACATACATACAGTGGCTCTCAGAAGTATTTTGCATAATTTCTGTCCTAAGAAAACTTTAGAAATTGCGATTTTCTTCGAATTCTTTCCAAAATTTTTTTAATATGGTATTATAGCCCAAAACGAATGCCTCTACCCTTACCACAATTAAGATAAATAATAGGTAGGTACCTAGGTATGTAGGTGCATAGTGTTTGCTTTTTTGTCACTCTTTATGGAATTCCTTGCACCTACAAACATAAAGAAAGTTCTACCTACTAACGAGAATTCCCAAATTATGCATATAAATATGTACACTCGTACAAACCAGCGTGTACTTCCAAATTTACTAACTAGGCGCTGCAAAAACCAAAAGCATACATATGTACATACAATAACAAAAAACCATCCACTTCCCTTCACACGTGCATACATATGTCTCCACATACATATTTATAATAACATACAAACACATATGTACATATACCTACATGTCTATGCACAAAAAGCGAGCACGTGTGTACATATACTATGTATGTATATATGTATAACACTATTCGAAAAATACTATTCGAATAACTACTATTCGAATAATAACTATTCGAATAATACTATTCGAATAGTACTATTCGAATTTTTTCCCACGAATAATATTATTCGTTTATTCGAATAACATTTATTCGAATATTATTCGAAAAAAGTCCCACTACTAATAGCTACACATGTGTACATATGTATGTACATTAGGGTGCTTTTAATTTGTATGGAAAATTTAAAAGTTCATAATAAGACTGTATCGCCCCCTCAATCTGTAGTAACATGGTCAAAGATATCACACATAAATTTTGGTCCCGATTGGTGGAGGTTAAGGCGTGGCGCATTGAGGTCAAAGTTCAGAAAACTATGAATGGTCAAAAAATCAAAATATTTTTTTTAATTATCTAATACCCAAAATTAATACATCTATACCCCATGATAACAAATATAAATTTTGGTCCCGATTGAAGACGGTTTACTGGTGTTTCAAGGGGGCCAAAGTTCAGATTACCATATGCGACACTAAAAATGTAAGTCTTCTATGGAAATATGAACATTGACCCCCTTAAAACCCCACTAAACCGTCATCAATCGGAACAAAAATTTATATTTGTTATCCTTGGGTATAGAAGTATTAATTTTGGATATAATATAATTAAAAAAAATATTTTGATTTTTTTACCCTTCATAGTTTTCTGAACTTTGACCTCAATGCGCCACGTCTTAACCTCCACCAATCGGGACCAAAATTTATGTGTGATATCTTTGACCATGTTACTACAGATTGAGGGGGCGATACAGTAAAATATCGGTAATTTGAATTTTAAACGCACTCTAATGTACATCCATAGTGATAGCGCGCATATCGATGCCTTACTTTCTCAACCTCGTATCTTAAATAAGGAAACTTTTCAGGAAACAAAAAAAAAACTGTTTATTTTTTTTTACCGTCGTTTTTTATGTAAAAATTTTAATGCAATTATTAAGACATGAATTATAACTATGTGCACAATTAAAAATTATATACTTATCTATGTTCGTTTACGCATAAAACGAATTTATTAAGATACGAGTTTGCTGCATTAACGATAATTTCATTTTTGAAACTTGATTTATAAGTTACTCGTTTGCTGCACTTATATGAATACAACGAAGATACTTCAAAACTATTAAATAAAAACAATATTTTGCTTAAATTCAATGTTTTATTTGTTAGAGGATATTATAAAAAAAAAACAAGTAAGGAAGCCTAATTTCGAGTGGAATCGAGCATTAGATACTCAGCTGTATGCTTTCATTGTTTGTTTGCGTTTGAGGGAAATACGATGTGATTTATATAAAGCGAGTGCTGCATAAAATAGGCGTAGCCACGCCCATTTTCAAAATTTTTATCAGTCATCCAACTAAGCATATGAATATTATTCTTTGTGCAAAATTTCATTCCTTTATGACTTCTAGTTACAAAGATATCACGTTACAAATTCCTGAATGGTTTTCCAGAAATATCTTTGCTGAAAAGTAGGCGTGGTCATAAACCGATTTCGCTAAAATTTTCAACATGTATTACCACAAGTAATAAAAGTGTACATACCAAGTTTCGTCATTATATATCAATTATTTGTCGAGTTATGGGCTCAGAAATTTCGTATGTTCCAGCTTCTAAAAAGAGGCGGTGCAACGCCCATTTTCCAAAATTTTTGTGTTTTTCGTTGTATGTCCGCAGGTGGACTCCTGGCATAAAATTTCAATGATATATCTTTATATTTGACAGAGATATCGCTTAAAATGCTTTATTAGGTCACTTTACAATACACATATATAAAAGTGGGCGTGGCCGTCAACCGATTTTGACAATTTTTCCTCCAAACGTTTACCTAAGTAAGTAAATCACGTATACCAAATTTCATCGATATATCTGCTACGGTTTTCGAGTTAGGGCTTGTAAAAGTTTTACAGTAAAACTTTCAATTGTTCCCACTTAATAAGTGGGCGTGGCACCGCCCATTTTCCAAAATTTCATCAAATTTTTTCATAAGGGCCAGAGCTCAATACGTGGGTAAAATTTTATCACTCTAGCTATATTAGTGGCTGAGATACCAAATTTCCGACTTTTTCTATATAGGAAAAGTGGGCGTGGTCATGGTCCAATTTCGCCCATTTTCAATATCAACCGTCCCAGTCTCGATACCAACTTGCATTCCAAATTTCATCAAAATATCTCAATTTTTGCGCGAGTTAGAGTGTTTACAGACGAACGGACGGGGGATGACAAAACGATTAATACGCCTTTAAATATACATGTATATTAAGCAGGGTAGGAAGAAACTCCGAGTATGTGTGAGTTAGTGAGGAAACTCCTCCTCACGGCGTGCTGTGGAGTGGCCGTTTGCGTTTCACACTCCTTTAGAACGCGGAGTGAGTATTTTTTTTTGTTTCTCCGCTCCTTTGGTTGGAGTGAGTTTCGAGGGAGCCGCTCACACTACGTGTGCGGTTGGAGTGAGGTTCGAAGGAGCCGCTCACGCTGTGTGTGGAGTGAGCCGCCGTAGGTTTCCTCTTCTCACGGTGTAATGTGTGGGAGCGTGTGAGTGAGGAATGCGTAATGACGCTGCATAAAAATGCATACATACACATACATACATATGTATGTTGCAGTGTGCAATTTAGTGCCATGGTTTTTCTGCTAAATAGCATGTATGCTTGTTTTTTGCCTTTTTTTCGTATTTATGCCCGTTTCAGGCGATTGAGTAGGTATGTAAAATCCATCCTTCTACCTAAATTTGTTTTTTGTTGTTTTTCATCTGTGTACATGTGTAGATACATATGTAAATATGTATTTAATTCACCAGATGCAATTACGGATACATATTTACATATGTACGTATATAGGTAGGTAGGTAAAAGGAAAACTATTTTCATTATTCGTTGTATGTACATATGTATGTAGGTACCTACCTAGTTGTTTAGTTTTTATTTATTATGCGATTAACGCAAAAAACTATTTATTCGTCATTAGAATCATATTTTTTTTTTTTGCATAAACGAAATATTTATTACTTCATAATAGAAGTCATAACTCACAGTATATGTATATCTGTGTTCGTATGGAACAGTAGCTTAAGTGTACTTAAGGAAAAATTGAGTCAGTTTGGAAAAAGCAGAAGTAATGCATCCCAGAGAGTACATTCTGCAGTTTTTTTTTTTACCTCTTTCTTAGGCCTTCAACCAACTTCAGTCTCAATGATTTTACTCATGTAATAATATTGTGCGGGAAACTGCACTTTAAAATTTTCCTTTCGACATAAGCTACTGTTCGATATGAACACAGATATGTAGGTATGTACATACATATTTCTTAACTATTCTTAACACTTAGGTACTTAATCAAAATAAGAAACTTTGCTGAGAATATCATTATTTAGCTTAACAATCAATATATTATTCAAGGTTTCTTTTGAAAGCCTCGTGCGCAGTTTTGTTAAAATTGTAGCCAGAGCACTAAACGCCCTCTCAACAGACACTTGAGTCGATGGAACCGCTAATACTACTTGAATCAGGTTTCCTAAGTCCTGATCATTTAATAAACGGGATTTCCAGTAATTCAGAATATCTACTTCACAAGGAACTCTTTGAGCATATGCCAGATTCTCCAACTTTTGCTTTAAGTTTACTTGCATAGTTTCTGTTGCACAATGACTGCTTAATAACGTGTCCCGCTTGTTGTTTAGCTTGCAGAATGAGCTGTGCAGACTGTAGAGGATAAACAAATTTGTAGCATTCATGCAGCTGCTTACTACACACTACAGACGTTTGGCTGCTTCATCGCCAAGCTGTGAGGCCTCGCTCATCCTCACTCACTCCGGAGTAAAATATGGAGGCGCAGCGGAGGAGAGCCAACGCTTCATTTTTGCCTCCTATTGGCTGCGCACTCTGTTGCCACTCATGCGGAGCGCTCACGCTATTGTGTGGCCTCCGTTGTTTGCACACTCACAGGATCCTCATGAGTGCGGCATGTGTGAGCGTGGAGGCAAAATGAGGCAAATCCGAACCCTGATATTAAGATAAGAGTTTGACGCAGTTATGAAAAAAGCATTGATTGAGATACCAAGATATTTATTCCTATTTTTTTTGCTATAGACACAATCTATTGAGATAGGAATTTGTTGCAGTTATAGAACAGAAAAATAGGAATCGTTTGATATGAAAATCTCAAAATCGCATTTTTTTAAGATACGAGGTTGAGAAAGTAAGGCATCGATATACACCTCGTCGAAAAATATGAATTAGTGAGAAGAGCGCACGTGAATGATGAAACTGACTATGGGGGGTTATAAAGCACACTTGGGGTGAACATATATTAAAAAATTGAGGAGACCTTTTTTTTTTATTTGATTTCAAACTTTTGGAATTTTTTTGAATTTTTTTTTTTACCCTGCAAAAAAATAATATATAATAGAATCTATATAGCTAATTCAAATATGAGTTACTGTATTTCATATTGTGAACCATTTTCTATAATACAGATGAAAATTGGGTGATAGATCTTCTATACACTTTATTTTTTTTAATTTTGGATATGTCATTATAAATGTAAAATGAAAAATGCACTTTTAGCCAGTTAGGAGAATAATTAAAACATGCGAAGGCGCGCGTGTAATTAATATCCGTTAATGTGATCTGATAAAAAATATATTAGTTCATAACACAAAAAAAAAAAACCAAGATACCTTTTTTTTTTGTTTTTTTTTTTATTTTATTCCTTAAATTGGACGAAGAAAAATTTTTTTCTATATTTTTTTATCAGTATTTGAAAAATCATATAAAATCAGATTTCAAAGTTGGAAGAAACGAGATTACTTCCTAGAAAAGTAGAGGCCATTTTCTATATTTAGATGTCAAAATCACATATATACGTCTATAAATGGCTTAGATAGAGCTTTTCGTACCAGGTCATAAAATTCATAATTCATATGACATATTTTTTGTTCAACTTTGAGCACCCTGTATAGCTAAACGAAACGGAACTCAAAAAATTTTACATGGGCTTTTTTTTTCCCATAAGATATCTGTCGATTGCAGTTAAAAAATATTTATTTATCACTACTTTAATTTCGAATTTATTTTTGGCCAAAAAATCCCATTGTGCGCCCCCCTAACATTTTTAAATTTTTTCTTCGTCTAAACCTTCGCGGGGTAACAACAAAGAAACCCCCCTAAGGAAGTATTTGATTTGGTTCAGCCGTTTTCAAGTTTTAGCGTTACAATTAAATAACAAATCATTTTTATACTCAGCTGTACTAGTACACAGAGTATTATAGTTTTAATCACATAACGGTGGATTGTAACAGAATGAAATAATCGAGATAGATATAGACTTATATATATCAAAATGATCAGGGTGAAAAGAGAAATCGATTGAGCCATGTCCGTCCGTCCGTCTGTCCGTCCGTCCGTCCGTCCGTCCGTCTGTAAACACTCGCGCAAAAATTGAGATATTTTAATGAAATTTGAAATGCAAGTCGGCATCGACACTGGGACGGTTGGTATTGAAAATAGGCGAAATCGGACCATGACCACGCCCACTTTTCCTATATAGAAAAAATCGGAAATTTGGTATCTCAGTCACTATAAAAGCTAGAGTGATGAAATTTTACCCACGTGTTGAGCTCAGGCCCCTATGAAGAAATGAAATTTTGGAAAATGGGCGTTGCCACGACCACTTATTAAGGGTCAAACATTGAAAGTTTTATATGTCATAACTCAGAAACCGTTGAAGATATATCGATGAAATTTGGTATGCGTGATTTACTTACTTAGGCAAACATTTTGATGGAAAATTGTTAAAATCGGTTGACGGCCACGCCCACTTTTAAATATGTGAACTATAAAGGGGCCTAATAAAAACATTTTAAGCGATATCTCTGTCAAATATAAAGATATATCATTGAAATTTTATGGCAGCAGTCCACCTGCGGACATAAAACGAAAAACACAAAAATTTTGGAAAATGGGCGGTGCCACGCCCACTTATTAAGGGGCAAATATTGAAAGTTTTATAAGCTATAATTCAGAAACCGTTAAAGATATATCTATGAAATTTGGTACGCATGATATATTTACTTAGGCAAATATGTGGACGAAAAATTACCAAAATCGGTTGACGACCACGCCCACTTTTATATATGTGTATTATAAAGTGGCCTAATAAAAACATTTTAAGCGATATCTTTGTCAAATATAAAGATATTTCATTGAAATTTTGTGACATGAGTTCCACAATAGACCGGAAACATAAAATAGACAAATTTTGGAAAATGGGCGTTGCACCGCCTCCTTTTGGACAAAGGGATATACGAGATTTCTTAGCCATTAACTCGATATTATGACGAAACTTGGTTTATACACTTTTATAACTTGTGTTAATAGACACGCAAAAATTTATTGAAATCGGTTTATGACTACGCCTACTTTTTAACAGATATTTCTGGAACATTCTTTGGGAATGTGTAACATGACATCTTTGTAACTAGAAGTCATAAAGGAATGAATTTTTGCACAAAGAATAATATTTATATGCTTAGTTGGATGACTGATAAAAATTTAGAAAATGGGCGTGGCTACGCCCACTTTATGCAGCACTCGCTTTATATAAAGTACACCGTGTTTCCATCAAACGCAAACAAACAATGAAAGCATACAGCTGAGTATCTAATGTTCGATTCCACTCGAACTGAGGCTTCCTTACTTGTTATATATATAGATGAGAAGCGAATTTGCAAATACATCCCTGCAAAAAATGCGCTTAATCCGGAACGTGCCCGGGGTCAATCGCAAGGGAGAATGCGACTAATACAATTTTACATCTCTTTATATGGAGCGAATTGATCGCATTTGTTCGAGCATGTCCTATGAAGAGACTAATTGCTCAATTTGTATACCCGAACGGGTACAAATGTAGATTAATCAGTAACATACCGAACGGGTACAAATGTAGATTAATCGCTTTCATCCAAAGTTGTAAGCCAAGGCTATTTTTTATGAAAATGTCTAAAAATTATAAACTGTTATATATATTAGAAGAATTTATTCGATTAGATTTCATCTTGTAGTAAAATCTTTTAAAAAAAATGAAGTATTTTCTCCAAATATTTAAAGTTTTGAGAATGCATTATGCAAGTGTAAAAGATATGAGAGGAATTTTTCAAAGCTGTTAGCTAAGGCTATTTTTTATAACAATCTTTAAAAATTATAAATGTTCATGCCTATTTAAATAAAGATTATACAATAGGTTTTACTTTTGTAAAAAAATCAATTCAATTAATTAAAATTTTTTAAATAATCAGTTTTCAGTGTATAATCGTAATTGATTTTTCAATGGATGTTTGGTAAAATTTTGTCAAAATTATTATTCATCATTGTTATTAAAAGAAAGCGTGTTCAATTAGTTTTACCTATTATTTTTTAATACATACATTGAATATTTTTGTAAAATTTCTACATATCGTCGTACCATACGAAAACTAGCATACGTTTTTTTGTGACTGACGAAAAGTAACAAGTTCGACTTTTGGCCGACGAAAAATAACAAAATCGACTTTTGGCTGACGAAAAGTAACAAGTTCGACTTTTGGCTGACAAAAACTATCAATTTTGTTTAAACAACAACAATTTTAATGTAAAAATAGTATATAATTACTGATACTTTTCGTCAGCCAAAAGTCGAACTTTTTACTTTTCGTACAGAATTTTTTTATTGTTAGCTTTCGCCAGAAATTCTAAATATGCTAGTTTTCGTATGGTACGACGATATAATCAATCTAGATTTATACCCGTTCGGGAACAATTGGTCTACAATTAGTCTACATTTAACTTAACTTAATTTGACTTGACTTGGATTAACTATTATTCATCATTGCGAATCAACGGGTATTTGCTAGTTGAACATAAACTAGTACATACCTCATCTACTTGAAATTTGGTGCGCAGGTATCTTTTTAAAGGTATCTTTGCAGTATTTGTACCCATATTGACCCAAATAATGTTAATGAAAAGACGAGTTAGAAACTTGCCCATTAATTTGGTTGCAATTTAAATTATTGCAATCGATAAATTATAAGGGACTAAGTATTGATTTCAGTCAGAAAAGTTGTATTCAATATTAATTGCAAAGGAACTACTAGAATTGATTGCTAAATATAGTATTTATTGTAACTTTATATTTATTTATGATAAATACATATTTTGAACGCAATTTCTAGTGTTATTTCAATCATCTACAATGGAACAAACAAACTTGGATATATAATCGTATTCATCCCTACCAGATGGTCGCGATTGATTCAGTTGATTTTGATTTGGCCGCCAGGTGGATGCAGCTGCACTGGTGTTATTTCCAATATTAGTTGAAGAATTGCTAGGGTCACTGTTTCCACCGGTTATATTATTGCTAGCATTGGGACCACAATTGTTATTTGCACCGGAACCAACTACAACCGAATGGTTGGCCACTCCGCCATTTCCATTACCACTATTTCCAGTGATACCACTGTTATTACCATTATTAGAAGAGTTTCCGCTGCCAGCAGTACCACTGTTATTTTTTGAATTGGTAACGCCATTCCCTCCGTGTACTGAAGCGTTATTAGGTTGAGGAAAATGTTGCAAAATGCCTTGGACTTCATTTTCGCTCGGTGATTCTGCACAAATGGTGGTGGTACCGAGAACACAGTTATTTAGAGTCATTTGAGCTTTATTAGCTTCTTCGCGTGTAGCATATTTACATAAAGCAATTCCTTGATTTAGATACAAATGAAAATTAACAAGTGGACCATGCTGCATACATAAAGTTCGTAGAGTTGATGCATCAATCTGTGCTGTTAAGTTTTTTAATAGTAACCACGTCGAATTCCATCCGGAATTATTGGTCTGAACTCCATGACCTCCAGTAACCATCCAGGCATTACAGCTACCACCCATTACTGATGATGACATGGCCAAAGAAGAATCTCCAGTACCTGTTACACCTGAACCTTTATTTCCGCCCATGCCGGGCGGTGGACCCCGAGAGCTCTTGTTGATTGAACTTGCCCATAATTCTGTCGAGGCACATTGCTGTGAACTCTGAAAGTTTGGATTGCTTGATGTTGGATTAAAGCTCCATGTGGAGGAAGATAAACTTAGTGATGTTAAATCAGTCGGAGAACTTTTTCCAGGATTCGTGAATAAGTCAGATTCTTTTGCTACCGAGTTAATAGACAACGGCGATCTAGCTAGGCTGCCAGGTGTTATATTAGGATCGTCTTCAATACTTTTGAGTTGCGAACCCTTCCATGGTTTTCCTGGTTCAAACTCCGGAACTAAGTCGGTATAAGTCGCAGCGGGCGTATGTTGTACAACAGACCAGTCTTTATTCTCAGTTTCAGTAGATGTATCAGGCCAACCATCATTAATACTACGTCCGGTCGACCAAGTGGCATCAGTTTGAAGACCCAGAGATCCCATAGCATTTGAAGGAGCATTTGAAAGGTTTTGTTTGGTTGTGCCTGGTGCTCGAGAAAAATCTGTATTGTCAGACGTTAACTCCTTTTCTGGAAGTTTCCACTGATTTATTAGTTTCGATTGAGAATTTTGACCGCTTGGAAAACTTCCAGGTTTACTCAAGTTCATTTGTGATAAATTATTTTGTAGAGCACTAATGGTATCTTGCTGTCCCCTTATATAATCTAAATTGGCAGGTGCTGCAGGATGTTGCGTAGCTTGTGGCATTGTATGCTGCTTCTGTTTTAGTATGAACGCTTGTTGTGCATTTATTTGATTTTGCAAATTTTGAATCTGCTGTTTGTATTTGGATATGGCATAACCTATCTGGGAATTACTAGAATTATTACCACCCCGAGATAAAGACTGTTGGGCTGCTTGTAGATGTTTTATATTTGTTAGAAGTTGGTATAATAGTACAAGCATTGAGGACGGCAAAGGCTCTGATAAAATTTGACTGGATAAATAGCCACTCTGAACAGCTAACTGAATTTGCTGAACAAGAACACGAAGTTGTTGAGCCGACGGTTGGCTGTTACTATTAGATGCAGCAGTTACTGCTGCGGTAACATTTGCGACTCCTTGGCCAAAAGCTACAGCAGGATTTATATTTTGATGACCAGATGTTACGTTTTGTAGTGTTGGATTCAAATACTTTTGTCCAGGGAGCGGTTGTATAGAATTTAGCGCCGATATATTTGCATTATTGCCACTCGAATTAACTGCAGTTCCGCTCATATTATTCAAAATGTTCGGAGGGAATGGTAAATTGGCATGATTACCTGTAGGTGGATAACGCCCCGGAAAGCTTCCACTTGTATTTGTATGATCACCATAGGAACCCAGCGTCTCTTCATGTCTTCTCCAGTCCATTGATATGGCACTAGCTCGAAGTAATTCCGCCGCCTCTTCTATATTCATATTGCTGTTAACTAAAGCCCTCTCAACGTCCTCTTTTTTAAAGCCACTTTCCACAAGTACTCGGTACTGTTTACTCTGCCTAACAACATCAGTGTTCATGCTACTCATATTAACATTGACAGCCACCTTTTGAGCTTTTCCCAAAATGCCTCCGTGATTGCTCCAATCAGATGATAAGTCAGTTCCATCACTAGCACCATTTCCACTCCAACCACCACCAGATCCAGGCATTCTATTTTGGCTTTTATTCCAAGATACAGGTATATCATTCCAAGAGTTCGCACTACAAACACCAACTCCCAACTGACCAATATTGGAATTAGTTTTATCATCCATCCAACTAACCCCAGAATTAAGCCCAACACTATGGCTGCCGTCATCACCCCAAGGGGCAGAATTGCGTGTTCCTACATTTTGATTATTTCCATGCACCCAAAGGGCTTCAGATTTATGTTGAGTTATTCCAATATTGGGCCCAACACCTGAACCAAGCCTTCCTTGTGGACCTACACTACCAATGTTATTTGTGTTGGTACCACCCATTGACGAACTCAGTACACTCTGATTTCCTAAACTATTCCCGGAACCGCTACCATGTGCTACTACCGAGTTCGTCGTGCTTGGATTTCCTGTAGAGTTTCGTGCTAAATGCCTATTCATTGGATCTGGAATGTCTTTCCAGTGCGAGCCACCGCCGCTAGGTGCACGTGGTTGTTGTCCCCATAAAGATGTTCCGTCGTCATAATTTGGTATGTTACGCCTTTGTGACGGTGGCGATGGCTCCTCCCACCCTGAAGCCTTTGCTGCCATTGGCGCAATGTCTTTAGAACTGATTAGAGCAGATGAAGGACCCCAATGGGTGTTTACGTTGCCACTTATACCAGGAGTATTAATAGTTGCGACACCTACGGGTCCAATGCCTCCACCTGGGGCAACTACAGCACTTCCAGCCATACTTACAGTTGCCCCAACCATTTTGTTCATAGTTGGCATTTGATTATGTGAAATCGAATGATGTTGTCCCCACATTTCGGATGATCCATTCAAGCGGCCTGAAATTCCTCGAAGATCGCCACGTATATTATGTTCACGTGGATCCAATATACGTAGATCGCGCGTCTCGGAAGCTGGCGTCCCGCGCAGTGAATCACGAGGGTCAACACCACGCATCGCTAAAGCTCCGCTTACAGCGCCATTATTCACGTCTCGGGTATCACTCCAATTATTTCCAACAGAACTACTAGCCGGAGTTGAATTTGCACAACCAGGCACACTTACACCAGGCCCACCCGCAGCACCACCTACGGAAGCTACACTGCCTATACCTATAGGCCCTCCGGCGGTGTTTCCGGTAGTTCCAAGTCCAACACCAACCGCAGTTTGGCCCCACTGTGGCCCATTCCCGGGACCACTGCCACCTACACCTGAATTGACTCCAGATCCACCAAGAACTCCTGTAGGAGGAATATTAGATGATGATGTCCAAACACTGCTGCTTTCGGCGCCATCATCATCCTCTCCCCAAGTTCCACCTAAATTGGACGATGGTGTATGGCCCCACGAAGTTTTTTGAACTGGTTGAGTTGGCGGTTGGCCACCGTTTCTCAAGTTCAGTTCCCACAAATCAGTGCCATTATTGATGGTAGGCTTCCACATAGAGGGTCCGGAATTTGGATCTTTGTTTGTGGGCTCCGGAGAGCTTGGAACTTCCCAGTTCGTGTCCTGATTTACATGTTGACAACCCCAGCCGTCCTGCGAAAAAAGTGCCTCACGCATTGTATTTAGTTGTTCCAATTGATTTTTTGCGGCAGCCGCAGAAGTACCACCACCAACTAAACCTATGTTACTATTGCCAACGTTACCATTATTCGAGATTGAGCAACCAATACCAGGGATACAACTTCCACTGCTAATTGGATTATTAGGGCTATTATTTCTGCAATTACTTGCTCCTTCGTTGCTGGATAAAAACGACGAGCAGCTCACTTCGGGCATCTGTCTTCGTAGATAGACAAGTTTTACCAGCCGAAAAGTCCATAAAAAGAGCAAAGAAAAATATTGATTATCTTTTGAAAAAAAAAAAAAAACAATATACAACCTAACAAAAAATCAGATATAACTGGAAAAAGTTATTGTGATATGTATATAATGAATATACGAAAACAAAGAAAATCTGCACAATTCTTCGTGCGTAGACAGTAGTGACAGCAAAAAATATATGCACAGTAGTGGTGGCAATACTGATGACACTCGATAGCTTAACAATTCCATTCAATCGGTGGTTTCGCACATTACTAGTTTTTCATGTATATGTAATTCAACATACATATGCATATATTTGTACTTCATTGCTTACAATTATTAACTTCGTTATTCAAAGCACAGCATCCGCGCATATTAATTCCTCGCCGACCGGTTATAATTTTGTAGTTTGCACATAATTATACTATTAAAACTGACACAACTAACTGAAAATTATTTGTAGTCTTCCGTTTGTTGATTTTCCTATGTTCATTCGAATGTATCTGAGATCCTCTGAAACAGAAAACAGCCATGAACCATTGATGCCAATATTTTTAAATATCCCTACCGTATGCCACTTTTCCCTACGCACATACAGAGCCCGTGCACAACTGGCTTCGTCTGCTCCAACTTTGATAGAAAAAACCTTAAGAGCCCGTGCACAATTGACTTCTACCTCGCTTTGCTTCAGAGTTTTGCTTTGACAGTTTCGTTCAGCATGTGCTTTTCAAAGGGACATGTTCACAATTGAGGTGAAGCGAGTAAAGCAAGGTATAAAGTTAGCCATATTTCCTTTTTACACTTTGACAAACATCTCCCCTTGTGTGTGTGTGTGTGTGTATGTTTGTATATCTACACTTATTTTAGCGATTTCGCGCAATTTCGTGAGAAGTGAACAGAGAAAAGTAAAAAATAACATTCGAATAAGCAGAAAAAAGCAAATTCCCCAAAAATTTTACCAAAAATCAGGTTTATAAATTAAAGCATAGAAGTGAACTTGAAATTAGCTTTGTTCAATAACTCAAAGTTTTTAATTGCTTTTACAAATAGTTACGAATTTTATGTTCAATAACCCAAAAAATTTGCAAAAGAGACCCAAATTGGGAGAGTAAGAGCCTATACACACTTGCGACTCAATCGATTTAGTCGAATGTTGATTTGCATGGGAATGTATGGAAGCATTCACACTACATTCAATTAGAGCCTATACACACTTGCGACTCAATCGATTTGGTCGAATTGGACTGTTGTATTCACACTACTCCAACTATTTAGTCGAATCGGTGGCAGCTATTCACACTTGAGACTAAATAGTCGTGCGATTGACAATGACATAGTGTTGCCAATGTTCACAATTTACACAGCAAATTTTACATTAGTGGTCTTCGTATAAAGTGATGAAATATTAAATTGCTTTTATCACTTTATCTGCATTCTTACATGAAAGCACCTTCTTGTCAGCTGTCAACTTGATTAATAAATAAAAAACAATAAAATAAACAAAAAGTGCATACATTGTTTGGCTTTGTTTCTTATTAAACTAGCAACTAGCTGTCAAGTAAATGAAAAGAGAAAAACGGAAGGAATTACGCTCATAAAGGCGAAACGAACAGAAGTACAAGAAACGGAAAAATAGTAAAAATCAGCCATTAATAATTTTCATGAAATTTCATTTTCATTATTTCTATTTTAAAATGCGATTAATGACATTTGAAGAGAACAACAATATCAAGAAACATATGAAAACGGAAGTAAATATCCTTAGTTAGATAATTCTTGTCTATAACTACACCATTTCCAGATGGATTTTAGAAAGCTTCAACTGGATTTTAGAAAGGGGAAATTGGATCTTAGAAATGTCAATTGGATTTTAGAAAGGGGAAATTGGATTTTAGAAATGTCAATTGGATTTTAGAAAGGGGAAATTAGATTTTAGAAATGTCAATTGGATTTTAGAAAGGGGAAATTAGATTTTAGAATAGCCAAATGGATTTTAGAAAGGGAAAATTGGATTTTAGAAATGTCGATTTGATTTTAGAAAAGGGAAATTGGACTTTAGAAACTGTAAATTGGATTTTCGAAAATTTATATAATTATTAATTTATACTTTCATACGCAATAAAGAATTTCTATTCGAAAAATTCTGTGTAAAATTTATTTTAAACGCACATTCTGAAATCCAATTCAAGCTTTCAAAAATCCAATTTTGTTTTCTAAAATCCTTTTAACGCTTTCTAAAATCCAATTGACATTTCTAAAATCCAATTTCCCCTTTCTAAAATCCAATTGACATTTCTAAAATCCAATTTCCCCTTTCTAAAATCCAGTAACGCTTTCTAAAATCCATCTGGAAATGGTGTAGTTAATAAGAAACGAACCTTTTGTTTTTAAACATTTTGAAAATATTAATTGAAATATTCAATCTCTACAATTTACCAAAAGTGAAATAAAAGTAGTGCTGTCAGCATGGCAACTCTTTCCACTACGAATATCACTGTTGTTGTTGTAGTCGTTCGACTAAATTGTCTCAAGTGTGAATACGTAGAAGGGCGCCTTGCTGATCAAGCAGTTGTACAACTGTTTCAGTTGGAGTGAAATTGGGCTGCAAATCCAACTGTTTCAGTTGTACAACTAATTGAATGTAGTGTGAATGCTTCCATACATTCCCATGCAAATCAACATTCGACTAAATCGATTGAGTCGCAAGTGTGTATAGGCTCTTAGTTGTACAACTGAAACAGTTGGATTTGCAGCCCAATTTCATTCCAACTGAAACAGTTGTACAACTGCTTGATCAGCAAGGCGCCCTTCTACGTATTCACACTTGAGACAATTTAGTCGAACGACTACAACAACAACAGTGATATTCGTAGTGGAAAGAGTTGCCATGCTGACAGAACTACTTTTATTTCACTTTTGGTAAATTGTAGAGATTGAATATTTCAATTAATATTTTCAAAATGTTTAAAAACAAAAGGTTCGTTTCTTATTAACTACACCATTTCCAGATGGATTTTAGAAAGCGTTAACTGGATTTTAGAAAGGGGAAATTGGATTTTAGAAATGTCAATTGGATTTTAGAAAGGGGAAATTGGATTTTAGAAATGTAAATTGGATTTTAGAAAGCGTTAAAAGGATTTTAGAAAACAAAATTGGATTTTTGAAAGCGTGAATTGGATTTCAGAATGTGCGTTTATAATAAATTTTACACAGAATTTTTCGAATAGAAATTCTTTATTGCGTATGAAAGTATAAATTAATAATTATATAAATTTTCGAAAATCCAATTTACAGTTTCTAAAGTCCAATTTCCCTTTTCTAAAATCAAATCGACATTTCTAAAATCCAATTTTCCCTTTCTAAAATCCATTTGGCTATTCTAAAATCTAATTTCCCCTTTCTAAAATCCAATTGACATTTCTAAAATCTAATTTCCCCTTTCTAAAATCCAATTTACATTTCTAAAATCCAATTTCCCCTTTCTAAAATCCAATTGACATTTCTAAAATCCAATTTCCCCTTTCTAAAATCCAGTTAACGCTTTCTAAAATCCATCTGGAAATGGTGTAGTTAATAAGAAACGAACCTTTTGTTTTTAAGCATTTTGAAAATATTAATTGAAATATTCAATCTCTACAATTTACCAAAAGTGAAATAAAAGTAGTTCTGTCAGCATGGCAACTCTTTCCACTACGAATATCACTGTTGTTGTTGTAGTCGTTCGACTAAATTGTCTCAAGTGTGAATACGTAGAAGGGCGCCTTGCTGATCAAGCAGTTGTACAACTGTTTCAGTTGGAATGAAATTGGGCTGCAAATCCAACTGTTTCAGTTGTACAACTAAGAGTCTATACACACTTGCGACTCAATCGATTTAGTCGAATGTTGATTTGCATGGGAATGTATGGAAGCATTCACACTACATTCAATTAGTTGTACAACTGAAACAGTTGGATTTGCAGCCCAATTTCATTCCAACTGAAACAGTTGTACAACTGCTTGATCAGCAAGGCGCCCTTCTACGTATTCACACTTGAGACAATTTAGTCGAACGACTACAACAACAACAGTGATATTCGTAGTGGAAAGAGTTGCCATGCTGACAGAACTACTTTTATTTCACTTTTGGTAAATTGTAGAGATTGAATATTTCAATTAATATTTTCAAAATGTTTAAAAACAAAAGGTTCGTTTCTTATTAACTACACCATTTCCAGATGGATTTTAGAAAGCGTTAACTGGATTTTAGAAAGGGGAAATTGGATTTTAGAAATGTCAATTGGATTTTAGAAAGGGGAAATTGGATTTTAGAAATGTAAATTGGATTTTAGAAAGCGTTAAAAGGATTTTAGAAAACAAAATTGGATTTTTGAAAGCGTGAATTGGATTTCAGAATGTGCGTTTATAATAAATTTTACACAGAATTTTTCGAATAGAAATTCTTTATTGCGTATGAAAGTATAAATTAATAATTATATAAATTTTCGAAAATCCAATTTACAGTTTCTAAAGACCAATTTCCCTTTTCTAAAATCAAATCGACATTTCTAAAATCCAATTTCCCCTTTCTAAAATCCAGTTGACGCTTTCTAAAATCCATCTGGAAATGGTGTAGTTATAGACAAGAATTATCTAACTAAGGATATTTACTTCCGTTTTCATATGTTTCTTGATATTGTTGTTCTCTTCAAATGTCATTAATCGCATTTTAAAATAGAAATAATGAAAATGAAATTTCATGAAAATTATTAATGGCTGATTTTTACTATTTTTCCGTTTCTTGTACTTCTGTTCGTTTCGCCTTTATGAGCGTAATTCCTTCCGTTTTTCTCTTTTCATTTACTTGACAGCTAGTTGCTAGTTTAATAAGAAACAAAGCCAAACAATGTATGCACTTTTTGTTTATTTTATTGTTTTTTATTTATTAATCAAGTTGACAGCTGACAAGAAGGTGCTTTCATGTAAGAATGCAGATAAACTTTAACAATTTAATACTTCATCACTTTATATGAAGACCACTAATGTAAAATTTGCTGAGTAAAATGTGAACATTGGCAACACTATGTCATTGTCAATCGCACGACTATTTAGTCTCAAGTGTGAATAGCTGCCACCGATTCGACTAAATAGTTGGAGTAGTGTGAATACAACAGTCCAATTCGACCAAATCGATTGAGTCGCAAGTGTGTATAGGCTCTAAGACTTCGAGAGAGTTGAAAATAGTTGCAAGTAAAATTTTCACTTGCAACTACTTGCAGCTTTAAAAAAATAGAAGCGTCAAAAACATATGATCACAAAAATTGCAATTGGAAATATGCCAACATTTTAATCGCAAATTTCTAATTGCATACTAAATAAATTAGCGCAAAAAGGAATCTTGACGATGTTGTGGAATATCCAAAGTAGATTTTCGTCTTCCTAATTCAGATATCTACATTCATTTTCAATTTCAAATATTTCAATTACAACCTAACCTAAAAATCAAATTGTGAAAACAGCGCATCAGCTGTTTACTTGCAAATGTTTACGATTTTGTGTTCAATAACTTTGGTTGATAATTTTCTCTTTTACTCGTTTTTACTCTTAATTTGTCACTGGTGCTCTTGTTGCAAGTAAAGTTGTTGAACAAAGCTATTGTCAAAGTGTTAATTGTAGCAAGCATCTGGAAATTCGCTTTGCTTTAAGGTTTTTTCTATCAAAGTTGGAGCAGACAAAGCCAATTGTGTACGGGCTCTAAAGGTCCCCACAAACAGAAGCGATACAATTTTGCATGACGCGATACGATTTTGCTGTGTGGGCTGTATCGTATCGCTTCCCAGTTAGAACACTACATGTTATATAATGCGTTTAATGGTTCCAACAGTCATCAACGCCCGCACATACCCGTGTCAGCTGACACGATCTATCTTATGGGAGTTGCATGTAAACGAAATCTCACCGACGCTGACATAAACGCCCATAGCCGCCCGTATCGAAGAAATCAAACGAGTTTTGATTTTTCCCATAACAACGTGTCAGCTGATTGCTTTTGCTCAACGCGGTGTTGCCGAACGAACTTTTTTAGCCGCTAAAACATTTGAACGGTATTTTTCATTGTATTATTAAACGAAATCAATGCGAGTGTAAAATGTAATAGAATATATCTTTGTTCATAGGAAAAACCGCTTAAGTTTATTTAAGCGAAATATGAGTTATTAGATAATTGTTTAGCTCATTTCTTGAAAATAATTATCATTTCTGTATATGTTATTAATTCACATGTAACCATTTTTAATGCCTTTATTTTAGTTTCAAATAAACTTAAAATCGATATTATCCAGTTATAACTTTTGTTTTTCGGAGCATAACTTTTCGCACAGGATGAAATAAAAAAGTTGCATAAATGATGTTATATTTGAAAAATGTACATGTTTGAATGAAATAATAGTTATTTGATATCCCTGCTACATTGGAAATGGATAGCGTATTTTTCAAATAAATGAGAAATTAGCAGGGACCGATTTTAATCGTTATTTTCATTTCTTCGGATGAAAAAATCATTATGAAAACTTTGTTAACAATAAAATGCAAGTATGCTGATACAATGATTTTAGCACATTCTATCCAAATATGAGATCATCTTTATTCTAAAAATTTTTATTTTTTAAATTTTTAAATGACCATTATCTACGATTTTTATTTTTTCGATAAAAAATAATTTTTATTATTGGATTTAAATTTTTCCGATGAAACTTGATCGATATTTTATGATTTTTATTTTTTCGATCAAAAATAATTGTTATAATTGGATTTAAATTTTTCCGATCAACTTTAATCAATATTTTTTTATTTTTTCTCCGATCGTAGTAAACTTTTTCAAATGTTAGTGAATCCTATATTCGACGGCTTGAAGTTGACGATTGTGCCAACATTGGCGCAGTTCTATTTGAGAACAAAATTTGCAAAAAAAAACAAGTTTTTAGAGTTTATTGTGATCTGAAAAATTTAAATCCAATAATAAAAATTATTTTTGATCGAAAAAATAAAAATCATAAAATATCGATCAAGTTTCATCGGAAAAATTTAAATCCAGTAATAACAATTATTTTTGATCGAAAAAATAAAGATCATAAAATATCGATAAAATTTCATCGAAAAAATAAAAATCAAATTATAACGATTAAAAATGATTTTTTTTATAAAAATGATAATCGTTACGGTCCCTGTAAATTAGGCAATGAAAAGAAAAGAGTAATTTACGATAAATAAAAGTAATTTTTATTTCAAAATTATCCCTTTTACCATTTTTGAACGGATCAACGGATAGCGGGCCAGCGGGTAGTGAACAACTGATATTTTCCGTTATAAAATCTACACAGGCAAACAAAATTGCGACGAAGCTTTTAGAAAATTGTTGGTGTAAGCACGCAATAAAAAAAAAAATTATGGTTATTTCTTTATTTATTGCCAAAAAAGTGTATCTTCTTTTACTTATTTTTCACTGTTCAACAACAAAATTACAAAATGCATCAGAAATGCAACTCTGACTCCTGAGGAGGGACAGGGCCACACCACTTAAAAAAGCTGTTTTTACCCGGCCGTCTTTTGTTAACAATTTTTTATTGCGTTAAAAAATTAAGTTCAAAACGCGTCGATTGACACCCCAGTTCTTGAAAATTTACCAATTTTCACCATGTCACCTAAACTAGATAATTACCAAAACTTTGAATACAAAATCGCGCATATTTTTATTAAAAATTTTCGCCTACGTCTTTTTTTCTGAAAGAAAACAATATATTTAGAAATTTAAATCGAGAATAAATATCGGTACTAAGTTTGGGTATTTCATGCAAAATTTTGGTGTCTTCCCATTATTTCAAATACGGCAACACTCACACGGCTGTTCAAAATAGAAAACAGCTGATTTTTGTGTTGGCATGCGGGCATGAAATTCGTTCAACTCGTTATGTTTACGGGTACTCGATTCCTTCAGTCGACTCGTTGATGACTGTCGGCACCCTAAGGGTCCCCACAAACAGAAGCGATACGATACAGCCCACATATGCAATTGTGCATGACGCGATACGATTTTTCATATGTGGGCTGTATCGTATCGCTTCTGTTTGTGGGGACCTTAACCATCCGTAGTACTACACATACTATGCGTTATAAAACCCTGCTCAAACAGAAGCGATACGATACAGCCCACAAACCAAAATCGTATCGCGTTGGTATCGCGTCATGCACAATTGATCGCGTGGGCTGTATCGTATCACTTCTGTTTGAGCAGGGTTTAAATCTGAAAACATTCCATGAGTTTGTACAGGCTTGGTGACAAAATATAACGTATACTGTTCTGTATGTGTGAGTTTTTGTAGTACTACGGATAGTGTTTAATGCATTATGTAACTAGACCTTTTCCACAAGTACTTCCATGGAGTAACAATAAAGGAGGATGCATAAGATCAGCTGACTTCTTTTTCAATATTCATAAACACACGAACAAATTTTTTTTGTTGCCATATGCCACACACACACGCGCCCTAGCATTTCCAAAGGGGCCGAATCTGTCAAATTCTTCTACATTCCTATTTGCATGACACTTATGGCCCCACTATGTATGAAGGTATGTCGTCATGCGAAAACCTTCATTGTTGAATCATGAGTACTTCAGAAAGCGTAAAATTAATTTCAGAAACCGTAAAATGTACTTCAGAATAGTCAATTGTACTTCAGAAATCGTAAAATGTATTTCAGAATAGTCAATTGTACTTCAGAAATCGTAAAATGAATTTCAGAATAGTCACTTGTACTTCAGAAACCGTAAAATGAATTTCAGAATAGTCAATTGTACTTCAGAAACCGTAAAATGAATTTCAGAAACAGTAAATTGTACTTCAGAAACAGTAAAATGTACTTCAGAAACAGTAAATTGTACTTCAGAAGCTGTAAAATGTACTTCAGAAACCTTAAATTGTTCTTCAGAATCATAAAGAACAGTCCAGCCCACGAATTAAAAAATTTGGTAGATAATTTCGATAAATTTGGAATACTTTGCACCACCTTGCTCGTTCACGGAATAGGCGATGGAGATTTACATAGCTTCAACGATGTCTGGAATCTGGACGTAATATATGACAATCGAATGAAGCGAACAGAGGCTACTTCGGTTAAAAATTTAGATATTACCAAGTAAGTATGTACATAGTTCAAATGTAAAGTACACATATTTGGATACAAATAAATCCAACTTTCCTACATAGTTTACATACAGTAATGTGGAATACCTAGCTGCAGTCCTCTGAAATATTTAAAACTACATAGCTGACCCGGCAGACGTTGTTCTGGATAAAATTTTTTCCTATAACGCTATTAAAAATGTTAAATGTCAAATGAATAAAAGTTATATGCATATATTCGTTGCGACAAACCTTATTTCCCTATCTCTATCCCTATCCCTACGTATAACGCTGAGAACTTTTAATTTTCGATTTTTCTAATTTTCCGACTTTTCCGGAGGGATTTTATACCGCAAGAACCTTCTCCTCGAGAATACGAACAACTGACAAAAAATTTTACAGAAATCGGCCCAGCCGTTCTCATTTTATGAAGTACTATACATTTTTTACACCTTTTTTTATATAAAGATCCCTATTACTTCTGAATTACAATTGACTATTCTGAAGTACATTTTACGCTTTCTGAAGTAGTTGTGGAAAAGGTGTAGTTGGGTTAGTGGACAGCCATGGCTAACTTTATACTTTGCTTTACTCGCTTCACCTCAATTGTGAACATGTCCCTTAGAAAAGCACATGCTGATCGAAACTGTCAAGGTTTATCCAAAGAAGGTTATTGTGTGTATCACCAACGCCGTCGGCGGTACCGAAATGCCGAAAGCCACGGCGCCGAACTCATCGAAAATGGCATCAGCAACCCCGACGGTTCGAAGTTCAGTGTAGCCAAATATGTGAACTGTGTTCGAATCAGTGTTGCCAAGTACTGATGCGAAATTCAAGACAGGTAGGCGCAGCGGCGAATTCAGAAACTACTTTTTTAATTACAAAGATACAGTTTAATGTCAAAATCAAAGCAAATTCACACTATGGCCAACAGGAATGGGCGAGTCCCAAGCGAATACAGATTTTAACCAACGCGAAACATTGTTTTGACATTAAACTATACCAATTACAATATTAAAGTTCTGAATTCACGTATGCGCCTACCTTTCTAAATCTGGCTGGCGGAATTGAGCGGGATTTTTTGACGTTTCTTATCTTTTTGATAAAAGCAAATACATCGTTAGTTTATTTTACTAAAAACTATTTATTTAAATAATAAAATAATGGATTCTATTGCGATAGCAGCTATATTAGTGGAGGAAGAAGAGCAAAGGAATCTGATAAACGAGAGAAAGTTTTTAAGGGATCAAAGCAATCCTTTTACTTTAAGTACACAAGCGTAAATTTAATTAGAGGCTGAAAATAAAAATAATAGTCTTAATTTTGCGTGAAAGAAATCTTTACCTTGTCCTTTTTTCTGTTTTTCATAGAATTATTTTGAACTACATAAAAGCAAATTGTATACAAAAACAGGGGAAAATTTCAATAACAATGTACCCGGCACCGGAATTTTTCGTTTCTTTTTTTTTTGGCGATAGATCACTAAAATGCAAACGAAATCTTGCGGAAACTTATAATTCATTAATAACACAGTATTTTTGCGTAGAGCACCCTTATGCACTGCGCCGCGCTTTGAAAAGTAACCCTCAGCCGACAGAACTCCCTTTCTGGAGTTAGATCTGGAGAGATTTACAGTAATTTTGCGTAGTCGGGAGTGTTATAACTAGTAAAATTATCATTCGCAGAACTTTTCCTGAAGGATTCATTGAAACATTCTTAGTGGTTTGAAAATAAATATGGCGGGCGCATTATACTGAAGCCGACCTTCCACCTGCAATATTTATTTGAATGCGTCTTTATTGAGACGAAAGTTTTTACTGAAATGGTAAATTGTTGGTAATACACATTCATACTTCGTTAGTTCCTTTTTTATAGTAGTCAAACAATAGTTATCAACTTCAGAAAATGCATTATTATTCTTTGGTGAAAATATATTTTAATTTCCAAAACCTACATACATACACACGTATTTAAATCACTGTTATTATCATTATTTCACAATTTTTTCTCTGAAGTTTTTCTTTGCATATAACAGCAATTCAATCGCGGTGGGAAATGCAATGGACCTCCGCCATGTTTGTGGCTTCTCGCGACCGGTTGATTAATGTATTTACATATATTCACACTCATTAACACTTATTACAACTTCATACATGCATTTACATAATTAACTTAAACTTTTATTATAATTTTTGATATTTTGTTAATATCGCCCAGTGGCGCACACAGAAAAATATTTTGGGGGGTTTTCAATATCCAACGGAAAATTAAAAAAAAAAAATAATTAGTCCAGACAATTTTTACTTAAATTTATGTTTGGGAGTGGACCTAAGTATGCACACATTAAACAAAGGTACCTTTTAAATCTCAATTCATGGCATTTTCTCTGTCTTTAAACTAAAACTAACAAGTAAGGAAGCCTAAGTTCGAGTGGAATCGAACATTAGATACTCAGCTGTATGCTTTCATTGTTTGTTTGCGTTTGTTCGATTAGGGTGTATTTTATATGAATCGAGTGCCGCATAAAGTGGGCGCAGTTACGCCCATTTTCAAAATTTTTATCAATCATCCAACTAAGCATATAGATATTATTGTGAGTGCAAACTTGCAACTTCTAATCGTTACAAATTCCCAAAAAGTTTTTCAGAAATATCTTTGTTAAAAAGTAGGCGTGGTCATAAACCGATTTCGCTAAATTTTTGAGTATGTATTACCACAAGTTATTAAAGTGTACAAACTGATTTTCGTCATAATACATAAATTATTTGTCGAGTTATAGGCTCAGAAATCTCGTATATTCTTGCTTCTAAAAAGAGGCGGTGCCACGCCCATTTTCCAAAATATTCCTGTTTTTTGTTTTATGTCTATAGCTGGACTTCTACCACAAAATTTCAATGACTTATCTTTGTAATTGGCAGAGATATCGCTTAAAATGTTTCTATTAGGCCACTTTATAATTCCCATATATAAAAATGGGCGTGACCGTTAACCGATTTTGGCAATTTTTCGTCCAAACATTTGCCTAAGTAAGTAAATCACGCATACCAAATTTCATCGATATATCTGCTACGGTTTCTGAGTTATGACTTGTAAAACTTTAAATGTTTGCCCATCCATTTTCCAAAATTTCACCAAATTTCTTCATGAGGGCCTGAGCTCAATTCGTGGGTGAAATTTTGTCACTCCAGCTCTATTAGTGACTGAGATACCAAATATCCGATTATTTCTATATAGGAAAAGTGGGCGTGGTCATGGTCCGATTTCGCCCATTTTCAATACCAACCGTCCCAGTCTCGATACCAACTTGCATTTCAAATTTCATCAAAATATCTAAATTTTTGCGCGAGTTAGAGTGTTTACAGACGGACGGACGGACGGACGGACATGGCTCAATCGATTTCTCTTTTCACCCTGATCATTTTGATATATATAAGTCTATATCTATCTCGATTATTTCATTCTGTTACAATCCACCGTTATGTGATTAAAACTATAATACTCTGTGTGCTAGTACAGCTGAGTATAACAAACCTCAGCGCATACTTTTAGGGAAATGTCTCCACACTGCTTGTTTATAAACATAATCAGTAGTTGTTGACAAACATTGGCAATGTACATCCACGAATATTCATAGCTTTTACAACAAATATTTGTGCATGTACCATCTTTTATAAAATTATTTTTTGTATGGTGTTGTCAAATTTTGGGGGGGGGGGGGGTTTAACACTCCAAAGCCCCCCTGCGTTCGCCCCTGATATCGCCGCAACTAAATACTTGCGGCAAATATCATCATCTAGTGATGACCAAATAGACTTCCTCGAAGCAAACATTAGGTCACTATTTGATACGTTTGTGCCAACTGTTCACAAAGCAGTCAGTGATGCTAAACGACCATGGTTCAATAACCACATTAAAAACCTCATACACAAGCGCAACAATGCATATCGAATTTGGAAGCGATCAAAGTGCCAAGAAGACTATAACATATTTAAGTCACGCAGACGAAACGTCAATAAAGAAATTAAACAAAGAAAACTGCAATACTATGAGCATCGGTTCAGTACAGCAGTTGGCTCGAAGCACACTTGGGCGAAGATTCGTGAGATCGGAATTGGTAATAAAAACCAGACCAAATCTGACTTAATCAATGTTAACGCGTTAAATGAAAATTTTGTGAACTTGCCTGTTTCTGCAAGTAATATATGTTATGATGATTATAATTATAGTAAAAATGTTGAAATGTCCAGCTTCTGTTTTAACTGTGTCGATGATTGCGAAGTGGTTCAGTCTATTCTCAGTGTAAGGTCGAATGCTGCCGGACTTGATGGTATTCATCCTAAATTCCTAAAATGTATACTACCTAAAATTCTACCACATCTCACTTTCGCTTTGAATACCATCCTGACTACGTCCAATTTTCCAAATTCTTGGAAGAAAGCCAAGATAATCCCAATAATGAAAGCGAATGGTGACTATCGGCCGATTGCGATATTACCATACCTCTCAAAAGTCCTCGAGCGCATAATGCATCGCCAGATAAACTGTTTTCTGTGTGATAATTCCTTGTTGAACCCATTGCAGTCTGGGTTCAGATCTAACAGAAGCTGCACCACAGCTCTTTTAAATGTCTCGGACGATATAAGAACCAATATGGACAAAAATTGTGTAACATTCCTAACTTTGCTGGACCACTCCAAGGCTTTCGACTCTGTCGACCACAAACTTTTAGTCTTAAAACTAAAAAATATGTTTAACTTTTCTACCTCGGCGTCAACTCTTGTGAAAACATATCTACGTGATCGTTCTCAGGTGGTGTGTTCTGGTAATAATATATCTAGCTGTTTACCTATATCCAGAGGTGTCCCCCAAGGTTCCATTCTTGGCCCTTTACTGTTTGTGCTGTATATTAATGACCTGTTTAGTGTAATAAAACATAGTAAAGTCCATGTCTATGCAGATGATGTTCAACTGTATGTCTGTAGTCCCGTTGATAATGTCAATATTTATATAAACAAGTTAAATTCAGACCTGAGATCTATAAGCATGTGGGCTTCCAAAAATGGTTTAATTCTAAATCCAGATAAATCCCAGTGCATCGCAATATATAAAAAACTTTTAAAACTTGACGACTACCTGGATATTATGCTAAACAATTCTGTGATAAAATATGTTGACAATGTAAAAAATTTGGGGGTTACATTTAATAGAACACTGACGTGGAATAGTCACATTTATAATACTATAGGCAAGGTGTATGGTATGCTGAGAAACCTATGGACTATTCAGCATTTTACACCAATGAAAATCAGATTACTGCTTGTTAAATCGTACCTGTTACCGACGTTATTGTATGGTTGTGGGTTGTATGCTAGTTGTGATAGTAGCTTTGTTCAACAACTTTACTTGCAACAAGAGCACCAGTGACAAATTAAGAGTAAAAAACGAGTAAAAGAGAAAATTATCAACCAAAGTTATTGAACACAAAATCGTAAACATTTGCAAGTAAACAGCTGATGCGCTGTTTTCACAATTTAATTTTTAGATTAGGTTGTAATTGAAATCTTTGAAATTGAAAATGAATGTAAATAACTGAATTAGGAAGACGAAAATCTACTTTGGATATTCCATAACATCGTCAAGATTCCTTTTTGCGCTAATTTATTTAATATGCAATTAGAAATTTGCGATTAAAATGTTGGCATATTTCCAATTGCAATTTTTGTGATCATATGTTTTTGAAGCTTCTATTTTTTTTAAAGCTGCAAGTAGTTGCAAGTGAAAATTTTACTTGCAACTATTTTCAACTCTCTCGATGTCTTACTCTCCCAATTTGGGTCTCTTTTGCAAATTTTTTGGGTTATTGAACATAAAATTCGTAACTATTTATAAAAGCAATTAAAAACTTTGAGTTATTGAACAAAGCTAGTGTGTGTCGTAGTAAACTTCAGCGTTGCGTGATTCGAATCAATTTTGATTTTAAATCAACTTTCAAATAAAGAATCAACTTGATTCGTGATTCAAACTATTTTCAAATAAAAGATAATTTTTATTTGTGATTCATTTCTCAAAAGAATCAAAAATACCCTTTGATTCGTGATTCAAACCATTTTCAAATCAAAGATAATTTTTATTTGTGATTCGTTTCAAAAAAGAATCAAAAATACCCTTTGATTCGTGATTGAAACCATTTTCAAATCAAAGATAAATTTGATTTGTGATTCATTTCTCAAAAGAATCAAAAATCTTTTTTGATTCTTGATTCAAAAAATATCTTTGATTCGAATCAAATTTTTGATTCGAATCAAAAATTTGATTCGAATCAAAAATTTATTACGAATCTTGATTCAAAATATATTTTTGATTCGAATCAAAAATTTGATTCGAATCAAAAATTTTATTCGAATCAAAAATTTATTTAGAATCAAAAATACTGTAGCATATCAGAATTATTCAAGTACCTTCTCGGTAACTTAAAACACAAAAATGTATAAAATGCACCATAAGTGCAACAACAGCCAAATTGTATGCTGACGCCAAATATGTATATGTGTATGTATGTATGTACATATATACATATTTCTGACTGTCGTATTTACGCTTGTGCTACGCCGTACGTACATACATACATATGTATGGATGTGCATAGGCCCTGTAAAAATCATAGGATTATATGATCCATTTTGCGGTAGGTAGGAGTACTCTCAAAGTGATCATAAACATAGACCCAAGCGAGCGACTTGTTTATCTGCATCGGCTCGTAGTTAGCCGAACATTGCAACGAAAACGAAATGTATGTACATACATAGCGATAACGACGAAGCAAGTGCATACATTTGTATGTATGTATGTATGTATGTACATATGCCCTGTAAAAATCATAGGATTATATGATCCATTTTGTGGTAGGTAGGAGTACTTTCAAAGTGATCATAAACATAGACCCAAGCAAGCGACTCGTTTATCTGCATCGGCTCGTAGTTAGCCGAACATTGCTACAAAAACCGAATATATGTATATCGCGATAATGACGAAGCAAGTGCGTACATTTGTATGTATGTATGTATGTATGTATGTATGTACATACCCTGCAGGGAACTCGATAACTAGTGAGCAAAATTTCTAGTTCCGAACTAGCGAAAAGGTGTCAAAAGGGAACTAGATTAATTGTAGCTAGACCCTCACCAGTTCAGAAGGAGTGAATTGAGTGACCATTATTAGCACACTTTGATTTGTATGCAAGTGACAAAAATTCTACGAAAATTTTTCGTTCGTCCAATTACCGTCGGCTTTGTATATTTTTGCAATTCTCAGATGTTTAATGAAGCATTTTATATAAAGAGTTTTCTATTTGCATCTCTTATGAAATGAAATGTTCCCCTAATTATGCTTTTCCGATCCCTCAGGCTTATTTTTAATTTTTTTTTATTTTATTACTTTTTAAATATTATTGTAAATTTTTATAAAATAAATAAAAAAAAAATATTAGTTAAAAAAAAAGATTGAAAAAAAATTATCATCCACCTTTACACCGCCAGGATTCGAACCCGCGACCCTCAGATTGAAAGGCACATGCGTTAGCCAGTCGGCCATCGCGCCACTTGCATGAAGTGTGTCAAAGGCTGCACTTAAGCGGCAGATGCAAACCTGTAGAATTTGTAGGTACTTGTAGCTAGTTCAGAACTATCGAAATTGTGCCAATAAACGAACTAGTGTTAACTGTAGAATTTAGTACTAGTTCGGAACTATCGAAAATGTAGTGCAGAGAGGGACAATTGACACCGCCTAGGACATCGGCGTGTTAAATTCGCCAGTTGATAATATGCAAAAGTGATTTAGCTCGCACTAGTAGTGTCGAAAAATGCACTAGAAGCGACCTAGTTCGGAACTAGAGATTTTCCCTACAGGTTATGTATGCATGCTCGTTTGAACGTGCACGATCTGGTAATAAATAGACATTGAACGCAACACAACATGTTGGCGATTGCGCTAGAAAAATTTTATTATTTTATTTTTATTAAAGAAAAGCTTACTTATATATGTATGTAATCCTAATAATCAAATTGAATTGGCAGTCGTTCAAATCTGTTCAGCGATTATTAAATTTCATTAATTTTAGTACCTACTCCATGGATTAATCCCATGTAGGTACTCCATGGATTAATCCCATGTAGTTACTCCTTGGATTACTCGGGTGTCATGCGGAAATCGGAGTATGTGATCCCTGCCTAGGACATCGCCATGTTAAATGGACCATATTTTTTATATGAAATGTGACAGGTCGAGGAGTACTCGGTTGGTCCACAGTGAGTACTCTATACACGCGTGCATGGAGTACTCGGCTTTTTTGCAGGGTGCATGCTCGTTTGAACGTGCACGATTCAGTAATAAAGGGTAGGGATGCAAATTTTGAGGACCAACATCGATACATCGATGTTCGATGTATCGAAAAAATTACGCGACACAAAAAATGCTGGTGATTGCGCTAGAAAAATTTTATTATTTTATTTTAACTAAAGAAAAGCTTACTTATGAATGTATGTAAATTGAATTGGCAGTCTTTCAAAACTGTTCAGAGATTATTAAATTTCATTAATTTTAGTACCTACTCCGTAAATTAATCCCATGTGGGTAATCCTTGGATTACTCGGGTGTCATGCGGAAATGGGAGTATGTGATCCCTGCCTGGGACATCGCAATGTTAAATGGACCATATTTTTTATATGAAATGTGGCAGGTTGAGGAGTACTCGGTTGGTCCATAGCGGGTACTCTATACACGCGTGCATGGGGTACTCGGCTTTTTTGCAGGGGGCACTTGGGTGCATATGCATACATACATATGTATGTATATACCCTATAACACAGTGATAGTCATTTGATATATCATTTGAGGTGCACGTTTGATGGAAATTTCTGTCACACACTGCCTACAAGTTTCCATCATTTTTATATGGACGGTATGAAAAATGTGATTTATGTGTTCTCCAAATGATGTATCAAATGACTATCATTGCTATATGTGTTAGTGTTTGCTGAGAATGTGTTGGAGTTTCCACCATTCCTGTCTTACAGGGTATGTACATATGTATGTACATATCTCCCTGTAAAAATCATAGGGTTATATGATCCATTTTGTGGTAGGTAGGAGTACTTTCAAAGTGATCGTTTATCTGCATCGGCTCATAGTTAGCCGAACATTGCTACGAAAACCGAATGTATGTATGTATATCGCGATAACGACGAAGCAAGTGCGTACATTTGTATGTGTATGTATGTATGTATGTACATATGCATGCTCGTTTCAACGTGCACGATTTAGTAATAAAAAGACATTGAACGCGACAAATGTTGGTGATGGCGCTAGAAAAATTTTATTATTTTATTTTTATTAAAGAAAGGCTTACTTATATATGTATGTAATGCTAATAATCAAATTGAATTGACAGTAGTTCAAATCTGATCAGAGATAATTAAATTTCATTAATTTTAGTACCTACTCCATGAATTACTCCCATGTAGGTACTCCATGGATTAATCCTATGTAGGTACTCCTTGGATTACTCGGGTGTCATGCGGAAATCGGAGTATGTGATCCCTGCCTAGGACATCGCCATGTTAAATGGACCATATTTTTTATATGAAATGTGGCAGGTTGAGGAGTACTCGGTTGGTCCATAGCGAGTACTCTATACACGCGTGCATGGAGTACTCGGCTTGTTTGCAGGGTCTACATATAAGTAAGAATTAGAGTAGATATATGTACATGTATTATAGTAAATAAGTAGTACATAAGAAATTTTGTTTATAGGTAAATAAGAATCAATTTTACCAATAAATTCACTGATTGAATTGCTGTTCGTAAAGCAACACATCAAACCACTTTCGTTTAATTTGAACGGGTTTAAAATATGCATATGTATGTACCTATAGTGAATCTAAAATATATGTATTTCAAATAAAAGATACTTTTAGTACGAGATAATTTTGGGTAAATGCATTATTATTATTTATTTTTAAATTCTGTTATTTTATTCTTTTTTTGGGTTCATTCAATGTATGTAAAATATATAAAATATAAGTACATAAGTAAGTACATGTGTGTGGATATGTATAAGAGAAATTTACATATGTATGTATATTCATTTACATATTAAGGGGTAAGTACATATGTACATACATCATATATATGTAAGTATGTACATATGTATGTGTTAGATTACATCTGTATTTTATATGGAAATGAAGTCAGGAGGTAAGTGTTGGTCCCCATGCGAAAAAAAAGTTATAAAAGTCCCCCTAAATTTTAAGCTAATGCTGAGAGGGTTAAGAAACAAAAAAACGAATGGGAGTTGTTTTTAATATTTTCGTTTTTCAACAAAACCACAACAACGAAATCAAACTCTTATATACATGCATTATTAAAAGTCGTTTAAGTAACAATGAAAAAGAATAATTGAAAACCACTGGTTGAATTTAAAAGTATATGGGTTACTATACTTAAAACAATTCTACATACCCAGTAAACTTCAATCGAAAATGGGCAAGCTCGAAATTGATATTAGAGGCATGCTCTAGAAGACATTTTTCATAGAATTTAAAGCAGAATCCGATTTTTCTACGAACAGTATGGCTTAGAAAATTGACCCAGCCTAACGTATGCACATACATATTTACATATCGAAACCACTCTTTGTATGCATACACCTAACCATAATTCATTCATCCTTTCATTCAATTATTCGTTATATACCTACATATATGTATGTAAGTATATACATACATATGTATGCACAAATGCTTGGCTAAGCAACTGCGAAAATCTGCTTGCATTTCCTCCCATACAACGTAGACGTTTGTTGAAATTTTAGATTTTTTGCATTTCAACTCGCGGGGGTGGTGGGATCACGTACTAAGTATTTTTTTATTTGAAATAAAGTTTTGATTCAAAATAATTTTTTGATTCGAATCAAAAGTTTGATTCGAATCAAAAATTTTATTCGAATCAAATATTTGATTCGAATCAAAAATTTTATTCGAATCAAAAATTTGATTCGAATCAAAAATTTTATTCGAATCAAAAATTTGATTCGAATCAAAAATTTATTAAGAATCTTGATTCGAAATCAAGTTTGAATCAAGAATCAAAAAAGATTTTTGATTCTTTTAAGAAACGAATCACAAATCAATTTTATCTTTGATTTGAAAATAGTTTGAATCACGAATCAAAGGGTATTTCTGATTCTTTTGTGAAACGAATCACAAATAAAATTTATCTTTGATTTGAAAATAGTTTGAATCACGAATCAAAGGGTATTTCTGATTCTTTTTTGAAACGAATCACAAATAAAAATTATCTTTGATTTGAAAATATTTTAAATCAAGAATCAGAAAATATTTTTGATTAGTGATTCAGTCAAATCAAAATCACGCAACCCTGGTAAACTTAATGTATTATATAATAATATCGCCAGATACGTATATTGTAAAAGACGATATGACCACATCTCCGTGTTCGCGAGGCAAATTGCGTCAGTGCCCTTTAATGTCCTGTTAAAGTTTAAATGTTTAGTGTTACTTCAGAAGATCATTACCACACAGGAGCCACAATATCTCGCAGAACGACTTCAATCCTCGAAATCTACTAGATCGCTTAACATAATACCAATGAAATATAGTTGTTTGGCGACTGAACGTCAATACTTTGTTTTCTCTGTCCGCCTCTGGAACACCTTACCGCTAAAAATTCAAAGCATAAAGGAGACATTGCGCTTCAGATCTGCACTGCTTAACTTTTTCTTGGAACACTGCTAAATATAATGATTTCTTTCATGTTTCATCTATCTCTCCTCCGTATCCTTCCTAATTCTTATATAGCTATATAATATAGCATTGTACTGTTTAGTCCCTAAGGTTTTATGCATGTAATTAAATGGCTTATGTTTAAGTATATAATTTAGTTTTAAGATTTATGTATAGTCAACATTGTCACAAAACCCATGGTTGTATGTTTGACTTTAATAAATAAATAAATAATAAATAAATAAAATATCGGCACGGAAAACTGTCAAAATGTTCGTTCATTCGGTGTCCATAATGCCGATTTACCGAACTTCGAAAGATTCGTCGGGCCGTCGGTTGTCATAATGCCGATTTGCCGAAAACGTCATTTCGGTACCGCCGACGGTGTTCGTGATAGTGGCATATATTATTTGCGTTTTCATGTGTGTGTTTTCTTTAAAAATGTCAATGTGAAAGAGGAGAGAAATGAATTTCATGGTAAAATTTTTCCCAATTGGTTTTGTCTGACATTCGCACTTTTTAGTATACATACACAATTCGGCTCACATTTCCTTCTGTCTACCAAAAGCTATGTGTATCACCAACGCCGTCGACGGTACCGAACTGCCGAAAGCCACGGCGCCGAACTCATCGAAAATGGCATCAGCAACCCCGACGGTTCGAAGTTTAGTGTGGCCAAATATGTGAACTTTGTTCGAATCAGTGTTGTCAAGTACTGATGCGAAATTCAAGACAGGTAGGCGCAGCGGCGAATTCAGAAACTACTTTTTTTATTTAGAAAGGTACAGTGTAATGTCAAAAACAAAGCAAATTCACACTATGGCCAACAGGAATGGGCGAGTCCCAAGCGAATACAGATTTTAACCAAGGCGAAACATTATTTTGACATTAAACTATACCAATTACAATATTAAAGTTCTGAATTCACGTATGCGCCTACCTTTCTAAATCTGGCTGGCGGAATTGAGCGGGATTTTCTGACGTTTCTTATCTTTTTGATAAAAGCAAATACATCGTTAGTTTATTTTACTAAAAACTATTTATTTAAATAATAAAATAATGGATTCTATTGCGATTGCAGCTATATTAGTGGAGGATGAAAAGCAAAGGAATCTGATAAACGAGAGAAAGTTTTTAAGGGATCATAGCAATCCTTTTACTTTAAGTAAACAAGCGTAAATTTAATTAGAGGCTGAAAATAAAAATAATAGTCTTCATTTTGCGCGAAAGAAACCTTTACCTTGTCCTTTTTTCTGTTTTTCATAGAATTATTTTGAACTACATAAAAGCAAATTGTATACAAAAACAGGGGAAAATTTCAATAACAATGTACGCGGCACCGGAATTTTACGTTTCTTTTTTTTGGCGATAGATCACTAAAATGCAAACGAAATCTTGCGGAAACTTATAATTCATTAATAACACAGTATTTTTGCGTAGAGCACCCTTATGCACTGCGCCGCGCTTTGAAAAGTAACCCTCAGCCGACAGAACTCTTTTTTTGGAGTTAGATCTGGAGAGATTTACAGTAATTTTGCGTAGTCGGGAGTTTTAAAATTAGTAAAATTATCATTCGCAGAACTTTTCCTGAAGGATTCATTGAAACATTCTTAGTGGTTTGAAAATAAATATGGCTGGCGCATTATACTGAAGCCGACCTTCCACCACCTGCAATATTTATTTGAATGCGTCTTTATTGAGACGAAAGTTTTTACTGAAATGGTAAATTGTTGGTAATACACATTCATAATTCGTTAGTTGCTTTTTTATAGTAGTCAAACAATAATTATCAACTTCAGAAAATGCATTATTATTCTTTGGTGAAAATATATTTTAATTTCCAAAACCTAGACACACACGTATTTAAATCACTGTTATTATCATTATTTCACAATTTTTTCTCTGAAGTTTTTCTTTGCATATAACAGCAATTCAATCTCTTTGGAAAATGCAATGGACCCACGCCATGTTTGTGGCTTCTCGCGACCGGTTGATTAATATATTTACATATTTTCACACTTATTAACACTTATTCCAACTTCATACATGCATTTACACAATTTACTTAAACTTTTATTGTAATTTTTTGATATTTTGTTAATATCGCCGCAACCAAATACTTGCGGCAAATTTCGGCACGAAAAACTGTCAAAATGTTCGTTCATTCGGTGTTCATAATGCCGATTTACCGAACTTCGAAAGATTCGGCGCGCCGTCGGTTGTCATAATGCCGATTTGGCGAATTTGCCGTCATTTCGGTATCGCCGTCGGTGTTGGTGATATTGGCATATATCTCCAAAAGTGTTAACGTTTTTCCTGAATCCTTCAAGGAATGTTACTGTGTAACCTAAATCAAACGCAAGTCGTCAATTTAACGCACGCACGCAAATTTTTCATATGCGTTGAACCGGAATTGACTTGCGTGGGTGTTCAGATAAAGAAATAGAAAAATACAGAAAATCAGAGAAAATCTTGTTATTTTGTGGAATATGTACCTAACAGACACGATATCAAAAGCAAGTGTCAATTTTTTTGCAAACAATCACCCACAATGCTTAATTTCAACTGTCACGCAAAACAAAAATTGGGCGTCGAATATGCTTTTTACGCACGCCGTTCAATTTCGGTTACTCCCATACAAGTTGTATGGGCATGAGAAATTTTTGACAGTAAATTGACGGCGTGCGTTTGATTTAGGTTACACAGTTAGGCGAGATTTTTCCTTATCTAAATTTATTACTTTCATAAATATTTTACTAATATTAATAATAGAAGATTGTTGTTAAATAAACTAACACTATTATCCCCAATTTCTAAATGAAACACACTCCTAATCCTTAATATATTTTCACACGTAGGTTTATTAAGCTCGTCGCACCACTTTCACACACTTTCTTATTAATTTTATTTGCCGAATTTTACATTTTAATTGTTCGACCAACTTCTTTTGTACCTTTTCAATAATAATAATGGCCACCAACATACAATAGCGCTACCATATCTACCAAGTGTGGTGCACGATTCGGAGTCAATGAAATGAATAAATAAAGGCGAAGGCCGCCTACGCTGAAGGGTGTACTACGCAGAAGGACATCACCGTGGCGGTAGACAAATATGTTGTACATACTTCTACAGTGGTACATACATACATCTATTGATTCCATTCCATTGATAACTAACGTTTGATGTTTGAGGTTAGATCTCGAATGAACCTCAAGTTGCAAATTAAGAAAATGTTTATTGGGTAAACAAATGTACGTATGTGTGTGCACACATAAACAAGATTTCACACTTTATGGTTAAGGCCTTTCTCGCTGGTTATAATATCCGTAACGCAACGGATGGAGCTGTCACTTTAATATCTATTGTATGTGAACGGCATGTGATTGATTTTAGATTTCTTCCATTTTCTTACGGCAATTTCACAGTTCTCTTTGCAGTGAAAAAACAGAATGCCGTTAGCAAAAATTTTTTTTAACATTTTATAACCACATCTATTCCGGTTTACGATCCACTTTCATCGGAGGTGAATCGGAGCAAATGGCATTCTGCAATTCGATTGACGTCCGATGAACGTCAGATTTTTGCGAAGTTCGGAAATCGGCATTCTGGTTCACGATGGATCGGATTTTTGACAGTTTATCGGAGCGATTCTTTCCGTCAGCTTTTGTGTGTCGGAGGCAATAGAAATTTTGATTATTTTTGGAAATATTACCAATTTAATACAATTAAACTATGATTTTTAAACTTATGCAACATTATTATACAAAACGGGCTTGGTTTAGCTATGCTACTGGCCTTTTCTTTGCAAAATAAGTGAACAAAAGGAATCTGCTTTAGTACAATAGACTGAATTGAGGGAAATAAGTACAAGGAGTTTCAATGTATTGAACTTTTATTTAATAATAAAATTTATTTTCCTTTTTAGCAATATTTATATATTATTGTTTAATAAAAGCTTCTGAAAATAATTTTAAATGTGTTATTACTACGATGATGTAATATGGGTGAGTAGCGCAACTCGGGCATAATTTCTGCGCCAGGATGTACTCCTTTAAGCATTTTTGCCCGACTGTGCCTTTTTAAAGATTTAAAATATCGCCATGCGACATGACTTACAAACATTTGCACGAGAAACGTACTCACTTTCTATGTATGTCCGTTCATGCTCAACGAGTCCTGTAGCATGAATTTTCTACACGATATGTACATATTCATGATTTGATGGATCGCAACCTGGATCTCAAATTTGCTTTTATGTTTTGTGACCCATAAAAACGTTTTGATATGCGACCAGGTGGTGTCATCCATGGATTGCATCGTACTATATATAGTGTACCTAAAACATACCAACTGCAAGAGGTTTTCGCATGAAACTTTGTGGGAATAAGCTGTAAATGTTATTTTCACTAAAGTTGGCATTTTCATTGCCATTGAGTTCATGGAGTAGAGTCCAAAATTACTAATGTTTAAGGTGGAAATCGCAATAATGTACCACTGGTGTTAAAGGAAAATTTCTATATAATGAACCACGATCCTATCACAGATCATAAAAAAAAGTCGCTCTCGCCAGACGATTATAGTGCAAGAGATATTCCTTGTTAAAACAATGTGTATGTAGAAGATTTTTTGTGTCACCGGCCTTCGGCCGCCCTCAAAAAAACCTCAGCCGGCAGAATTATCCTTTTGGAAAACTTTAATATTATAATTTAATAATAGTTGAAAGCGTTAAAGGTAGATGAATTATCATCCAAAGAATATTTCCTGAAAGTTTCACTGAAAAATTTCTAGTAGTTTGTAAATAAATAAAATTGGTTCATTCTACCCAAGCTTAGCCGGTGTTAAGTTCCGAATTACAAGGTATTCTTGCATGAAACTTGGTGACAGTATTCTATATATGCCGTTTTCATATATGTTGGCACTTTTTTTATAATAGAAAGCAATATTTTAAAAAATTTAATTAAAATTAATGTCCAAATTCCTTTGTTCTTCCATTTATTTTTCCACTATATAAGCTGCTGCAGCAATGGAATCCATTTTTTAACCATTTAATATATTCTTTCTGAAAATGTAATCTAAAACTTACTGAAAATATAAATTTGCTGTCAAAAATACAAATGTGCTGTCAAATAATACATAGTATTTCGCATAAACGCTATCTAACACTGATTCGAACATAGTTTAACACTTAACAACACTTATGTTCGAAACGTCGTAAACCAGAATACCAATTTTCGTTTTGTCGTAGCAGTCGGCGTCGCCGCGATCGGAGTTCCGAGGGATTGTAGAATAGCTGTGTTTACCTTTTTTAAAAATTGTAAAAAAAAATTGTTTTTAATTAACTGGTAACAGATGCTGAAAAACGGATTACTTTTCTGAAATTGGCGTGATATAGTCCTTTGAGGTATAAAGTTTCAGCCCATTCTGGTGACTGCTTCCACTTATATCAACACATGTTCACAATGACTATTTTCATATAAAAATGCAAGAAAAACTCAGTTTTCTCGAAAGGAGTAACCGGTACCGAAAAACCGATTTCATTTTTGAAATTAGCATGGCATAATATTTCTAGGTGTGAAGTTCCAGCCAATTCTGACCACTCCTTCTATTTTTGTCCTTCATTTGTATGGAGTCGCGGTACTGTGCGGCGTGACGATATACATATGTACAAGTAATTCAGTGGCTAAGGTGTGGTTAACATTATTATGTTAATGTTGTGGTTATTGTGTAGCTAGTGCTACCAAAACAAATTTCCTTTTGTTTGGTTAATTCAGTGGCTAAGATGTGGTTATTTTGGAGCTAATTTTAGCTACTGCTACAACAAGCAAAAAATAGTTCCTCATTTTTTATTTTATATTTCTTTATATTACTGATTTTTTTTTATTTATATAAAATTTAATAAAAATTGAATAAAAATTCTTATTATATAATGTTTTACTATAATTAGATACCTAGATAATTATATGAAAATAAATCAATAAAATATACAATTATATGTAAAGTTAAAAAGTCGTTTGAAAATTTATTAATTTATTAATGTTGTCTAATTCCTTTCTGGCAGTGGGTGAATAGTATAGAATTGGAATTTTCGGCGTAATCCACTCACCACACAAAGTAATATTGCCATTCTCATCCGAATTGGTGCTGTCGGGCAGCCGAGGCTCTTGGGGATTATATAGCTTGCGTTGGAATGGTAGTACACGTATTCCCAGCCAGGCCGTGAAAAGCAGAGCGCCACGTGGCCCACATTCAATTAGATAGGCGCCAATCAATGCCTACCGATTTGTCTGCAACCATTGCCAAGAATATAATGGTATTAGTTGCGTTGTGGATATATTTTCTTTGCGAGTTGTTAGCTTACCCGGAATGCTATGCTGACGTTATTATATGTTTTTTGTATTTATTTTTTCTTTTTTAATTTTACGGCCCTCCAGAGCTCACGGTCCATCCAATCCAATTGCTATTTTTTTTAAATGGCGGTATGTTAATCGATTATGCACATTAGGGGTGTATCGGATTAGAATTTATCGAAATTTTCGATAGATCTGGTTAGCGCGGGCTGGCAGTGACCTTCTAGAAAATTACCGCTTTCGATACCGATACTTTGTGTATCGATCAAGAAAGCCAGCAATGCGCCGTATGCCTGTAGCAGAGCACTTCACAAAAATTGGGGCCTATCGACTCAACCAACACACTGGCTCTTCACGTCAGTTGTGCGTCCAATAATGCACTACGGAGTTCTAGTCTGGTGGACGGCACTTGATAAAAACGTGAATGCAAAAAAGCTAGAGGGTGTACAGAGGATTTCTAGTCTGTGCACAACGGGAGCGCTACGTACAACCCCCTCAGCGGCGCTCAATAGGAAACTCAATCTTTACTCCGCGGACCTTGTGACTAAAAGCGTAGCTGAAAAGACAGCGCTAAGGCTTAGAGTAACAGGACATTTTAATCAACGGCCATTTGAACACAGCAACATACGAGGACTAAACGCAGCTCTGACTACGTTACTCCCATAACCAACTTCAGCAGGGGACCACATGTAATAATAGAACAGGACGTGTGGAAGAAAGGACTACGATCCAATCGCCATTCCTTCAACTTATTTACAGACGGATCTAAGATGGACGAAAGGGTGGGAGCTGCAGTATTTTGCTCAGAGCTTGGGATACAAAAATCTTAGACTTCTGGACTACTGCAGTATCTTTCAAGCTGAGTTTTATGCTGCCTCAAAAGCGGCGGAACTTGCAGCTGAACTAACGTCCTCGAAATCTACACCTTTTTCAGTTGAAATTCAGAAAGTTCCAATTGATATTCAGAATTTCCATTTGAAATTCAGAAAATTACAATTGAAATTCAGAATTTCCATTTGAAATTCAGAAAGTTACAATTGAAATTCAGAAATTCCATTTGAAATTCAGAAAATTGCATTTGAAATTCAGAAAATTACAATTGAAATTCAGAAAATTACATTTGAAATTCAGAAAATTCCATTTGAAATTCGGAAAATTACATTTGAAATTCAGAAACCTCCTCACAGTACTCAAGAAGTTTTCTGAATTTCAATTGTTATTTTCTGAATTTTAAATGTAACTTTCTGAATTTCAAATGTAATTTTCTGAATTTCAAATGTAACTTTCCGAATTTCAATTGTAATTTTCTGAATTTCAAATGGAATTTTCTGAATTTCAAATGGAAGTTCTGAATGACGCGTCGCCGCGATCGGAGTTCCGAGGGATTGTAGAATAGCTGTGAATATAAAAATGAGCGAATTCGTTGAACGACTTAATAACGGCGTGCGTCGTCATGAAATCACCAACAAATTGAAAGTTTTAAGTAAATAAAGCACAATATTTACAGCTGTGGCAAATGTCAAAGACGTCAGTTAACGCACTATTTTAACTGCCCTGCGTTTGTCACCGTTCTCTATCGGTACGGCTTCCGTCCCGTTCCGTTATGCCTTTATAGCATGTTCATGGTGAGCCTGCGTTTTTCGTTTCGAAGGCATTTTTGCGTTTAGTCCAAAACGCAACATTAAATGTTACATTTCTCCATACAAATGCCACCACCAAAATGCAATTTAACGCAACTATTTTTTGCGTTTTGAATGCTAACGCGGAAAGCAACCCTGAAATCTTCGAAAAAATTTGCCATTCGAATGGAAAATAGTGGCAACACTCTGGCAATACAAGAACGAAATACCTACAAGATTACGCATATAGAGCCGCATGGGCATGGGCACACGAGCTCCATGATGACGTCACTCTACATGTAATGAACGAAAGTAAACAAAACAGAGATCAAAATTAATAACAAAGCGGTTGGTACGTTTGGTTTGCAAAATTAGTGTATTATATTATTACATATTTTGATAATTCTTGTTCTATTTTTTTAATTAGACAAAACAAAAAAATAAACCTCAACGCCTGATTGCGTAATCCTGGATATTAGATCCGATTGTTTCGAACTTCTCAAATGCGCATTTACAAAACGCGGCAGCATGAACACTTCTCGAAAAGCAATCTTCGAAAATGCAAAATGTTGCGTTTCAAATCCAGCATGAACATAGTATTAGTCTCGGAGGAAACCACTAAAAATATCACCCTTGTGCTTCTACCTTATAAGTGTACCCTGGTGGCAGGGTTTGGCCAGAGAACTTATAAAACCAGAGAAGGACCACGAACGGACAAACGTGTGAATAACGCACAATTTTACGCGGAGGAACTCACCACTACCACTTAACAGTACTAATTTCTGTAACAGAGTATTAACATAGATGAGAACCGAGCTGTAGAAACGAATGTTATTTAATTTTTGCACATCTGCTATTAAAAATAAAGCGATTTGCATAATTTCAATAATTTTCATACTAATTTTCGCTATTTTCAAAAAAAAAAATTCATAGAATATCATAAAAAAAATTAAGAAAACCGAAAAAATAAATTTCAGAAATATGACCATGTCACCGGGGACCTTGATTTTTCAACTGATCGATCATTTGATTCAGTTGATACATTCATTTGCGAAAAATTGTTGGTAGGTAAGTAGGTACATATGTACATATGTATGTATTTTGATAAATTATATGCCGGGTTGGTGTAGGTATAGGTACATAATTAAATAAAGAAAAACATAGATATGTAGATACATATGTTCATATGTATGTATATATGTATGTACATATGTAAAAATGAAAAAAATAATTAAATGCATACCTAAATATAAGCTTGTATTGCGCGCAATCAATATATCGACCCCTTTGCGTGATTTTATCGTAAGGGTCATTTTCTCGAAATTTACTTTTTGATGCAAATTTGTTCTACATCCCTCAGGGCATCACCTAGTAAAATATTGTAACTGAACTCTTTATAGTTGTACCAAAAATTGGCTTTGTTCTTCATCGTAAGGGACAATCTATACTTTTTCCTTGAGCTCGAAATTATCGTATCGCCCATATAAAAAATATTTTGAATATACATAGGTAGGCACATAGCTAGCAAGTAGGTAATTTTATGCACTATTTCTTTTGAAATTTAAAATAGAATATGAAGATTATTATAAGCTTAATGTAGCCATGGTACCATGATTATATGTATTTGGATTATCTTATAACCTTAAATGAGCTATTCTTGTACATACATACATATGTATGTATGTATATTTCGCTAGCTTAGAGTGCAAATTGTGTAAGTCCTTTTTTCAAATTTGTAGGAGAGACAAAAACAAAAAATAAAAAATTTCGATTTTCTGTTCATGTAAATATTTTGGACTTAGGTACCTAGATACACAATTTTCTTCGCCTTTTGGACTTACACAATTTGCGTATCCTGAATAACAACGAGTAGAAATTAACAAGTATCACAGATTTATTTAGCGTGGTGCGTATTGGATATTTCTATCGTTCTTTATAAAAATATACTTTTTCACTACGTTTTTTTTCTGGTATTCTACCAGGTTTTTTGTGTGAAGGCAGGAACGGATTTACATAGGGGCAACATCGGCAACTGCCCAGGGCGCCGTTTCAATAGGGGCGCCAAAACTAAGAGAAAGAAATTTTTTTTTTATTTTATTTATTTTTTTTTGAATATTACAACAAGAATGAAAGATTTTTTTCAATTTTTTACAGAGAAAAAATTAATCAAAGTACATTTCAGAACATTGGTATAGTTCTTAACCTTCGCCCCAGTGGGACTTACATATCGCTCATTTGCTGCATTTTCACTTTTCAAAATACACAACTTTTCAGGAAGGGTAATTTTGAGATTCAACCGCCATATGGTGCGCAAACATTATCAACATGCGCCCTGTGCCCTAAGAAAATGTTGCACTTTTCATGTGATGTATGAAACAAAAATAATGCAACCCCTTGTTCATATTAAAGGCAGAAAATGCTGCCCTGTGGTCGGGGAGAGTGCGACATTTTTTTCAATAGAATAATCAACCCTGAAAAAATTTGTGGAATCTATGTGGAACAGAACAAAAAAAATTGACAGCCCGATAAAAGTGCAGAATAAGTGCGACATTTTGGCCAGAATCGAAAACGCCATAAGTTTTAGCAGCTTGTGTGCAGTAAATAACGTGAAAGATTCAAATTTAATTGAAATTTCAAATTTAAAAATCAAGTAGGCATTGAAGTATTTTTTCGGGGAAATGCGCGAGCTCACTTTTTCAAAGGAAACTAAGATCTGAATATTTTCTGTTTCTGGTTAATTTGAATAGTTCGCGCCTCTATACAATGCGCTGCATACATTTTATGTAATCTTAAAAGTCGTTCCGAGTTAAAAACATCAAAAAAGTGCCAGTGAATTAATGTTTTTGTGAAAAAAGAAGAATGAGTGCAAATATGAAAAAGTTAAGCGGCGCAGCAAACAAAAAACGTGCAGCCGAGAAAGTGCAGAAATACAAATATTTACCAGCGTTACCGTTGAAAAATTTTCGTGGTGGCTAGATTTGTTTTAATTTGTGGCTAAAAATGGCTAAAAAATTTGGTTCGTGGCTAAAAATGGTGACTAAAAAATTTTGTTTCAAATTAATATGTTTTAAATTTATTTTTAAAATTCAGGCAAAAAACTATTGCAAACAATATAAGGAAAAAATCATAAATTTGTGTAAGAATAAAATATTCATACATAGTATGTACTTAACTATTCACATTCAATATCTATCATTATGTCGTCATCACTAATTGACTCTTTCTCTTCATAAATTAATTCTTTCTTCATTAATTTAATGAGATCTTCTGTTATTTCAAATTCATTGCAACATTGTTTTACATTCTTTAAGCCATTTCTTATAGTTAAAATTCAACATTGTAATGCTAGAGACACACATCGTGTCACTCTCATATTGTACTTTAATTGAAAATTTTCATAGTAAAGCCAAATCATAGTATTGATATTATAATATTTCTACCACATGTGTGTCTGAGGCATTAGATTCATTTTGTTTCGATTTTTGGTTTTGACAATATTCATTACGGAAAAGGTTCTTTCCTCTTCGGCGTTGCTAAGTGGTAGAAGTAGCAAACAATATACAAAGTCAGTTAGATCCTTATACGGACTTTCATCGACAGCCTACTATTTCACTAGCGAGTATCAACAGGCATTTATCGATAGTTGCGTTACTTGTTTTGTTTTTTAACACTTAAGGCCCTTGGCAACTTACAATCTGGATTGAGAGGAAGTGTATATGTGTAAGTGTCGGGTGATTGACGCAAATATCAAAAATTTTTATTTTCGTCGCCGCGAGCCAACAGCGAGCCGACAACAAGTACGTGTAGCACGACGGCTGCCGATTGCACTAACACACACAAAAAACAATCAAATTTGACTAACTCACTCAAAAAAAACACTCAAACTAGACAATCCAGATTGTAAGTTGCCAAGGGCCTTTAATCGATTTGTGATAATCGCTGAATTGAATTAGCGTTACCACATCTTTCCTATGTGCAAAATTATGGTTTATTACAAACGGTGCTAAAAACGTGGCTAGTGGCAAAACCCAAATTTTGGTGGCTAAAAAAACGGCTATGGCTAAATCTAGCCACCAAATGGCTAAAACGGCAACGCTGATATTTACTGTCAAAAATCCCTAAACTTGATTGTTTTTTTCAAACTCCTCGAAAAGAAAATGAATCGGTTGTTGATCATAACCAAAAAGGTAAAAATGCATAAGTCAATTGATCGACAGCTAGGTTAGCCCAGGTAGATTCTGGACCAGAAAGCCAGATTTCGCTACCTGGGAGGCACCCTACTGTCAAAAATTGTGAGTTTAGCTTCAGTACGAAACATTTTCTAAAATTGTTTTTCAGATTCGTATGATGAACTGCAATTTAATGATATTGCGAAATCTGTGCCACCTAATAATGAGGGTTTAAGAACAGATCATTTTGAAGGTTAGAAAATGGAAAGAATGTGGTACCTATATAAGAATCGAATCAAATTTTTTCAATCCACAAGTTGGCAAGTACGGTTTTTTTAATATTGGGGCGCGGCTTGATTTGTTTGCCCAGGGCGCTTCTAGAGGTAAATCCGCCCCTGTGTGAAGGAGATGGTCAAATACAGTTTTGCGTTGGTGTAAGCGAGCAAGCTATATTGAAAAAAACCAAACAAAATACCATCTAGGCGATTAAAAACCAACGGGCCAGCTTGTATTTCGATAGGTTTTTTGGCATTCGGTCATTTTTTCTGACAATTTTTCCAATTTGACAACCATAAAATAAATTATATTTAAAATAAAAAAATATATGGAAATACAAATTTTAAATTTGCCTCTTGTAAGCTTCTGCTTTGGCCGTAAGGGTAAAGAAGAAGTCCGCAAGAAAAATTATATTGCGTACTGGCTATTCTGCCCTTTGGGTTTCATAACTTTTTTATTTGAGTAATTTAAATCAAATTTCCAAAAAAAAAATTTTTTTAAATAAATATTATTTTTGAGGGACTATTTGTCTCTTTTCAAACTATAGAATAATTGTTTTTGTATTTTGACTTTCGGTGGGTTTTCAAAACCAAAAAAACCAGGGAAAAAATGTAGTGTCATATAGGCATAAGCTAGCGATAGTGATGGGCGAGTCCGAGATGTTTAGACAATCGAGAGAATCGCCATCGTTGCAAAATCACAATCGAGTCAAAAGTTGACTCGCTCCTCGACTACACAATCGAGATGTTTTGCGATTGTTCCGAGTCGGCGAGTCGGAGGTTGTTTCGATGACTTCTCGACTACACAATCGAGATGTTTTCGAGATTGTTCCGAGTCGGTGGGCCGGCTGTTGTTTTGGTGATATGTTTAAGTTGATTAAATAAACTGAATAAGCGTTGTTGATGAAGAAGGTAGGAGTTTTAATGGAAGTGAGGCAAATGCATAAATAAATGAACGAAATTGAAAAATATGCTATATGTAGACAATGCATTTTTGCAATCACAACTAAAGAGTATCGTGCATAATAATAATAAACTAGAGTGCTGCCTACTGTCGAAACTCGACAGTTTTTCTAGAAGTTTTCTTATGACTAAGGTGCAACTATAGTTTTTGTATAATTGTTTGTTGTTATTGTCACTGTTACTATTTTGTTGTTGTTCCTGTTGATGCTGTTCCTTTTGTTGTTACTTTCACTGATACTATTCTGCTTTTGTTGTTGTCGTTAATCGTTTTCATACATGATCCAAATAAAAGGTCATGTCAGTTCGCTGGCCGCCATATTTCTTTCAGTTTTAGAAAAAAGTATCAGGTCCTCATATGTCATTTCCTTTTGCAATTGGCACATCTGTTTGTTTGGTGTTAGCGGCTTTATTGGTCCTGTGACGTAAGCAGTATTTGACATTTCCGCCTACTGGCATTACCGTCTCAATATATACCGTGGTTTTCATAATTCTTCTACCTACTTCTTTCTTTCTATTTCTACTATTTTCTTTCCTATTTATTCTTTCTTATCCTTCTTATTACTTGACCTTATGTTTTTGTTTTAGTGCTTTTGATAGAATTAGACGCAGTTTTGTGTTAATTCATTTCGACAACGTGCTTACACTTCGTTGATTTATTGAAGAAGGGAAAAAGATTTAGTGACGATACATAGATAAGAGAATAGATTATCGATAACTCATTTGATTATTTTAGATTACAATTCATTTCGATTTTCAACACTCCCACTTAATCAATGAGTTAAAATAATTTACTTATTTAAATAATAATGCAAACAATATTCAATTACATAATTCAAAATTTATAACTTTAGACCCATTCCTTTCGAGCAAGGCTGCTCAACAAAATAAACAAAAAAAATTTGTTTCAATAAACATATAAAAAAAATATCAAAAATTTATATTGCTTTGCTGCTTATCAAAACCAAAATATTTCCGATTCCAAAATTATCAATAAAATTGTATCAAAATTAATTTTGCTAATTTGATATCAAAACAAAATAACAAAAAGGATTTCGTTTTGTTTATGTTTGTTTGTTTGTTGCTAAGATATACATACGTATGTATGTACATATGTATGTATGAATACATATTTATATGATAGGTTTTCAGTTTTTTTTTTATAGGCACAGGAAACAAAATTATTTTGGTAATCAATTTTTTGTTTGCAGCTGAAACAATATTTTTAAAAAAATTTTGTTTCGGCAATTATCGAAACGAAAAAAATTTTGATAATTTTTTTGATTTTTGTTGAAGCAATTTGAATTTAGTTAAATTTTTTATGCTTTTAAAATGAAAAGTTTCAACATAAACAAAATTATTTTTTGTTTATCGTTAAAAATATCAATAAATTTCAGCCCTGCTTTCGAGCAAAATATATATTTTTTTCAACAGGCACCGCCTTATAGGCTATTTACATATACGAGATTATCTAATTTTTTCGAGGTTTGCACAAAATCTTCGATTGAAATTCGAGATTTGCCATACAAAAATCCACTACCAAAAATTCGAGATTTTAAATGAATCTCGGATTATGACGATACTTTTCTGCATACAACCCTGTGTTTTTCATGTTATCGATATTTTTTTGCCGAATTTGGGAGAAACGTCAAAATGAAAAGTAAACAAAATGGACGCCAGTAAGCATTGCCCAATAAGAATCGTATCGCAATAGTAAGTTGCTCTTCTTCTTTCTGTTTTATAGGTTATGAAATTATCGTCTTTTTTTTAGTTATACATTCTTTAACGTGTTAATCGTGCAATAGCTTGTGTGTTTGCTAGCGTTTTTTCAAGTTAAATAAACACAAAATATCTGCTTTTTACATTCATGAAAACATCCATCGAACGGTAGTTTCCTATTCTCTTTTGACTGCTACGACCATATTATTATTGGGTCATGCAGGTAAGGAATATTGACAGTTGATAATCATCTCCCAGCAAATCTAGATTTCATGTTATATGTAAACGGGTGCATTATCCAAAGGAGATTTATGGCTAATCACGTTATATGTAAACATGGCATTACTGCTTGCCCAGAATGTTGTACTACAGCTACGGACTACATAGCTTACTACATCAGCTGATGACTGATTTTGTGGCAACGCTCGAAAACGTGAACACAATGGTGTAGCTCAGTGTATCTCATATATGTCATCTTTTTTATATTTTTGTACAGGGGATTCCTTAAATTCCATAAAAACTCTTTATTTTTTACAAGTTCAATTAATTTTTCCGTTTCTTCGTCCTTCATTTCGAATTTCCGTCATTAAAAATTGAGCTGTCACACTGTAGCGCGCTACAAAGTTAAAGTTAACTCTACTTCTACTACAGCCACAACTACACGCTACAGACACAGCTACACATTGTGGGCATTGCAATGCAATTGTACTGTTTTAACTTTTGACAGCTCTTACTACGTACTACAGCCACACCATTCTGGGCAAGCAGTTAGTCAGGCAATCCGCAATCATTTCATCAGTATTGACTTTCACTATTTTGATCAGATTTTTCTTAACATAGTCTCTAATAAAATGATGTCGAATCGATATGTGTTTTACTCTTGGACTAAATACTCCAGTGTCTGTTAAGTCGACGGCTCCTTTATTATCGCAATGTAGCTCCAATGATTCCATGCTATTACCAGTTATTTCATGTGTTAATTGACTTATACTATGTTCATGCTGGATTTGAAACGCAACATTTTGCATTTTCGAAGATGGCTTTTCGAAAAGTGTTCATGCTGCCGCGTTTTGTAAATGCGCATTTGAGAAGTTCGAAACAAACGGAGCTAATATCCCAGATTACGCAATCAGGTGTAGAGGTTTATTTTTTTGTTTTGTCTAATTAAAAAAATAGAACAAGAATTTGCAAAATATGTAATAATATAATACACTAATTTTGCATGGTGGAATTATATGTATATGGTGGTGGTAAATGGGCAACAACAAAATTTACTGTTATGTACTGATCTGTCAAATGCAAAAACACGTGCTTTTCTTTGTTTTGTTTACTTATTGAAATTCGTGCAATTTATGAATCGGCTCGAAAAGTTTCTTCAAAATGGCTGACAAGCGTTCACCGCTTGAAATAATGAAAAATAATTATATAATATCAACACAGAAATCACACAAAGTGTATAATAATATAATAATAGCCTCAGAAAAACTAGTTGCTTACGCGATTTCACTACTTTTCTTGGAAATATGTATAGAAGACATAAAGCAAAACAATAATGGCTGAAAATTTGGCACATTTGTACATCAGCTGATTAATAGGGATGGCAACAATAACCGGAAAAACGATTATAATCGGTTAATTTCTTTCGGTTAACGGTTGATATGTATCGGTTTTTTCATTTTGATTATTTTTTCGATTAACCTTTTTCCTCTCAAGTCGAAAATAATCGAAAGGAAATAATCGAAGTTGAGAATTTCCGCCCTTTTCATCCGAGTCCGAATTCGGTTACCTACGGTTTTGTGAGTATATCCAAAAAAACCGCAATAAATGTTCCCTCCAGTTCCCGAATAGACGATTTTATCGTCATTCTGACGATTTTTCCTAATAAATGATGAGTTTTTTTCGTTTATTATATATTTCTTTTTAAGGAATAATTGTAGTCGAAAAACGGTTATAATCGGTTAGTTTCCCACAATTATTCGCGATTAATAATCGAACGCTTTCGATTAACCTAAAAAGCGGTTAATCGGTTATTTCATTTTTTTTGCCATTCTTACTGATTAATAAGTAAGAAGCATAACTTCATTTGATTCCACCATATTATAATTCCACCATGCTAATTTTGCAAACCAAACGTACCAACCGCTTTGGTATTAATTTTGATTTCTGTTTTGTTTACTTTCGTTCATTACATGTAGAGTGACGTCATCATGGAGCTCGTGTGCCCATGCTCATGCTGCTCTATATGCGTATTTCGTTCTTGTATTGCCAGAGTGTTGCCACTATTTTCCATTCGAATGGCAAATTTTTTCGAAGATTTCAGGGTTGCTTTCTGCGTTAGCATTCAAAACGCAAAAAAATAGTTGCGTTAAGTTGCATTTTGGTGGTGGCATTTGTATGGAGAAATGTAACATTTAATGTTGCGTTTTGGACTAAACGCAAAAATGCCTCCGAAACGCAAAACGCAGGCTCACCATGAACATGCTATTAGCCACAATGCCTCTTGAGTTGCTGCCGATAAACTCATATATTCTGCTTCACAGGTGCTTAATGCAACCGTTGGCTGCTTCTTGCTAGCCCATGTTACTGCTGCTTCTTGCCATAAAAAAACGTATCCACTGCATGACTTAAAGCTTGAGCCCCAATCAGAGTCAGCGTACCCATGTAGATTGCTAGCATCTTTGGTATAAGTGAGTATCGTAAGTAGAGTACCTTTCAAATATCTCATAAGCCGCTTAACTGCCTTCCAATGTGCCATGCCAGGATTCTTGTTGAATTGACTCAAATTAGTTATGCTAAATTAGATATCCGGTCGAGTACACTGTGCCAGATACATGATGCTACCAATAGCCTCTTGGTACGGTATTGATCGCATCTCCTCAATCTCTCCATCATTTGTAGGGGAAATTTCCGAAGTTAGCTTCTGATTTGGGTCACTTGGTATTCTCACCGAGTCACAATCAAACATATTAAATTTGCGCAAAACTAATTCGGTATACTTTTGTTGATCCAAACTAAGAACACCTTTTTTATAATCGTACTCAATGCGAATCCCTAGTACACTAGATGCTTTACCCAAGTCTTTCATGAGGAAATTCCTTTTTAGAGTCGACTTAAGTTGATCCTTCCAGGCTGTATTATTAAAAAAGATCAACAAGTCATCGACATATACTGCAATGACCACAGTAGAGTTATTGTTGTGTCTTACATAAACGCACGAGTCCATTTTACACCGCTTGTAACCAGCTCGCTGCAAGACGTCATTCAGTTTCACGTTCCATTGTCTACTGGCCTGTATTAAGCCATACAATGCCTTTTTTAATTTGCACACACGCACGCGTTAAAACCTTCAGGTTGGCGCATGTATATCGTTTCATGCACATCACCGTGCAAAAATGCTGTTACAACATCCATTTGTTCAATATCCCACCGGTGTTTTACGGACATCGCCATAAGCAATCGTATCGAAGAATATCGAACTACTGGTGAAAAAGTATGCATGTAGTCAATACCTTCCCGCTGATCAAAGCCTTTTGCGACCAATCGCGCCTTATACCGAGCTAGTTTACCATTTGAGTCCATCTTACGCTTATAAACCCATTTACAGTTGATGGCTTTGTAGCCATCTGGTAAATTTTCTAGTTTCCAGGTGCCATTATCGATTAGCGATCGGTATTCTTCATTCATTGCAGCCATCCACTGCAACTTTTCGTCACTATTAATAGCCTCATTAAATGTAATAGGCTCACTATTTACTGCCGTTAACATATTACGCTCTTTAATGTTTGCAGCCAAATGCGTAACAGGATCTCCGAAAAAATTCGGTTGTCTTGTGTCTCTATCCGATCGCCGAATAATCTGCCCATCGGTGTTGTCATTATTTTCGACTTTGCTGTCCTAGAATGTACTGTCATCTGCGTCAGAGTACATCGATTCTATGGAGCTGCCAAGCGTTTCCTCACGAGAATGTTGATCGTTGCTTTCTTCATTGATACTATTTTGCTCAGCTTGTATGTTATCGTAGATTGCAACATTGTCTTGGCCATGTTGCACGCCAGTTACACTATTTTCGGAAACATTACTTACGACATTGTTTTGGCCATGTCGTACGCCTCCCTCGCAGCTCGCAACATTGTTTTGGCCATGTTGCATGCCATCACTACTCTCATCGGACTCAAATATATCCGGAGCAAATTCAAACATTTTCTTTTCTGAATTTAACTCAAAACTGGTGTTTTGTTCAATAACTTCAACATCTCTGCTTGCAATTACTTGGTTGGTTTCTTTATCCAATAAACGATATGCCTTCTGTGATTCGCAATACCCGACGAAGATATATTCCTTCGATTTCGCATCGAATTTCAAACGCTTTTCCTTAGGTATGAATACCATTGCACGTGAGCCAAAAACCTTATGAACCACGCCATATCTCTATTGGAGATTTACCCGATAAAACAGCTGATGAAGTATGATTCTTCAGGTAAGCTGCCGTATTCATAGCTTCGGCCCAATATCTTTTTAGCATCTTGAAGCATGCATCTTGCTTTTTCTGTAAGCGTACGAATGGTCCTCTCGGCCAAACCATTCTGTTGTGGTGTGTAAGGCACGGACGTTTGGTGTTCAATGCCAAACTTTTCAAAAAACGTTTTAAATTTACCACAGCAAAATTCAGTGCCATTGTCACTACGAAACGTTTTTATTTTTGCACCAGTTTGGTTTTCCACTAACGCTTTAAACGAACAAAACTTGCCAAAGGCCTCATTTTTATGTTTCAACATATAAACGAAGGTTCTGCGACTAAAATCGTCAACGAGTACTAAGCAATAATTACTGCCACCAATAGAGCTGCATTCCATTTTTCCAGCTAAATCCGCATGTATTATCTCCAACAAATGTGTCGCTCTCGATCCGTTCTTTTGAAATGGTTTTCTTGAAAACTTGCCTTTACAGCAAGCAACACATGCTTCACTATCATTTTCAATAAAAGACATACCATTTACACCACCATTTCTCATGACCCTTAAATCGTGGGCATTTACATGGCCAAGCCTTCGATGCCACAAATTCATCGAATTATCTACTTTGATCGTAGCCAGTGCTACCTTTTCCACCGAATCTAATTTATACAAGCCGCCAACTAATGACCCTGTTGCTAATAACTGCCCGCTTTTGTTTCGAACTGTGCAACCATCGGAGGAAAAGTTTACCAGAAAACCTTTTTCGCTTATTTTACTTACAGAAAGTAGATTTGTTGTCAAACTCGGAACATACAACACATCGTTTATCTCAATGATCACGTGTACCCCTTCAACACCAATTTTGAGGTTAGTCACACCACTAAATTCAACTTGCATTAAACTATTATTTGCTGCTCGTACACCTGCCATAGCATACTCATTTTGTCCACTTAACCATTCTCTGTGCATAGTCATATGGTTAGTAGCACCGGAATCAAAATACCAATCATTCGAGTCAAAACTGCCATTTAAAAATACTGCACTGAAGGCTAGGTTCACTTGTTCTTGTTGTTTGGTGTTGGCTTTATTTTTACCTTTAAAATTCGATTTACTTTCACTTACCCTCTTAGCTTTAGCTGGACAACAAGCTGCAAAATGACCTTTCTGGTGACACGAATAGCATGTGACACCAGACCAGACGAAAACGTTCTTTACTCTTTGCTAAAGAGCCTTTTGGTCGTTTACTGCCGATGATGTACTTTCTTGTAGTAATTTTGTTTTTATGATATCACTTGAAAGTGATTTTTCAAGCCCCTCAAGAGCCATGATCATCGGTTGGTATTCGTCAGTTAAACCACAAAGTAGGAACACTGCTAACCACTCATCAGACACGGCAAACCCAAGATCAGTCATCTGTTGCGTAGCCGACATTATTTCAGACACATATGTGTTCATTGAATCACAATTCTGTAGCTTTGTATTAACAACACGTTTCATTAGCGTTATTCTTCGAGCTAAACCAGTGTCTTCGAATGTTTTTTTTTTAAATTGTCCCATATATTCTTCACATTTGACTCTGATTGCACGTGGACAAAGATTGACTTATCAATACCCTTTGCACACTTTTTTGGATTCGCTTCTTCGCCGGTCAAACATAAAGAAAGGTCTTCCAACGCTAAATAATTTTCAATTGAGTATTTCCATGAAGAGAAATTCTCGCGCCCCTTTTCAATTGAAGCCAAAATCGAAGTCGACATTTCAAGATCTTTACCTTCAGTACACTCGTTTCCAAAATCTTTTTCTTTTTCTTAGCTTTTTGTCGTAGCTCTTCTTGGCTTTTCGTCGATTCACCTGTTCGCTTCTCTGTCTTAACGTTTGTTGTTGCGCTCAGCTCGTCCTCATGAACATTACCATCCATGCGGCTACTATATGTAGGTATATAGCGAACGTACGTACATACATATACGAAAAAGTATTAAATTTGGAATTGCTTAACCGCACTTGACTCCGTTGATACGAACTTCGTTGAATTTATTTATTATTGAGGTATTTTGATGCTATAATAAATTAACTGAGGGCCTGGGCCCATAACCTGATAGAATTAGACGCAGTTTTGTGTTAATTCATTTCGACAACGTGCTTACACTTCGTTGATTTATTGAAGAAGGGAAAAAGATTTAGTGACGATACATAGATAAGAGAATAGATTATCGATAACTCATTTGATTATTTTAGATTGCAATTCATTCGATTTTCAACAGCTTTTGCTACCTTTTTACGTTTCTACTTCTTTGAAACTACACACCACATCCAGCCAAACATGTTCAGAATTGCATGGTAAGTTTGGTGAAAACGCACAAAGTCAGCTACATATGCTTGCGCATTGCGAGTCCGAGATGTTGTAGGGTTTCTTTGAAAACGAGAGGAATCGTTGGCAAGTCCGAGATGTTTTAGCGATTGTTTCGACTGACGGCCATTTACGACTTGACTTTGATACGAATGAAAACCATCTAGAGCATTCGAGATGTTTCAACAATCGAGAGAATCGAATAAAACATCTCGGACTCCCCATCACTAATGCAATTGAAGAGGGTTGCAGTTTTGTTTTAATCTCGAGTTTTTCGAAGTCATTTCGAGGAATTAATGTAAATCCTACACCCGAATCTACATAAAATTTTTGAGGTCTACTATTTATTTCAACAGTTGCGTAATATCTACCCACATCGTTCTTGAGATCGCCCTGTTGACTGTTGTAAAGATCTACTAAGTATTTGGTTTATACCGTATACCTGGTGTACTGCCTCATCGTGGTCATTCGTTTTATGTTTTGAATTGTTGTTTGACTTATTCACCAAACTTTTCAGATATACTTGTTGCACGTGCGTTCTTTTGCCACATGATTTGCATTTAAGGTTATGCCGATTTGTTCGGCATTCTTTCGTTTTATGGTTGGCCTTCCCGCAGCGTATGCATAAATTATCTATGTCGAGGTGCTTGAAATTTATTTTTGAACTTGCTCGCCTTGACGGCCTTGAAGACGATCGATTTCGTGACGGATTCCTGATACGGTTGGTAAGTACGTGTTTGGGATGTACCTTGTTGATTTCAGTTAGTGCACCTTGTGGTTTTGCATTGAGTTCACGGCTATCTATCTTAGATGCTTCTAAAGAGAGTGCCTTTTGTACAAGTTTTTCAAAATCTGATTCCTCTGACTGTATTCCTGTAATAAACTGATTCCTGTAATAAACTGAGCCCGGAGAAAAATGTTGTAAATGTCAGCATTGCATTGGCATGCCGATACAAACGCACAGTCATTTACGTGGCATCGGAGCAGTGCTACAAAACTTGCTATTGATTGCTCTTCACTTTGATATGTTGAAAGGAACCGGTGCTGTATTACCAATATGTTCGTCTTGGGACACAAGTGTTTCTAGTTTCGCCACCAATCCATCGTATTTTAGATCTTTTATGTTTTTCGGGGCGATCAACGACACTAATAACACTGTGGAATAGGGTAGCAAAACTTAGATCAGGGGTGAAAATAGAGGCTAAATTAGAAGACTCGTATCGCGGCGTTTGTTTATGTTAGTTCGAATTTGTTTTTAATCGACCTTTGAACTTTGCAGTTAAATGCCGATTTTCAGCATATTATTTGTATGGTTTTGTGGCTATAACTCGTCGACTAATTGATATTTTTTTCAATCTATTAAATTCAAATTATTGCTAGAGACCTGTGAAACAACTAAAATTTAAAAAAAACAAGTAAGGAAGCCTATGTTCGAGTGGAATCGAACATTAGATACTCAGCTGTATTTATTGTTTCTTGTCTATTGTGGACGCACTCTAAAGCTGATTCCACATAGAACTTTGTGTTGCGATACGTGACACTTTCTGCGTGACAGCTGAGATTAAAATACATGTATCTATATGAGGTTTCTCACATAACAAAAAGTAACGCAACGCCGAAGTTACGTAAAGCACAAAGTTGCCCAAATCTCAACTTTTGGGGGCGTTGAATTTTTTTTCAGTTTCACTTTAATTCAAATGTAAATAAACAAATTTAAATTTCACACAATTGAAAAATAATTTAATAGATTTTTATTTTCTTATTTACTTTTTTGTAAATAAAACGGAGAATGAAAGATTTTTCAGAAAATAAATATTTTTTGAGTGATGTTGCAGCGTTCATTGTGGCGTAGTTATTCAGTTTTGCGTTGTTTGACATAGAAAGCGGCGTAACGCAAAGCGGAAAAAGTTTTATGTGGAATCAGCTTAAGAGCGCTTTCACATTACTCGGTGCGGTATCGGATCAACATTTTTGGTTTTTACCGAAAGTATACCGAAACCTTACCGACCACATGTATTTCAATTGGCACTTTCACATTAGTGTTGCATACATGAAATCGGAGCGGATCAATTTCGGTATACCGCAACGCAAAATTTGAGGAATTACTGCATACTTTTTTGCGGCGTGATAAAAGAAGAAGAAGAAAGTCAGTAAAAAACTCGTTTCGGCTATAAATGTAGCAAGTTATAATGTCTTCGTCTTCGCTAGAAGACATTATTGTTATTATTGAGTGATTTGTTGAAAAACACAGCAACGCGGAATCGTAGCAGATATATCGATGAAATTTGGTATGCGTGATTTACTTACCTAAGCAAACGTCTGGAGGGAAAACTATCAAAATTGGTTGACGGCCACGCCCACTTTTATATATGGGTATTATAAAGTGACCTAATAAAAACATTTTAAGCGTGGGCGTGGCTACTGATTTTTCGTGCCCCGTACTGATGGCTTTAAAAACCTTAAGAAATACTGATTTTTTGGATTTTGTACTGATTTGTACTGATTTTTAGCCGACAATAAAAAAAATAATTTTTATCACCCTGCACTGTTTTTAATTTTCCAACTGTTTTCATTTGACGTTTGCAATGCCGTGGTTATGCTTACGACAATACTCTAAAAGCAACGTGTAATTATTGTTGTTCACTCCGACGAGTGAGTGAATTTTCGGACTCTCACATCGATCAAATTTGTTTGGTGAAACAAACACCCAGCACGCCGAGGTTTCGGGGTAATAATGTGTTATGATGTGTATGTGCGTTCTAATCATCGATTTAACAACCTCTCACCGATGATGAAAATGTATCCGAATTTCATCGGTGTTTTGCTGGCAAGCATCACCACGGCATAACCATGAAACAATTAGGAAGGAGGAAGCAACGCGAACGTTAAATGTCATAGAAACATAATAGAAACATGATTGACAGTTAACGACACGGAAACAAAAACAAAATGCCAGTAATAAAGACGATTTTTTCCGCATATATTGTTTTTTTTTTGTTGGAAGGCAATGTACTGATTATTTCGGGAAAGGTATCTGGCAACCCTACATACAGCTGAGCATCTAATGTTCGATTCCACTCGAACTTAGGCTTCCTTACTTGTTTTTTTTTTTTTTTTTAATTTTAGTTGTTTCACAGGTCTCTAGCAATAATTTGACTTTAATAGATTGAAAAAATATCAATTAGTCGACGAGTTATAGCCAAAAAACCATACAAACAATATGCAGAAAATCGACATTTGACTGCAAAGTTCAAAGGTCGATTAAAAAAAAATTCGAACTAACATAAGCAAACGCCGCGATACGGGTCTTCTAATTTAGCCTCTATTTCACCCTGACTTTTAGAATCGACCTAAATATTCGAACCGAACGTAGGTCTACGGTTAAATGCGTATTGCTAAGGTGATTGACGTTTTTTATGGGTACTGATTTGCTTAAACTATTAAAGCGTCTAAGTGCATTACATGAAATATTTGAACAAGTTCGGTTCGTGGACTTAAACGAATTTGATATGTATCGACACAATGATCTCATATATTTTTATGTATAAATGCTGCCAAGTCTTATGTTTTGCCCATTAGTAACAGTGAAATATATGTTGAAGATATTCCTAAGCTTACCATTGGTAACAGTATTTTAATGTTTAGCTCCAAGATACAAAATTTAGGCTTTGTTGTGAATTCTGTGTTAACTTGTGCAGACCATATTAATAAAGTATAAGTAGTGTGTATGTTGTATTGCGCAAGTTAAAAATGTCTGCCTCGTATACGCCTCTAAATATAAGAAAGAAGCTTGCTGTTCAACTTATTTTGCCACATATCAGTTATTGTGAACTTGTTTACAGCAAGCTTGACTCTGTTTCGTCGCACAAAATTGAAGTTGCATTCAACAATATAACGCGTTATGTTTATGTACTCAAAAGATATGACCACATTTCACCGTGGAAAACTGAAATTCTTGGATGTAGCATATTAGATTACCTTGCGGCAAGAAATTGTATATTCCTGTACAAACTTATTGTATATAAATGTCCCAATTATCTGTATGAAAAACTTAAGTTTACCAGATCAAATAGACATCAAAATCTGATTATTCCCAAATATGTGTACCTGTCTTCGTCAAGGCTGTTTTTCATTAATGCTGTGAGACTTTGGAATTCTATTCCTGAGTACATTAAGGTGACTCTCAGTAGGAGCAACTACAGAAAGGTGATTCACAATTATTGCAAGTCAATTAATAAAATTAAATAACTTATTGCAATTTAACTCCTCTCTCTTCTTGATGTTTTTTTTTTTCTATTCTATTCTTTTATCATCTATCTACCCAATGTATTTATTTATCTAAAGTTCCTATCTTTGTATATTTACTCTTTGATTTATATACGTAATTTATATTAAATGTATCTAGTTTTTAAGAAATTAATGTTAAATATCAGAATTTGTTACCACCTACCAGATGTACTATAAAAGCCCTAAATGCTTATATGTATAAATAGTTTGAATAAATAAATAAATAAATAAATAAAGTAATACACTCAGTTCAAAATACCTACACGGAGAAAACATCCATAAATATGGATAATCCTGTCTGATCCATAAACTATAGATATCATATCAATGTAATGGGTATCACATCAAAAAAAATGTGTAATATATAAAGAAATATGGATATTGGGCCGCATTAATAAAAAGGCCGATGTGGTGCAATGGGTAGAGTGCTCGCCTGCTACGCCAGAGGTCTCGGGTTCAAACCACGGTCCGAGAAAAACACCAAAAAAGTTTTCTATTTAGTAAAAATACAATTATTGGATTTTTTAAGAGCAGCGTTCACCTCTCGGCAGTGGGCGGCATACCCTCCGAGTGTATTTCTGCCATGAAAAAGCTTCTCACAAAAAATGCGTTCGCCGTTCGGAGCCGGCATAAAACTGTAGGTCCACCCAATTAGTAGGAAAAAAAAGGCGCATACCTCGAATTGGGAGAGAAGCTCGGCCATAAAACTCGCCAGAGTTATAATAGCGCCATTCTATTATATTATAATAAAATGGAAGCAAATAATTTTACTCAAGATTTTAGAAATTTCATACATATACTAGAGAAATGCTTTGAAGAAATACATACGTTAAAGGTATGCTTAGATTGAAATTAAGATCCAAATGAACTAAGGACTAATATAAATCTTGTTCAAAAATATTAAAAAAATATTTTTTTTTAAGTAAATTTTTATATTAATAATTAATAAAAGATTTAAAAATTTTTTTTTTTATTTAAATTTTTTTAGTTTTGTTTTCAGCTGGTGGAAAGTCATCCGAATTATACGTATGTATGGATACGCTAGAAACTCTGATGGAAGCCCACTTTCCGGGCTGCTCTGAGGTATCTGATAATGGAACCGAATCACGGCCCACACCAGGCCTTGACGTGGATGGGCTAGTTACAGTCTACAGGCTCAAATGGGCAATAAATTCTTTTTACGCATATAAATCCCCGGGGACGGATGGTATTTTCGCGGCTATTCTACAAAAAGGAAGTGCTGTTCTAATTCCGAGACTTCTAACCATTTTCAAAAACTGTTTAAGACTTAACCAGGTACCGAAATCATGGAGAGTATCAAGGGTGGTATTTATAACAAAAACCAGTAAAATTAGCCACTTGTGCCCCAAGGATGGGCCGATAATATGTCTTACTTCTTTTCTCTTAAAAATATTTTAGAGGCTAGTGGACTCGTTTATTAAAGAGAGGGCTGCACCTAACTTAATATCCACAAACCAGCATGCATACACCAAGGGCAAGTCTACGGATACTGCTCTTCACAATGTTGTATTACACTTTGAAAAGGCCCTCCACTACAGGGAGTTCGCGACACGCGTCTTCCTTGACATCTCGGGTGCGTTCAACAACGTCTCCACAGAGTCGTTACTGGAAGGACTCGAATCAATCGGGATGCTTCTGATCATTCAGCACTATATCAATAATCTTTTGAGTTGTCGGGCGGTGACGGGTGAGTGGGGTTCTTCGGTTATGTCAAGGAGGGCACGCAGGGGCACTCCACAAGGAGGTGTACTCTCACCCCTGCTGTGAAAATTAGTGGTCAACAAAATACTACTACAAACAGATGGGGGCGGAGCTAAGATCACAGCCTATGCTGATGACATTTCCGTCATCATATCAGGTAAATGTCTAACTACTATGAAGGAAAAGCTTAGTATCGACCTCTCAAGAAACTCAAAAGCATTGTTTATACTACATAGTTTGGTAACTCAAATGGTCTTCTTCTTGATCAATTTTAAAAATGCGTATGTATTTGTGCGAAAATGGAGAGAATGAAGGAATCAATGCTGTGCAATTTCGTAGAATTGCTGTTACTACCAAAATGGGAGCAAATTAGTTAGGATTTACTTCGTTTTTACTGAATTTTTTTCTTCACTACGAAAACGATTTTAATAAAAATATATCGTACCTTAAATCATAAAGTGACACAACTAAATTTTTTTTTAATCGACTTTTCATCATAAACAGGTACACAGAACATATCTCAAGCGATTGTCAACAAAACTTTTCATTTGGGGTCTCTTTTGACTAGGGCTCTCGATTTTGTTGGAATATTTTCGCGTAGCCCGAACAATTGTTGTTGAAATGCTCGAACGGTTGTTTGTTTGTTTATTACCCGTATTTTTTACCGGCATTTGAGAAATTCGGGTATTTTGAAGTTTGTGTTTTTCTTTTGTTTATTATTATTATTTTTTCTTTATATGTATTTTTTTATTTTTGTTTTTCCGATACATATTTTTTTGTTTGTAAGCTCGAATGTTTCTACGGGCATTTGAACAACAAACGCGCTTAAAACAAAAACGATCAGATCGAAATGCTCGATACGCGGGTATCTAGAGCTCTACTTTTGACTGAAAAATAGCCATTATACGTCGCCTTTTGCAATGTCATTGATATGGTGTGCGATATATATTAATTTTTTTCCGCATATCTGCCCAAGTGCGCATAAAATAACGGATAAATGTGTAGAACTAATATTAAAATAGTATTGAGTTTTCCTGTTTATTTTACATTTTTAACTAGATAAATTTGCAGTTTAAGCTAGTTAAATTAACTGGATTGATTTTACAATTTACAAAAATACAATAGGTATATGTACATTCAATAAAAAAAAAAGTTGCTTCGGTATTGCGAGATATGGGAGAACCTCCTCCTGGTAAAATTACAAACTATGAGGAGGAAGAAGAAAATATTTTACATTAAAAACTTTTAGAAATAAAAATGCGTTTCACCTTTAACTTACCTGAAAACTGAAAATATAAATGGAAATGCCCTTATCACGCATTTCCAATGACGCTAAACTCTTCCCACGGCACCAGATTTTCTTTTTATTTAAAAAAAAATAATTGCGTTTTGCCAGGGCCGTAGCTAGACTTAAATTTAAGGTAGGGCAGCGTTTGTTTAAGGTAGGGCGGAAATCAGTCTTGGCACTACCACCATTGAGCGCTAGGTCAGTTTTGGCAATTGACATGCATGTGAATAGAAATATAATTAATGGAAGATAGCGACCAACCGTCATACGCAAATAAGCGAGAGACGAAATTGAAGTCGAAGATATTATAAAAAATTTAATTTTTTAAATTTTTAATTTTAATTTAATTTCCTTCGATTACTCCATACCGAAGAGAGCTATGATCTTTAAATTTGGTATGTGGGTCGCCTGTAGGTATGCACGCAAGTCATAGAAAATAGAAAATTTAGACACCTCATTTTTCCAACGAGTAAAATGTTTTAGATTAGCACACAGCCTTAGAAATCATTTCCGCAATTTTGGTGTTGTTCGCTCACAGCGAGATTAGTTTTTGTCAGAAAACTGCCGGCATGCACCATTCCTTTAACCAAACTACAAAAATTCGATGGTCATATTTTATTATATCTGTAATGCAGGGTGGATTCTCCATATCATACATTGCAACCGCAATAATTTTTTATCTCAAACAAAAAAAAAACTTAATTATAATAACACTGTAGGGAGGTCAAAATATCACAGCGAAACGCCGAGACACCCCCACTTAATTTTTGGCTGTAGATACGATGGCGTTTTCAGAAAGTTAGCTCTCGTTTTCGAGAAATTTAGGAAAGAAGTTTCAGAGGTCCGAAGGTAATTTTTTTCCCGTTTATAAACTTTACTTAGGTTTTGAACCCTTTTCTCGCGTAACGATTTTGACGGTTGTTCTTACTTAATTGGGGCATTCTAAATTCAATGCCATCATTAGTTTTTCCAAACTGGCTCCGGTTTATGAGATAACGGTATTTAAAAATGTTATGGATACGCATTCTATACGAGTGGAGCAGCAATGCATGGCGGTCGGCATGATCTAGGGTTGCACTGTGGCTAGTCATTGTCGGCTGGGCGGGGTTCTTGCCTACATTGCTGTCCTGCGCCATAAACAGAAAAATTTCATATCATGCCTTTTCAAACCAATAACGAGAAAATCACACGAAAACAGCATCCGGTTTGGCCGGATACCACGGACGGACCGTTGAAAAATTCAAATATTCAAAAGATAACCCGAAAAAAAAAATCAAATTCAAGAGGCCAGGCATCAGTTAAATTTAAATAAATACAAACCGAGGGAAAATGTCGTTAAAATTTGAATATGAGTTTTGAACGTACATATGTACGTTAAAGTCAGACGGACGTTAGCAAAACATTTAAACCGAAATTTAAATCGGACGGAAATGCTGACAATCGAAGGAAAAATTTAAAAATAAATGAGCGCACGTTAAATTTAAATAATCGCGGACGGACGAGAAAATAATCGTTGCACCAAAATGTAAATTTGAATGTACGTTGAAATCGATATGCACTGAATTTGAATAACCACTGTCAAAGTGAATTTAAATTTGAATATATATATATCGCAAAAAAAAAATCGTTAAATTTGAATTAAATTTGAATCAACCGGAAGGACCGGTTATTAACAGGCATCTGAAAATACATAAAAGAAGCTGAAATTTAAAATATATGAACAATCAAAAAAAAAAAATTAAAGGCCGAACTCACAAGGGGGTGGCGTTGCTGATGTTGTTGCAGCGCCGGTGCGTTTTTGTCCCACCCTAATCCATGGTCACTGTCGCACCCGGGTATCAGTGACCCCTTACCTGTGGTGCGCCGCTGGTGTTGTTGCAGCGCTGGTGCTTTACTAGCCCACCCTCATCCTTGGTCATCGGTGCACCTAATTTGTGATGACCCCTTCCTGAAAATCTCTATGCCTTTTTAAATTAAGGTGGTCAACATTCCCATTTTACAACATCTTTATTAGGAGTTCATCGTCTTATAATGCTAATGTAATTCTAAGCATACGTATCATAGTTGCTACGCCTATACCCTTAAATATATATATATATATATATATACATGTACAAGGAATGGGTAGTATCATCAAATTGCGTTGCATGTAATAAATATAACGGGAGGAGTCAGTGATGGAACTGTTCTGTTAAGGGTCTTATGTTATATTATTAGTGGCCTGTAGTAATTATTTGCATTTATTTTATTGAGTGAGTAGTTACGTTTCCCTTTGGTTATATTTTCCTACACGGATCTCCCTGCCCCTTTTGCCTTATCTATTATATTTCTTCCTATCTTCTTTATTTTCTTTATTTATTTATTTATTTATTTTTTTTTTTTTTTTTTTATGCGTACACTTGTATAGGTGTGCGTTTAATTATACATGGACATATAAATATATAAAAAAAAAAATCCGAACCGCCATTACAGCATACTAATGTAATTTAATATTAACCGCTAAGAGTAAGTTATAAGTGGAATACTAGCGTAGCTAAATAGCAACTTATGGGTTACACTATATTTTGTATACTCGAAGGAGCTTAGGTAAGGCTGATCGGCAACACAACCAGAAAACAGACTTATGCACGTACATATGTGTATAGGTAAGTTCGTTGCTTATTAGCTACACTCAGAAAATAAATTGAAAAAAAAAAATGTACAATCAATTTGGCGCATATTTATGTTTATTTTCACCTAGTCTTAGCAGATTTACAACAAAATTTGCGTATTTTCTGATGTACTCAAATTGATGTGAAAAAGGAAATTGTTTTACACGCTTTAATCGGTGAACCTGTCCATTAGATGTGTAAGGGAACATTATCGGTGCCAAAGTTCACACACGAAGTACTCGAATTCGTTAACCATTTGCATAGGTTTAACCATTTATCTATTTATTTTATTTTTTTGACTGAAAATTCACCGAATAAGGCGCAAAATTTCTAGACAGTAATCTCGTGATAAAAATTAACCAACTATTTAATAAGTAAAAATAAACAAAATTTTCTTAGAGTGTATACTACGAAAGGCTCAATAAGCTACAATGTGGTTGTGACATATATGTATGCTGTATAGATCAGAATATTATTACTATACCACGCGTGTGTCCCTAACAATAGTGACATGCAAAAAAAAAATTTTATTTAATCATAATTTTTTTCCTCATTTTTTTTTTATGATTTAATTAAATATAAATTATGTACATACATATATACGGATACCTCCGACGCCTGCCTGACTCACCACCCGTTGCGGTGCACCTTTAGTGGTGGTGCCACCGATCTGCTGCTGATGCTGCCACCGGTTGTTGAAGACCACTGCTGCTGCTGCTGCTCCTGCTGCGCTTGCTGTCAAAGTTGCAATTGTGTTTGCAGTTGTTGTTGTTGTTGTTGTTCGGTTTGTTGTCTTGCTGTCAGCAGCTGTATTGCCACGTTGTTCAGTGTCAATTTGTAACGCTGTTGTTGCAATAATCGGTTCAGCCGTCATCCGTTTTTGGTGTTTAATTTATTTTTGCGCTTCTTTTTTGTGTACACAGTTTCAATGTTAAAAACGGCGTTTCTCTTTTGGTGTGTTTTTGAATTAATTTTAGGTTTGCCATTTTCTTTGTTTTGTTTTTGTTTGTCCAAATTCAATTTTTCTTTTTCCTATTTTTAAGCAATATTTGTTTATTTTTTTTTTAGTATGTATGGATGTATGTACGTGTTTCAGTGCACTATCGTTGCAATGGTTTGTAACAGCAACGGCGTGAAATGCATTTAAAAGCTTTATGTAAGGACAATTTCAGCACTCTTTTGTCATTTTCAGTTATGCAGTTTTTTCGTTTATCGCACTATTAATTATTTTCTCTATTGCTTTTGTCTAATTTTTTTTGCCACGCTCCACAATTAGTTATATATTAAATGTTTACTTAACATGTATTTCTCCAGTCTGCCACACTTTTTCCCATTCCATAGACCTTGGCCAAGAAATTTGCAGTAGGTTTTTTCTATTTTTTTGTTTTTTTTTTGTAGAATTACAATTGCATTCCAATGCAATAGACACAAACACAATGCAAATCTTTACACTATGCAAGTGTATTTCGCAAGGTGGCAGAACCCCATCACATGCGGCCGGTTGTCGAGTTTCATATGATGAAAATTAACTTAAAAGTTAAAAAAAATTTGTTAACTGTGTTTTCATATGGAAATTAACCACCTGACACGTTCACAACTCAACGACTATCCACAAACTAACTGACTCTGTACTAAAATTTTTCTGTTCAAGCGTGCCTAGCTAAACGCTCACCTTCCCCTTTTTCTGTATTTGTTTGGAAGGGTCCCGTTTCCTATCGTATAACAACGTAGTGCCGTATAACAATGTAGTGACGTGTGCATAATAGTGGCGTGACTTTACGGTTACCCGAATGTCTACATCATGGTATGACGCTAGCAATGACACAAGCGAGATAGAATACGGTTGCCATGACACACAAAAAAAATTACCAAAACTTTTGGAATAAAATGCCTCAAGCATTTTTCCCATGAAACTATTTCAAAATAATCGATTGTATTCGTGCCCTAGAAAATTTGCTACTGTAAAATCCTATTAGTGTGCATTGGGAATATAATGGACATTGGGTCATATTAACAAGAGCCAAGCATCTGCATTTGTTTAAGATCTCAGATATTTTACTCAAATTTTGAAATTTGGTTCATACAAATTTATGTCAAATTTCTGCAATTTCCAGCAAAAGCATTTGCCTTAATCTTATCAATATGGCCCATTGTTGTCCTACGCTCAAATTATGAAATCGGTAGGACAGGAAAATCTGGTTGATGAAACAATAGTAATTAATTTTCTGAGAACTATGTAAAATTTTAAAATTGTATGGAGCGCATGAGAATATTTTATAAAATATGCATTTGAAAGTACCAAGTCACCGAATAACCACGTGTTACGTATTTTCACATTTCGAAGTGTTCATGGCAACCCTGGAAGAACCAGTTTGTCCATCACCAATACTTGTGCATCTCCCGCCATTGGAACGATTGTGAAGATTCGGAGGGGAAATTTCTCATGATGCCTACTCATAGAGGTCGGCTCGATAGCTTGCCAGATTTGAAGAAAAATTTATGTGCGATCTATAAAGCTCGGGTTCTAAAAAAAAATGAAGCAATGCCATATAATCATCTCGAAGAATAAAAAAAATCAATGTAAATTTCGGATAAACCCACTCACTTAAATTTTGTTTAAACACTTAATGGAGGAAAAAGGGAATTAATTACAGGATTTGAGCAAAGAAAAATTTCGCATTTGAAATATCTAGTAACTGAATGAGAAAATACGAATCGTTATTATTGCTAGAACACCATAATTGGTAAATGAAATTACTCGAACAGGAAAGTTACTGACGCAAAAAAAAATTGTAAGCTATTCTATCGAAACCACCCCTATAATACAACCTCATTCTCCTTCACTTGCGGCCAAGGCTAATTTATAGAAGGTTAACCTACTAAACAGCTGATTGCAGACTTTTCCCTATATTTTTTTTCCACATTGTGGTGCTTGTGTCAAAACTTATGACAATTTGATCTTGACGCAATGTGATTTCTACAATGGCGGCTATGATTTTGACAGAAGCATCACAGAATACACAACCAATTTTACATGGAGTGTGTATGTATGTATGTCCGTATATAGTACTGCAAAAACCTTCTATAATTGAACCATGCATGCGACGACCTTTCATGTTTGGCCACGCGTCACCAATACATGTACATGCTTTTCTCTCTCATGCCAACATGTCGCCATCATTCACTGGAAGTTATTGGGAACTACTAAAAAACTACTGAAATAGTGGTGCTGCCACACAGACAAAATTAAGCAACCGAAATTAACCCGTTTATGATCGATATCAGGATTGATATCGATAGCAAACCATAACAGGCCTGCTTCGCTTCGAAGACCTGACGAGGGAGCGAACAGGAAAAATGGTTTGCCTGTAAGGTTGTTGCGATAATACTCAACTGTTAACTACGTGGGGCACGACTCACCCCTAGATAAGAGTCTCAAATTCTACCACAGCTAACCGGGCAACAGAGGCTCCATCAGGTGATACAAAAAAAAAACGTATGCTATATGAACGTGCAATCTAGTAGTGTATGAAAATCCGAGAATAATTGAAAGTCAGGTATAATAAAAAAATTCATTTGGTAAAAAAAACCCAAAACACGTAAGTCCGGTGTTGCGGTGATTCTCTATTGGCTTAGGCCAGAGAAGCCTACCCCCCCTAGGAGCCCTCCTCCTAGGTGCCGATCTTGGTCGGTCTTAACAACCTGTCCCCCCGGCTGATCCAACCCCGCACGCTGGACCCAGGACAGGCGGTCTTGAAAAAGACCCTTGGTCCGCTGGTTTCTCGCCCCCCGGAATGGGCTTTACAAAAAAAATTAAATTATTTTGTTTCCTATTTTAAGGCTTCGACATTTTTTTACAGGAGAACGCGTCTAAACTCCGAATACAATCACCCTATCAGCTGGTCTATGGTCCCTAACCTCGCGAAGCTGGACAAAAAAAACTTTAACAGGAAAATCATCAATACTCCGTTTGAATAGACATTTTTGTATTGGAGAACTCGTCAAAACTCCGTAAGGTTAGGCATTTGATATAGGAGAACTCGCCAAAACTCCATAAAACTAGACATTTTAATTTGGGAGAACTCGTCAAAACTCCGTATAAGCAGACCAATTGGAATATGGACTGCTAGATGGTCCACGGTTCCCGATGGGAGCGCTTGTGATCCACCTATTATTATAACTGCTCGGGGAGAATACTGGGCGAATTGTCCCCGACCGCCAAGACGCCCAGCGGAGTCTTATTGAGGACGGATATCAGAAGCATGGAATCGTCCTATTAATCTCCCTGTTAAGTCTTCTAAGTCATACAGTGCATTGCCAACTTTTCCACGAACTCGACACTTAATATATTTTGGCAGGAATTTCGCGTTTATACCCTGTTTGAAGTTACTCAAAGCAAAATTTCTTCTAAATACTTCTTGGCCTTCCCTATAATTCACAAGCCTAGAGCGCTTATTGTAAACCTGCTTGACTTTCTCATTTGCCTGCGCTAAGTTTCTACGGATTTGCTCGTGGATTCCTGATAACTTGTCAGCTTTACTTACTATCGGTACGCGATCTTCTTTGAGGCTATCCAATTTCTCTAATAACTTATACGCGGATGCGTGTTGGACCATATTCTGACCATATAATGCAAAGTACGGAGAGCACTGAATCGACGTATGAAAATCACTTCTTAAAACTGATAGAATTTCGGGTATATGTTTGTCCCAATCCGTATGATCCTGCTTATCTTTTAGGAAAATTCTTATCTTGGAAACTATCTCTCTATTCACGCGTTCGGACGCGTTAGCTTGTGGGGAATACACTCCTGTTCTAACATGCGTCACACCGTACTTCTCAAAGAACGCTTTCATTTCTTTTGAGATGAATTGTTTCCCATTATCGCTGTGGATATATTCTGGGACCCCTATAGCTGGAAAAATTTCTGTACCGAAGTAGTTCATTACATTGATAGATGTCGCTCTCTGCATTGGCTTCAGCCACACATACTTTGAAAAATGGTCTAAAATAATGAAAAGAAACTGGTTCCTGCGTTTTGATCTAGGATAAGGTCCTAAGAAGTCGCAATATAAGCGTTGGAAAGGTCTCTCCGTAACAAAAGTACTTCCTATAGGTGGTCTTGACTGCTGATTTGTTGCTTTTACAGCCTTGCAAGTTTCACAAACCTTTACATAATCTCTAACGTCCCTAGCTTGTTGTGGCCAGAAGTATTTCGACCTAACCCGTTCCAATATCTTTTGCCAACCTCCGTGATAACTCCTAACTGCGTCATGTGCCATTCGTATTGCTTCCTCCCTGAGTCCTTCGGGCAACCACAACCGCCATAACGAGCCTTCTTCACCCTCCACACCCTTCCGAAACTTAACTCTTTTAAAAATCAAACCGTCTCTGACACACAAATCCGGGAGAGCCTCACCGTTTACTGTAATTGTTCTTATAAGATCCAGATATTCATTGGCTCTAAATTCGGATGAGTCTAAGTCTATTTCGTAAGGCGCGGGAGATGAAGTCAACTCGTCAACGTCAAAACGCGACAGAGCGTCCGGTACTACGTTCAGAGCCCCCTTACGATGCTGCATTTCGAAATCATATCTCTGTAGTAACAGTGACCATCTAGCTAACCTACCACTAAGGTCTTTTTGCGTCATCAACCATTTAAGGCTTGAGTGGTCCGTGATGATACGAAATGGCAGCCCCTCAACGTAGGGTCTGAAACGCTTGACGCTGACAATTGCGGCGAGGCATTCCAGCTCGGTGACTGTATAGTTGCGTTGAGCATTATTTAATTTTTTTGAAACGAAAGCTATTGGATGCTCTGCACCATTATCATCGACCTGGAATAACACGCCTCCTACTCCTATTTTGGAAGCATCACATTGAATGACAAATTCTCGGGAAAAATCAGGTTGAGCTAAGACTGGAGCGGAACTCAGAGCTACTTTAAGTTTTTCGAAGGCTTCTATTGCTTCTGGAGTGAGTTTGAAAGGACCAGGTGACTTACGTAAACAATCTGTCAAAGGGCCTGCTAAATCAGCGAAATTGGTAATAAATGCCCTGTACCAATTTGCCATACCCACAAATCTGCGAACCTGCCGAGGAGATTTGGGAATGGGGAAATTCTGCATTGCCTCAATTTTCTCTGGATTCACTTTCAAACACCCACTGCCTATAACATACCGTAAGTAACGAATTTCTCTCTGGCAAAATTTACTTTTACTCACATTGATTGTAAGGCCTGCACTTTTCAAACACCTCGCAACATCTGCTAAAAGTTTGATGTGGTCGTCAAAATCCGCACTGCATACCAACAGGTCGTCCAAATAAACAAACACATGTTCTCGCATATACGAGGGAATTGCTTTGTCCATGAGTCGACTCATTGTTTGCGGCGCGTTACATAGCCCAAAGGGCATAACTTTGTAATGGTACAAGGGTTTACCTGGCACCGCAAACGCTGTCTTCTCTTTTGACGACTCAGTTAGTTTAATTTGGAAGAACGCGTCTTTCAAGTCGATACCACTAATAAAGTGCGTATCCTTTAAACGACTCAATAACCCGTTGATATGCGGCAGCGGATATGAATCTTTCTTCGTGACTGCGTTTACCTTCCTAGAATCTATGCAGAGTCTAACCTTACCAGGTTTCCGTACTAAGACAACTGGGCTACACCATGGCGAATTCGACTCTTCGATGACTCCCATTTTCAATAATCTATCAATTTCGCTGTAGGCTTCAGCCTGCCTTGGTGGCGAAAGAGGAAAATGTTTACTTTTTATTGGGACTGCGTCACCCGTGTCAATATCGTGCTCCACTAGCTGTGTTTGTCCTAGGCCTAATTTTTCAAACGACGGAAACATATCAATAACTTTTTGCAAATCGCACTTCTGGGATGGAGTTAAATCATGAAAATTGGGACCTTCATCTATATCTTCCTTTGCTTCTAGACAAGATATGCTTGGAAATATTTCGGGAGCTAAAGCAAATGCTTTCCAAAAATCTACTCCGAAATAGGCTTCCTGGAGAAGCGAAGGAACAAGGTAAAAAGATATAGATTTTGTTGTATTTTTAAAAGTGACAGGCAATGAACTACACCCTATTATCTTTCGTTTGTCGCCGCCTGCCGTATATATACATTCATTCATTTCACGATATTTAAGATTGTTCTTTTCTAGAAATTTCAAACAGTCCTTACCCAGAATAGATACATTGGCTCCTGAATCCAATAGTCCCACTAGTGATCCATTTCCTATCCTCACCCTAATCATTGGTCTTTCATCGTCTGTAAGGACGAGTGTGGTGCTTTCCAAAAGCTTGCGCACCTGGACACGTTTGCTATATCTCTTCCTACACTGCAAATTTCTTTCGGGTGGATATGGTTGGGAATCATTCGTGAAAATATTTGACCTAACCAATTGATAGTTTTGTTCTCTTTCTTCTAAACTGGGTCGGAAAATGGTCTGACAACTAACATTTCTAACTGAGGCTTTCAAAATACGAACTGGCCGAGAATTTGTTTGCGACGAAGCTGGGTCTTCTGAATCTGAACTATTTGAATTATCCGTACTATCAGGGAAAGTTACTATCGGTGTTGATTGACTACTCGCGGATCTGGCCGAAAGTGGACTAGGCTCAGTACTCGCGACGAATTGCTGGGTATTGACTGAAGTAGGGGCTATAGTCCCGAACGAGTTTCCCCCTCTCTTTTCTCGCTCGGATAACGGTTTCCCTGACCACGGTGGTCGTTGGGACACTTCGGAGTCAACACTCCTCTCTGACCGCATTTGAAACAAAACTGAGATTTGATGGGCTCCTCACAGTAAATATAAGAATGGCCCATTGCCTGGCAATTCCAACATTTAATCCCTGAGTAGTCTGGCTTACCCATTCGACGATAATTCAACGCTTCTACCTGCGGATCTACTATATAATCTTCGTTTTCGACCCTACATTCTGGAGCTATGGCACGTGCTTCGTTTACGCTTGGCCTATGGTAATTTGAGACTAAGCTTCTGCTCTCTTTCAGTATTTGCTCGCCTCGTCGAGCTACATCGCGGAGGTCATGCAGACTTCTTACATCCGCGTTAAACAGCATTAATTTCAAATTACCATTAACGTTGCGTTTGATGATATCTATTAACAAGGCTTCAGACATGGGCTCTCTAAGTCTTGCGTTTAATGCCAGAATGTCCGTGTGGAAAACGTCGTATGTCTCATTCACTCTCTGCTTACGCACAGATATTTCCATCATCAGCTCGTGGTCCGTTTTAATTGTACCGAATTCCCGTTTTAAAGAATAACTCAAAAATGGATAATTTGCGTTGGAATTTTGTTTGGTAAATAACCAATACCATTCTTCGGCACGGCCTGACAAGAAAAGGTGAAAACTGGCCATAATCTGATCTTCTGAACATTGTGTGCGCTCACGCAAAGTGTCCAATTTAAACAAAAAATCTGAAACACTACCAGTACCGTCATAAGATATCTTCCAATCTTGTGGTTTCACAACCGTATTACTGGGCGTGGGAATAATTGAGTTGTTAACAAAATTCTGCGCTTGGTTCGGCTGCTGTCTAACATCATCCCTAGTATCACATCTAGCATCACTCCTAACAAAATCCGCCGCCGTTCGAGAAGCTGCGACTGCAGCGTTCAGGGTATTCACGTTTTCCCTAATAGCTCTCATTTCATGGCGCAGCTCTTCTTGTGACGTTTGGAATAACTGATGCAGGACATGTACCCACGAATTCAAAGGAGTCACTTCGGGATGGGTCTCTTGATTGGAAGCCCTTTCATTGTAAACGTTTGGTTGTAACCGAACCTGTGGTAAAGCGCTAGCCTCGTCTACTGTATTTGTCGCGCATTGCTCAGGCGGCTCCGGCATATTCCTAATAAGACTGTCTAGATCGAGGATATTTGCACTAGTCGGTCTATCATATTTTCCCGAAGGGTCATTATTTGGAACATCCCTGAATGGATCCACTGTTGTCCGGCTGACTATTGGGGAATGCATTACTAAAGGTCGGCTCGCTGGGGGTTTCGGAGTTGCACCTCCACTTCCTCTTCCTCTATAATATACCCCGCTACCTCTGTTTTTAGAACCACTACCTCTAGTCGAACTCCTAGTTTGCATCCCTTCAGCCGACTGCTGAGTGTTTTGAGGCATTTTCAAAAAAAATCGAACGTTTGAGCGCTTCAAAAAAAAAAACAAGGCACGCTTGAATGGTCGTATGAAATCTTAAGCAATTAACTGTTTGAATAAGTCACGTTTGGTGTTAAAGCTCAAATGCAATTATTTGTACAATTACCGAAATTTAAATCTCTATCTCGATTCAAAATTAGATCGCATCGAAAAGAGATTAACAAAACCTTGGTTTTGTGTTTGATCAAGTTTTCAGCGAATATTAATAATGATTATTTGCTATTTTTAAATCTCTATGCCGGTACAAAATTATGTCACATCCGAAAAAGTAATAAAACTTTAGTTGTCGCGTTTGGTGGGAAAATCAAGCAATAATTGTAATAATTATTTGCGATTCAAAAAAAAATTATCTTAGATTTTAACTAACAATATCGATTCAAAATAACTTCGCTTATAAAAAAAATATTTGTATAAATAAACGTGTTCATATACGTGTATATGTAAATGTAAATGGATATATAATGCAAAATATATATATGTTCGTTACTCAATGGGAATGCTGACCTCCCATTATAAAAGGCACAGGTTACAGAATAAAAAAAATATATAAACCCCCTTGAAAAATAAAAACACAAAAAAAAATTAAGACGGTGTGTGCCAACTGGTCTCCAGCGCACCAGCCGCAATGCAGGGTTGCTCGGAAGCTAAATCCCTGAGACAGGCCGGCTAACTAAAAGATAGTTAGCAATAACAAAAAAAAATTAAAATTTTGCGAAATACCAACCTATCTCCGCCGCAATGAAAGGAACGGTTTCAATCCGCTATCCCCAGACTTGTGGAGATAGACAATACATCCTTCGGTCTCAGCTCAGCTCATCGCCATGAAGTGGTGCTAAATGTTCCAAGGCACCCAACTCAGGCAGGAGATGAACTGAGGCCTGCATCGCATAACAAAAGAAAAAGACAGAACAAAATAAATTTGCAAAATACCCTCCTAATCTCCGCCGCAATGAAAGGAACAGCTAGAGGCTGCTTTCCCCAGACTTGCGGAGATGAAAAGTACTTACTCAGGTCTCAGACCAACCCATCGCAATGAAAGTGGCGCTAGGTGCAACCAACTCAGACGCGGGATGGCTGAAGCCTAAATTGCAAATAAAAAAAAAAAATCACGAAAACAAAAAAAATAAAAGGACGAATTTTCCTTATGACCAACATCCTTGGCTCCGCCGCAATGAAAGGCACGGTTTGAAGCCGCTACCCCAGACTTGCGAAGAAGGATTTGCTAGCTTGGGATCCGACTCAACTCATCGCAATGAAGGCGGTGTTCGAATCTCCACCCCCAGACGCGAGATGAGCTAGGCCCCAAAAGAAAAAAAAAATCCGATACACAAAACTGCACAAAAGACATATTCGGCAAAAAGTTTATAAAAATAAATACTGAATCTAGCGGACATGCCCTCGGACGACAGTGAAAACAAATTTAATATTTAAACTACAAAAAAAAATAAGTGCGTTAAACACTGCCTCTCCGGGTGAAATGCAAAAAGAAAAAAAACAGACTGGGTGACGTAAAGTCTCGTGGAGCCCTGAGCCACTAACACCAATGATTTCCAATCATCCCGATCAATCTCATCATCCCGCCGCAACGCAGTGGCGGCTACTGAGGCTGCCAATCTGGGACTTGCGGAATAATGAAACTTCACTGAACGACCAGGAAACCACTGAAGCCAGTACCCCAGGACACCACGTTGGGCGCCATCTGTTATGGTTAGCTTTCGACTATCGCGTGCGTTTTGCGCTTTGTGGCGCCCTATGCCACCAACAGCGATGATCTCCTTGGACAACCTGATCAGTCTCACCATCTCGCCGCAACGCAGTGGCGGCGCAGGGCCTGCCCATCTGGGACTTGCGAGATAGTAAGGCGTCGCTGGCTGACCAAAAGCCATCGAGTCAGCACGTTGGGCGCCATCTGTTATGGATGCGCATTCTATACGAGTGGAGCAGCAATGCATGGCGGTCGGCATGATCTAGGGTTGCACTGTGGCTAGTCATTGTCGGCTGGGTGGGGTTCTTGCCTACATTGCTGTCCTGCGCCATAAACAGAAAAATTTCATATCATGCCTTTTCAAACCAATAACGAGAAAATCACACGAAAACAGCATCCGGTTTGGCCGGATGCCACGGACGGACCGTTGAAAAATTCAAATATTCAAAAGATAACCCGAAAAAAAAATCAAATTCTAGAGGCCAGGCATCAGTTAAATTTAAATAAATACAAACCGAGGGAAAATGTCGTTAAAATTTGAATATGAGTTTTGAACGTGCATATGTACGTTAAAGTCAGACAGACGTTAGCAAAACATTTAAACCGAAATTTAAATCGGACGGAAATGCTGACAATCGACGGAAAAATTAAAAAATAAATGAGCGCACGTTAAATTTAAATAATCGCGGACGGACTAGAAAATAATCGTTGCACCAAAATGTAAATTTGAATGTACGTTGAAATCGATATGCACTGAATTTGAATAACCACTGTCAAAAAAAAACTGTCAAAGTGAATTTAAATTTGAATATATATATATCGCAAAAAAAAAATCGTTAAATTTGAATTAAATTTGAATCAACCGGAAGGACCGGTTATTAACAGGCATCTGAAAATACATAAAAGAAGCTGAATTTTAAAATATATGAACAATCAAAAAAAAAAAATTAAAGGCCGAACTCACAAGGGGGTGGCGTTGCTGATGTTGTTGCAGCGCCGGAGCGTTTTTGTCCCACCCTAATCCATGGTCACTGTCGCACCCGGGTATCAGTGACCCCTTACCTGTGGTGCGCCGCTGGTGTTGTTGCAGCGCTGGTGCTTTACTAGCCCACCCTCATCCTTGGTCATCGGTGCACCTAATTTGTGATGACCCCTTCCTGAAAATCTCTATGCCTTTTTAAATTAACATTCCCATTTTACAACATCTTTATTAGGAGTTCATCGTCTTATAATGCTAATGTAATTCTAAGCATACGTATCATAGTTGCTACGCCTATACCCTTAAATATATATATATATATATATATATACATGTACAAGGAATGGGTAGTATCATCAAATTGCGTTGCATGTAATAAATATAACGGGAGGAGTCAGTGATGGAACTGTTCTGTTAAGGGTCTTATGTTATATTATTAGTGGCCTGTAGTAATTATTTGCATTTATTTTATTGAGTGAGTAGTTACGTTTCCCTTTGGTTATATTTTCCTACACGGATCTCCCTGCCCCTTTTGCCTTATCTATTATATTTCTTCCTATCTTCTTTATTTTCTTTATTTATTTATTTATTTATTTATTTTTTTTTTTTTTTTATGCGTACACTTGTATAGGTGTGCGTTTAATTATACATGTACATATAAATATATAAAAAAAAAATCCGAACCGCCATTACAGCATACTAATGTAATTTAATATTAACCGCTAAGAGTAAGTTATAAGTGGAATACTAGCGTAGCTAAATAGCAACTTATGGGTTACACTATATTTTGTATACTCGAAGGAGCTTAGGTAAGGCTGATCGGCAACACAACCAGAAAACAGACTTATGCACGTACATATGTGTATAGGTAAGTTCGTTGCTTATTAGCTACACTCAGAAAATAAATTGAAAAAAAAAAATGTACAATCAATTTGGCGCATATTTATGTTTATTTTCACCTAGTCTTAGCAGATTTACAACAAAATTTGCGTATTTTCTGATGTACTCAAATTGATGTGAAAAAGGAAATTGTTTTACACGCTTTAATCGGTGAACCTGTCCATTAGATGTGTAAGGGAACATTATCGGTGCCAAAGTTCACACACGAAGTACTCGAATTCGTTAACCATTTGCATAGGTTTAACCATTTATCTATTTATTTTATTTTTTTGACTGAAAATTCACCGAATAAGGCGCAAAATTTCTAGACAGTAATCTCGTGATAAAAATTAACCAACTATTTAATAAGTAAAAATAAACAAAATTTTCTTAGAGTGTATACTACGAAAGGCTCAATAAGCTACAATGTGGTTGTGACATATATGTATGCTGTATAGATCAGAATATTATTACTATACCACGCGTGTGTCCCTAACAATAGTGACATGCAAAAAAAAAAATTTTATTTAATCATATTTTTTTTCCTCATTTTTTTTTTTATGATTTAATTAAATATAAATTATGTACGTACATATATACGGATACCTCCGACGCCTGCCTGACTCACCACCCGTTGCGGTGCAGCTTTAGTGGTGGTGCCACCGATCTGCTGCTGATGCTGCCACCGGTTGTTGAAGACCACTGCTGCTGCTGCTGCTCCTGCTGCGCTTGCTGTCAAAGTTGCAATTGTGTTTGCAGTTGTTGTTGTTGTTGTTGTTCGGTTTGTTGTCTTGCTGTCAGCAGCTGTATTGCCACGTTGTTCAGTGTCAATTTGTAACGCTGTTGTTGCAATAATCGGTTCAGCCGTCATCCGTTTTTGGTGTTTAATTTATTTTTGCGCTTCTTTTTTGTGTACACAGTTTCAATGTTAAAAACGGCGTTTCTCTTTTGGTGTGTTTTTGAATTAATTTTAGGTTTGCCATTTTCTTTGTTTTGTTTTTGTTTGTCCAAATTCAATTTTTCTTTTTCCTATTTTTAAGCAATATTTGTTTATTTATTTTTTTTTTTTTTAGTATGTATGGATGTATGTACGTGTTTCAGTGCACTATCGTTGCAATGGTTTGTAACAGCAACGGCGTGAAATGCATTTAAAAGCTTTATGTAAGGACAATTTCAGCACTCTTTTGTCATTTTCAGTTATGCAGTTTTTTCGTTTATCGCACTATTAATTATTTTCTCTATTGCTTTTGTCTAATTTTTTTTGCCACGCTCCACAATTAGTTATATATTAAATGTTTACTTAACATGTATTTCTCCAGTCTGCCACACTTTTTCCCATTCCATAGACCTTGGCCAAGAAATTTGCAGTAGGTTTTTTCTATTTTTTTTGTTTTTTTTTGTAGAATTACAATTGCATTCCAATGCAATAGACACAAACACAATGCAAATCTTTACACTATGCAAGTGTATTTCGCAAGGTGGCAGAACCCCATCACATGCGGCCGGTTGTCGAGTTTCATATGATGAAAATTAACTTAAAAGTTAAAAAAAATTTGTTAACTGTGTTTTCATATGGAAATTAACCACCTGACACGTTCACAACTCAACGACTATCCACCAACTAACTGACTCTGTACTAAAATTTTTCTGTTCAAGCGTGCCTAGCTAAACGCTCACCTTCCCCTTTTTCTGTATTTGTTTGCAAGGGTCCCGTTTCCTATCGTATAACAACGTAGTGCCGTATAACAATGTAGTGACGTGTGCATAATAGTGGCGTGACTTTACGGTTACCCGAATGTCTACATCATGGTATGACGCTAGCAATGACACAAGCGAGATAGAATACGGTTGCCATGACACACAAAAAAAATTACCAAAACTTTTGGAATAAAATGCCTCAAGCATTTTTCCCATGAAACAATTTCAAAATAATCGATTGTATTCGTGCCCTAGAAAATTTGCTACTGTAAAATCCTATTAGTGTGCATTGGGATTATAATGGACATTGGGTCATATTAACAAGAGCCAAGCATCAGCATTTGTTTAAGATCTCAGATATTTTACTCAAATTTTGAAATTTGGTTCATACAAATTTATGTCAAATTTCTGCAATTTCCAGCAAAAGCATTTGCCTTAATCTTATCAATATGGCCCATTGTTGTCCTACGCTCAAATTATGAAATCGGTAGGACAGGAAAATCTGGTTGATGAAACAATAGTAATTAATTTTCTGAGAACTATGTAAAATTTTAAAATTGTATGGAGCGCATGAGAATATTTTATAAAATATGCATTTGAAAGTACCAAGTCACCGAATAACCACGTGTTACGTATTTTCACATTACGAAGTGTTCATGGCAACCCTGGAAGAACCAGTTTGTCCATCACCAATACTTGTGCATCTCCCGCCATTGGAACGATTGTGAAGATTCGGAGGGGAAATCTCTCATGATGCCTACTCATAGAGGTCGGCTCGATAGCTTGCCAGATTTGAAGAAAAATTTATGTGCGATCTATAAAGCTCGGGTTCTAAAAAAAAATGAAGCAATGCCATATAATCATCTCGAAGAATAAAAAAAATCAATGTAAATTTCGGATAAACCCACTCACTTAAATTTTGTTTAAACACTTAATGGAGGAAAAAGGGAATTAATTACAGGATTTGAGCAAAGAAAAATTTCGCATTTGAAATATCTAGTAACTGAATGAGAAAATACGAATCGTTATTATTGCTAGAACACCATAATTGGTAAATGAAATTACTCGAACAGGAAAGTTACTGACGCAAAAAAAAATTGTAAGCTATTCTATCGAAACCACCCCTATAATACAACCTCATTCTCCTTCACTTGCGGCCAAGGCTAATTTATAGAAGGTTAACCTACTAAACAGCTGATTGCAGACTTTTCCCTATATTTTTTTTTCCACATTGTGGTGCTTGTGTCAAAACTTATGACAATTTGATCTTGACGCAATGTGATTTCTACAATGGCGGCTATGATTTTGACAGAAGCATCACAGAATACACAACCAATTTTACATGGAGTGTGTATGTATGTATGTCCGTATATAGTACTGCAAAAACCTTCTATAATTGAACCATGCATGCGACGACCTTTCATGTTTGGCCACGCGTCACCAATACATGTACATGCTTTTCTCTCTCATGCCAACATGTCGCCATCATTCACTGGAAGTTATTGGGAACTACTAAAAAACTACTGAAATAGTGGTGCTGCCACACAGACAAAATTAAGCAACCGAAATTAACCCGTTTATGATCGATATCAGGATTGATATCGATAGCAAACCATAACAAAAAGTACCATCAATTTGGACTTTTTTGTTAATAACTCAGTCAGTTTATAAGCTAAATTGCCCAAACTTTGCACATGACAAAACTATTGTTTGAAAACAATTGAAGCATACTTTTAGGTATTATTTCGAGAAAAATTTTATGAAAAACTAACAAAAAAATTATTCAAATGCGTATAAAATCCTCAAACATGCATATATTTTCTTCATTTAAAAACTGTGTAATAGTTCTTTTAATTCTCTGTAATACGATATAAAGGTCATCTAATTCATTTAATACGATATATGAGTTATTGGGCTTGAAAAAAATTCCTATGGTGAAATTTCAACTTTGGTTGCACAAAAGTGCAATAACTGATGCAGATACGTTGAAATTGTATATGAGAAAATTTTTCTCCTATTCATTTTGAATAAAAGTCTTTATGTTGCTTTTTCACGCAGAATGACTATTTTCGGAGTTATAAAAAAATAAATGTGCAAAACCATATATCTGAACAATCAATTATATGGGAGCTATATGTTATAGAGACCCGATCTTGACAATTTTCAGGGAATAGATTAAGGTCAATACAAGTACAAATTCTCCAAAGTTGCATATCCTTAGCTGTTTAAATAGCGAAGCTATGCCCCAAAATGTCCACATCTGAACAATCGGTTGTATGGCAGCTATATGTTATAGTCACCCGATTTCAATTATTTTCAGAAAAAGTTAAGGTAATGCTAAAATATGGTCATGTGCAAAGTTTGGGCAATTTAACTCATAAACTGACTGATAATAATAATACAATGGCGCTATTATAACTCTGACGAATTTTATGGCCGAGCTTCTCTCCCAATTCGAGGTGTGCTCCTTTTTGTTTTTCCTACTAATTGGGTGGACCTACAGTTTTATGCCGGCTCCGAACGGCGAATGCATTTTTTGTGAGAAGCTTTTTCATGGCAGAAATACACTCGGAGGGTATGCCGCCCACTGCCGAGAGGTGACCGCTGCTCTTAAAAAACCCAATAATTGGTTTTTTACTAATTAGAAAAATTGTTTTTGGTGTTTTGCTCGGACCCGAGATCTCTGGCATAGCAAGCGAGCACTCTACCCACTGCACCACAGCGGACACAACATAACTGACTGAGTTATTAATAGAGCTCTAGATACCCGGGTATCGAACAAATCGAATTGATCGTTTTTGCTTGAAGCCCGTTTGTTGTTCAAATGCCCGTACAAACCAGGGCTGCACATTAACGTTATTTTTTATCAATAACCGAAAAAATATTTTGTTTTCAATTCAACTTTGAAAAATTTTAACGTTAAGTGCTGAACAAAAAAATATTGTTTTGATAATTATCAAAAAAAATTATGAAACAAAATTTCGTTTTGTTGATTATCAAAAAACAAATATTGAAAAAATTTTGTTTCGGTAGCCAACAAAAAAAATTATCAAAAAACAAGTAAGGAAGCCTAAGTTCGAGTGGAATCGAACATTAGATACTCAGCTGTATGCTTATTGTTTGTTTGCCTTTGATGGAAACACGGTGTACTTTATATAAAGCGAGTGCTGCATGAAGTGGGCGTATCCACGCCCATTTTCCAAAATTTTTCTATTTTTTGTTTCCAGTCTATTGTAGAACTCATGCCACAAAATTTCAATGAATTGTCTTTATATTTGACAAAGATATCGCTTAAAATGTTTTTATTAGGCCACTTTATAATACCCATATATAAAAGTGGGCGTGGTCGTCAACCGATTTCGCTAAAATTTTCAACATGTATTGCTACAAGTAATAAAAGTGTATACACCAAGTTTCGTCATAATATATCAATTATTTGTCGAGATATGGGCTCCAAAATCTCGTATATTCCTGCTCCTAAAAGGAGGCGGTGCCACGCCCATTTTCCAAAATTTTTGTGTTTTTTGTTTTATGTCCTTAGTTGGAATCTTGCCATAAAATTTCATTGATATATCTTTATATTTGACAGAGATATCGCTTCAAATGTTTTTATTAGGTCACTTTATAATACCCATATATAAAAGTGGGCGTGGTCGTTAACCGATTTTGGCAATTTTTCGTCAAAACATTTGCGTAAGCAAATATATCACGCGTACCAAATTTCATCTATATATCTTCAATAGTTTCTGAGTTATGACTCATAAAACTTTCAATGTTTGCCCCTTAATAAGTGGGCGTGGCACCGCCCATTTTCCAAAATTTCATCAAATTTCTTCATAGGGGCCTGAGCTCAACACGTGGGTAAAATTTCATCGCTCCAGCTATATTAGTGACTGAGATACCAAATTTCCGATTTTTACTATATAGGGGAGGTGGGCGTGGTCATGGTCCGATTTCGCCCATTTTCAATACCATCCGTTCTCGTCTTGATACCAACTTGCATTCCAAATTTCATCAAAATATTTCGATTTTTGCGTGAGTTATCGTGCGTACAGACGGACAGACGGACAGACGGACGGACATGGCTCAATCGATTTCTCTTTTCACGCTGATCATTTTGATATATATAAGTCTATATCTATCTCGATTATTTCGTTCTGTTACAATCCACCGTTAGGAAATCAAAATTATAATACTCTATGTACTAGTACATCTGAGTATAAAAATAACGTTAATAAAAATTCAAAGTAAAATGAAGGCGTAAGCCCGAAACAAATTTTTATTATTATTTTGTTTTTGATAATCAACGAAACGAAATAATTTCAATAATTTTTATTTGATATTCAACAAAACAAAATATTTTTGTTGATATCGTTGTGCAGCCTTGGTACAAACATTCGAGCATTCGAGCTTACAAACAAAAAAAATGTGTATCGAAAAAACAAATATAAAAACAACTACATATGAAGAAGAAAAAAATAATAAACAAAAGAAAAAACAAACTTCAAAATGCCCGAATTGTTCAAATGCCCGTACAAACATACGGGTAATAAACAAACAAACGACTGTTCGAGCATTTGAACAACATTTGTTCGGGCTACTCGAAAATGTTCAAAAAAAATCTGGAGCTCTAGTTATTAACAAAAAAGTCCAAATTGATGGTAATTTTTAAATACCGTTATCTCATAAACCGGAGCCAGTTTGGAAAAACTAATAATGGCATTGAATTTAGAATGCCCCAATTAAGTAAGAACAACCGTCAAAATCCTTACGCGGGAAAAGGGTTCAAAACCTAAGTAAAGTTTATAGACGGAAAAAAAATTACCTTCAGAGCTCTGAAAGTTCTTTCCTAAATTTCTCGAAAACAAGACCTAATTTTGACTTTTTGAAAACGCCAACGTATTCTACAGCCAAAAATTAAGTTTACGTGTTTCGGCGTTTCTCTGTGATATTTCAAAAGTTAAAAATTTACCTACAGTGTAATTGATCTCACTTGTTGGCCTTTTTAAGGTAGGGCATTCTAATTTTAAGGTAGGGCATTGCCCCACAATGCCCCCCCCTAGCTACGGGCCTGCGTTTTGCACGAACAACAACGTTCTTTTTTCTTTTTTAGTTTTTTAGTTTATATTGACACTATCATCATGTTAAATAAACCAAATTCCGAATGAATAAAAATTTATATTTCAATGATACCGTATATTTTAAAAATGCCCAATGTTGCATCAACACTAAAATTTTGTTGAATTTACCAAAATGCAAATGACGTTTAAAAAGCTAAACTCATGTTTCAAAAATCGTGTAATTTGAAAAAAATTGTTGCTGTTCTATGTGTAAAGATCGATCGTGTTAATCTTACATGAATTAAAATTTGCATATACGCAAACGAAGAAGTAAAGGCATTGGTATCCGTATATTCCCTCTTCTATATTTCTAGGAAAATGTAGTAATAGAGCAGTACGAGAAAGTGCAACCCAGCTTATACGAAAATGTTCAAAAGAAAAAAAAAAATTTGAATTCAAACGGCCATTTTGCATGGCGAAACCCAACAAACATTTAGGTTAGATATAGGTTTGAGAATGACTCAAGAACTGGCCCTATTCTAAAATCTCTAACGTTAGGGGACGACTCGAGAAGCAGTCGCGAATCATAGCGATTTCAAACAAAATGGGACATAATTTTGAAATTTAGAAAATTATAATTTCCGAAATGAAATCCAATGTAGTTTTCTAATGAGAATTCGCAAATACTTCTTTTTCTAATCAGTCTCCAATTTATTTCTAGTGTAGTTTTCTACGTTCTCTTTGGATTAGAGATAAGTTTGAGAATTACACTCTCTACCGTTAGAGATTGTGTTTGCTGATAAAACGCTGTGCCAATTCATACTTTTTGATTAATGCCTGGATGTCTTTGAACGCTTTGGTTGCTTTGGAAACTCTACATTCTCCTACATTTCGATATTTCTCAATTAGCACGTATCCAATATTGGAGAAAAGGCTCAATTCTCAAGTTTATATCCAACATGTTTTTACACTTGAGGTACAACACTTTTCCAAACTGAACTGAGAGTACTATAATTAGTATGAATTAAATTCAATCATATTAGAAATAATGAGTGAAGAATAAAATTTAAAAAGGAATGTATAATTCAACTAATTTTTGTGTATAAAATGTTGTTACTATTTTTAAATGCATAAAAAAAGTGAGCAAATAAGTTAAACAGACAATCATAATGCCTGGTTTTCACTAGGTCATATATGACGTCAAATATTGTCAAACAAATGAAAACGGGTTGGCATATTGTGTCAAATGCGTTTGCAGTCAGTTTTGACCACTCGCTGTCATATAAAATGACAGCCATATGAAAACACTCAAATTGTAGTTTGCCATCGCATTGGGCAACATTTGACACACAAAATTCATTTGCCAGCGTGTTGGCAAACTTGTTTCGTTTGTCAAGCTCACAGCTGATTCGCAGGGCCCCGGAGCGTGTCAAGGAGCGAAGAGATAAGGAGCTATGGCTTTTTCACGGAGTGGAGCTGGAGCTCAAATTATAGGTAGAAGCTGGAAGTGGAGTTAAAAATCACCAGCTATTTACATATCTATATCTGTGGCCACAAGCAATAACCGCTTAAGTCGACTTAGGAAGATTTTGAGTTACATATACTTCATTATTCTCCTTTTAAAACTCTATATTTCTGTAAAAACCCCATTCTTCTAACTTAATTCAATAAAAAGATATAAATAAAAAACATACTTATACGCTTAACTTACAATAGAGGTATATTAAACTTGCTATATCAGCCAAAGTAGATGTATATACTTAATGAAATTTCTGCATGACATTTTGTTTTATTTACAAAATTTGATCGTAACATTGTAAATGGCTCTCTGATTTTGCGTCCATGGTTTTTAATCGATTTTTTTTGATTTGTTAAGAAACGCCTTCGAATAAAAATATAAAAATAAGATTTTCTTTGCAATGCCACAAGCACTCAGATATAAAAAATTTTATATGTACATATGTGCCTATGATTTATATTTTATGTGCAGAGTAAAGGCACTTTGTATAGGAGCTCGAGCACTGCCGTAAGAAATCGAAATATACAATAACAAATGTGTAATGAAAAAAAAATTCAAAATATGAAAGCACTATAAAAAATTTGTATTCAAAAAATGTTCATATAAAAATAAATAAAAATTTGTATGTATGTGATACTACCATTCGCAAATAAATTATAAAATAATAGTGGTCTTCATCTAAAGTGATAAACTAATAAATTTTTAGAGTTTATCAGTTTATCCGCATTTTTACATGAAACTACCTTGGTAAATAATTGTTTAAACTCTTGTCAGTGTCAATTTGATTAATAAATAAAAAAGCCCAATAAAATAAACAAAAAAATGCCGAAGAAAACCACAATTTCTTCTTTTAAATTGAAAAAGTAAAACTGACAATGTGTCAGACTTGAGTTTTACCGAAAATTATAAATTTACGCAACAAAATCGTTCGGTAAAGTGATAAACTTTGCTTAAATATATTTTCATACAAATTTTGACAGATAATTTATCACAATTAATAATATATCACTCTACCGCATTTACCAGCAGTTTACCACTTTAGATGAAGACCCTTAATATTTTATTGGAATTCATAAAAAAATTTAAATGAGCAAAAAATTTTTCGTGCATATACAAATTTTGTAGATGTATTGAGCTTTGTACTTACAATACGAGAGCGTTGAGCAGGCCTGCTATAGAAAATAAAGATATGTAGGTTTAAAACCGAAGATGGTTTTAAAGCGATCCTAGGATATGCCAAATAGTATCGAGTTTACCTTTATCGCAGGTAAGCGTTGAGCGTCTCTTTTTATCATTAAAAATTGTCGTATCTGATTTAAAACAGTCTTGAAGCGGAGCCAATATATAAAAAAACGGAGCGAGAACGGAGCCCTATGCAAAAAAAAACGGATGGGAGCTAATGCCTATATGACACTACGTTTTTTTCTTGTTTTTTTTTTTTTGGTGTGGAAAACCCACCGAAAGTCAAAATGCAAAAACAATTCTTCTGTAGGTGGAAAAGAGACAAAAACTCCCTCAAAAACAATTTGATTGACATTAAACTCCAACTAAATGAAAATAATATTTATTTCAAGAATTAATTTTTTTGGAAATTTGAATTTAAATTACTGAAATAAAAGTTATGAAACTCAGATGGCAGAGTAGCTGTGTATTTCATGTTATAAAGAGAAGCCATTGCGCAGTATACTTTTTCTTCCGGACTTCTTCTTTCCCCTTACGGCCAAAGCAGAAACTTACAAGAAGCAAATTTAAAATTTGTATTTCCATATATTTCTTATTTTAAATATAATTTATTTTATAGTTGTCAAATTGAAACAATTGTCAGAAAAAACTGCCGAATGTGAAAAAACCTACCGAAATACAAGGTGGTTCGTTGGTTTCTAACCGCTAGATGGTATTTTGTTGGTATTTCGTTTGGTTTTTTCAATATAGCTTGCTCGCTTGCGCCAACGCAAAACTGTTTTTGACCATCTCCTTCACTCAAAAAAACCTTGTAGACTACCGGAAAAAACGTAGTGTCATATGGGCATAAGAGCAGCAAAAAATTTTGGGAGTGGAGCAAACGAAATAATCCTTTGCACCGGGGCCCTGGTTTGTCGAGCGCACAGCTGATTGTGATTGTGCGAGTATTATAAATTTATTTATTTATTTTGTTAATGGTATTTTAATTTAAGAAAATGGAAGAGTTAGTAAACGATTCCCAAGTTTTTGTGCAACCTAGAAATAACACCACCACAGGAAAACCACGGGTGAGAAAACTGACCTTGCTGTCCGGCTGTCAAAAGCTTTTACCTCACATTTGACATCAGAGATGAAAACGGACTATCAATCATCTGACACCAAAATTTGACGGCAATCTTTGACTCACACTGCTCTATCGACTTCATGTCAGTTTTTGAAACCTAATGAAAACACATTTGACTCAAGATGACAATATGTCTTAATTGTTAAGCCTGGTTTTCATTAGGTCAAATTCACTGACGTCAAATCACTGCCCTAGATGACAATATGTCATTTTGAGTCAAATGTGTTTTCATTAGGTTTCAAAAACTGACATGAAGTCGATAGAGCAGGGTGGGTCAAAGATTGCCGTCAAATTTTGGTGTCAGTTGATTGACAGTCCGTTTTCATCTCTGATGTCAAGTGTGAGGTAAAAGCTTTTGACAGGAAGGTCAATTTTCTCACCCGTGGTTTTCTTGTGGTGGTGCTATTTCTAGGTTGCACAAAAACTTGGGAATCGTTTACTAAAGCCTGGTTTTCATTAGGTCAAATTCACTGACGTCAAATCACTGCCCTAGATGACAATATGTCATTTTGAGTCAAATGTGTTTTCATTAGGTTTCAAAAACTGACATGAAGTCGATAGAGCAGGGTGGGTCAAAGATTGCCGTCAAATTTTGGTGTCAGTTGATTGACAGTCCGTTTTCATCTCTGATGTCAAGTGTGAGGTAAAAGCTTTTGACAGCAAGGTCAGTTTTCTCACCCGTGGTTTTCTTGTGGTGGTGCTATTTCTAGGTTGCACAAAAACTTGGGAATCGTTTACTAAAGCCTGGTTTTCATTAGGTTTCAAAAACTGACATGAAGTCGATAGAGCAGTGTGGGTCAAAGATTGCCGTCAAATTTTGGTGTCAGTTGATTGACAGTCCGTTTTCATCTCCGCTGTCAAACGTGAAGTAAAAGCTTTTGACAGCCGGGCAGCAAGGTCAGTTTTCTCACCCGTGGTTTTCTTGTGGTGGTGCTATTTCTAGATTGCACAAAAACTTGGAAATCGTTTACTAATAACTCTTCCATTTTCTGATATTAAAATACTATTAACAAAATAAGTAAATAAATTTATAATACTCGCACAATCACAATCAGCTGTGCGCTCGACAAACCAGGGCCCCGGTGCAAAGGATTTTTTCGTTTGCTCCGCTTCCAAAATTTTTTGCTGCTCTTATGCCCATATGACACTACGTTTTTTTTTCCGGTATTCTACAAGGTTTTTTGGAGTGAAGGAGATGGTCAAATACAGTTTTGCGTTGGTGCAAGCGAGCAAGCTATATTGAAAAAACGAAACGAAATACCAACAAAATACCATCTAGGCAGGTTTTTCTGACAATTGTTTTAAGTTGACAACTATAAAATAAATTATATATAAAATAAAAAATATATGGAAATACAAATTTTAAATTTGCCTCTTGTAAGCTTCTGCTTTGGCCGTAAGGGGAAAGAAGATGTCCGGAAGAAAAAGTATACTGCGCACTGGCTTCTCTTTATAACATGGAATACACAGCTACTCTGCCATCTGAGTTTCATAACTTTTATTGCAGTAATTTAAATTCAAATTTCCAAAAAAATTAATTCTTGAAATAGATATTATTTTCATTTAGTTTGAATGGCAATCAAATTGTTTTTGAGGGAGTTTTTGTCTTTTTTCAACCTACAGAAGAATTGTTTTTGTATTTTGACTTTCGGTGGATTTTCCACACCAAAAAAAAAACAAGAAAAAAACGTAGTGTCATATAGGCAATAGCTCCCATCCTTTTTTTGCATAGGGCTCCGTTCTCGCTCCGATTTTTTATATATTGGCTCCGCTTCAAATCGACAAGACTGTTTTAAATCAGATACGACAATTTTTAATGATGAAAAGAGACGCTCAACGCTTACCTGAGATAAAGGTAAACTCGAACTATTTGGCATAATCTAGGGTCGCTTTAAAACCATCTTCGGTTTTAAACCTACCTTTATTCTCTATAGCAGGCCTGCTAAACGCTCTCGTATTGAAAGTACAAAGCTCAATACATCTACAAAATTTTTATATGCATTGAAACATTTTTTGCTCATTTAGATTTTTTTATGAATTCCAATAAAATATTAAGGGTCTTCATCTAAAGTGGTAAACTGCTGGTAAATGCGGTAAAGTGATAAAATATTAATTGTAATAAATTATCTGTCAAAATTTGTATGAAAATATATTTAAGCAAAGTTTATCACTTTACCGAACGATTTTGTTGCGTAAATTTATAAATTTCGGTAAAACTCAAGTCTGACACATTGTCAGTTTTACTTTTTCAATTTAAAAGAAGAAATTGTGGTTTCCTTCGGCATTTTTTTTTGTTTATTTTATTGGGTTTTTTTTTATTTATTAATCAAGTTGACACTGACAAGAGTTTAAACAATTATTTACCAAGGTGGTTTCATGTAAAAATGCGGATAAACTGATAAACTTTAAAAATTTATTACTTTATCACTTTAGATGAAGACCACTATTATTTTAGAATTTATTTTCAAATGGTAGTATCACATACATACAAATTTTTATTTTTATTTTTTATATGAAAATTATTTGAAAACAAATTTTTTACAGTGCTTTCATATTTTGAATTTTTTTTTTCATTACACTTTTGTTATTGTATATTTCGATTTCTTACGGCAGTTCTCGGGAGCTGTAATACAAAGTGCCTTTGCTCTGCACATAAAATATGAATCATAGGCACATATGTACATATCAAATTTTTTTATATCTGAGTGCTTATGGCAGTGCAAAGAAAATCTTATTTTTATATTTTTATTCGAAGGCTTTTCTTAACAAATCAGAAAAAATCGATTAAAAACCATGGACGCAAAATCAGTGAGCCATTTACAATGTTACGATCAAATTTTGTAAATAAAACAAAATATCATGCAGAAATTTCATTAAGTATATAAATCTACCTTGGCTGTTATAGCAAGTTTAATATACCTAATATACCTACATGTTTTTATTTATATCTTTTTATTGAATTAAGTTATAAGAATGGGGTTTTTACAGAAATATAGAGTTTTAAAAGGAGAATAATGTGGTATATGTAACTCAAAATCTTCTTAAGTCGACTTAAGCGGTTATTGCTTGTGGCCACAGATATAGATATATAAAGAGCTAGTGATTTTTAACTCCACTTCCAGCTTCTACCCATGATACAAGAAAGAAGGTAGTGTAAACGTCAAATTTTTGTCGCCATATTAACCACCTGACAATTATATGGATTATGACATTTCGTGCTGCCATATTCAGTGCTAAAAATCCTCCATTTATGTTATTTTTTATTTCCATGGTAATCATGGTATCGATTGCAACAAAACGAATTTTTTAAATTTAAATATTGATATATATATATATATATATATATATATATATATATATATATATATATATATATATATATATAAATACACACATTTACGTGTTAAATTCTTCATAACATCAGATCAAAAATAATTATATAAAAAATAAGACTTATTCTTAAAATAAGTTGCGGTAAGTTTGTGGAATATGTATAGTACATGTTACATTCCCACTACACCTCCTGTGAATTTCATTGAAAAATTTCAGTGGTTTAGAAATTATGAATATTGGCACGACTTATGAACTTACAACCGAAAAAACAAGTGCGGTCGATGGCATGGTTATATGCAAAATTTATTAGTAAATACAAAATTTAATTTAGATGAAAAGGTACTAAAAAGATTTTTTTGCGAAGAATCTATTTCAGAATTAGGTAAATAATAAAATAAAGGAAAATAAATTTAGTAACGCAAGTAAAAACTAAAGAAAACTGCAACATAAAAATTTAAACTAAATTTACATTGTTATATAACTGCTAAACAATTTTTTTAATAAATATATTTTTTAAATGTGGAAATATTCTTGTATAAAACATTGAAACCAAATATGCATATATATATTTATACGTACGCAATAAATAACACATATAAAGAAAATCAAGAACTCTTACCTTATTCATAAAAAATCGAACAGTTTTCAAATATTGGGTCATATTAATAAAAGCCAAGCATTTACTTTTGCTTACGATTTCAGACCTTTTACTCAGATTTTGAAATTTGGTTCATACAAATTAATGTCAAATTTCTGAAATTTTGAGTAAAAGCAGTTGCTTGATTGTATAAAGGACGTTTTGATACCATTTTTCGACTCTAATAACTGTATAAATCTATTTTATTTTTTATGAATAACTTATTTTTTATTTTCTTTGAAAAGCTCATTACATCGGCTCATTTGTTTTGTTGATTAGCATATGTGAAAAACGCCATTTCATTTAAAATACCCAATATTTTGTTCAAATATACCCTCAGCCAAAAACTTTTGATTGGGCAACGCTATCCTAAATTTTTGACTTAAAATGAGACGTCAAAAATCCATATTATAATCAAAAATGACAAAGTCAAAGTGAAATGGAACTACCTTGAATGTTTGTATCATGGCTTCTACCTGTAATTTGAGCTCCAGCTCCGCTCCGTGAAAAAGCCATAGCTCCTTAGCTCTTCGCTCCTTGACACGCTCCGTGGCCCTGCGAATCAGCTGTGAGCTTGACAAACGAAACAAGTTTGCCAACACGCTGGCAAATGAATTTTGTGTGTCAAATGTTGCCCAATGCGCTGGCAAACTACAATTTGAGTGTTTTCATATGGCTGTCATTTTATATGACAGCGAGTGGTCAAAACTGACTGCAAACGCATTTGACACAATATGCCAACCCGTTTTCATTTGTTTGACAATATTTGACGTCATATATGACCTAGTGAAAACCAGGCATAACTCTTCCATTTTCTGAAATTAAAATACTATTAACAAAATAAATAAATAAATTTGTAATACTCGCACAATCACAATCAGCTGTGCGATCGACAAACCAGGGCCCCGGTGCAAAGGATTTTTTCGTTTGCTCCGCTCCCAAAATTTTTTGCTGCTCTTATGCCCATATGACACTACGTTTTTTTCTGGTATTCTACAAGGTTTTTTGTGTGAAGGAGATGGTGAAATACAGTTTTGCGTTGGTGCAAGCGAGCAAGCTATATTGAAAAAACCAAACAAAATACCAACAAAATACCATCTAGCGGTTAAAAATCAACGAGCCACCTCGTATTTCGGTAGGGTTTTTTCGCATTCGGCAGTTTTTTCTGACAATTGTTTCAATTTGACAACTATAAAATAAATTATATTTAAAATAAGAAATATATGGAAATACAAATTTTAAATTTGCCTCTTGTAAGTTTCTGCTTTGGCCGTAAGGGGAAAGAAGAAGTCCGGAAGAAAAAGTATACTGCGCACTGGCTTCTCTTTATAACATGGAATACACAGCTACTCTGCCATCTGAGTTTCATAACTTTTATTTCAGTAATTTAAATTCAAATTTCCAAAAAAATTTATTCTTGAAATAACTATTATTTTCATTTAGTTTGAAGTTTAATGTCAATCAAATTGTTTTTGAGGGAGTTTTTGTCTCTTTTCAACCTACAGCATAATTGTTTTTGTATTTTGACTTTCGGTGGGTTTTCTACACCAAAAAAAAAACAAGAAAAAACGTAGTGTCATATAGGCATTAGCTCCCATCCTTTCTCGCTCCGATTTTTTATATATTGGCTCCGCTTCAAATCGACAAGACTGTTTTAAATCAGATACGACAATTTTTTATGATGAAAAGAGACGCTCAACGCTTACCTGAGATAAAGGTAAACTCGATACTATTTGGCATAATCTAGGATCGCTTTAAAACCATCTTCGGTTTTAAACCTATCTTTATTCTCTATAGCAGGCCTGCTCAACGCTCCCGTATTGTAAGTACAAAGCTCAATACATCTACAAAATTTTTATATGCATTGAAACATTTTTTGCTCATTTAAATTTTTTATGAATTCCAATAAAATATTAAGGGTCTTCATCTAAAGTGGTAAACTGCTGGTAAATGCGGTAGAGTGATAAAATATTAATTGTGATAAATTATCTGAGTGCTTATGGCATTGCAAAGAAAATCTAATTTTTATATTTTTATTCGAAGCCGTTTCTTAACAAATCAAATAAAAATCGATTAAAAACCATGGACGCAAAATCAGTGAGCCATTTACAATGTTACAATCAAATTTTGTAAATAAAACAAAATGTCAGGCAGAAATTTCATTAAGTATATACATCTAATTTGGCTGTTATAGCAAGTTTAATATACCTCTATTGTAAGTTAAGCCTATATGTTTTTATTTATATCTTTTTATTGAATTAAGTTAGAAGAATGGGGTTTTTACAGAAATATAGTTTTAAAAGGATAATAATGTGGTATATGTACTCAAAATCTTCCTAAGTCGACTTAAGTGGTTATTGCTTGTGGCCACAGATATAGATATGTAAATAGCTGGTGATTTTTAACTCCACTTCCAGCTTCTACCTATAATTTGAGCTCCAGCTCCACTCCGTGAAAAAGCCATAGCTCCTTATCTCTTCGCTCCTTGACACGCTCCGGGGCCCTGCGAATCAGCTGTGAGCTTGACAAACGAAACAAGTTTGCCAACACGCTGGCAAATGAATTTTGTGTGTCAAATGTTGCCCAATGTGCTGGCAAACTACAATTTGAGTGTTTTCATATGGCTGTCATTTTATATGACAGCGAGTGGTCAAAACTGACTGCAAACGCATTTGACACAATATGTCAACCCGTTTTCATTTGTTTGACAATATTTGACGTCATATATGACCTAGTGAAAACGAGGCATTACATTTTTGTTCCTTTATTTCAATCGGATGAGCGTTCGTTGCTCAAAAGCTTTATTCTGACGTTTGATTTTGGTTGGAGAATATCGATAGAATTCAAGTCGAATTCCAATATTTTTTTCAAGTGGAGAAACAGAAACATTTTCATATCAAAAAAGCACCCTTTTGTCGGAGAATGGGTTGTTTCTGCAGTTGATTTCGAGTTAAAAATTATTGTTGGAAATTGGAAAATGGATTTGATCTCAAATGAAATTCAAATGCATTTTCCACATAAATGTTTATTGGGTAGCAACGATTAGCATCATGGATATTTCATTTTTGTTTTGAATAAATAAATGTGTATCTATATTTTTGACACATACAGTGAGTCGCAGTGAAAATTATACACAAACCGATTGAAAAACAAAATTATGTACTTAGGTATATTTTAGAATAAACCACAATTTATGGGCCCGTCAGAATGAATACTTTTCCGGCAATCCAGCTCCGTTTAACTGACACATACTTCAATTTCATATATTTGTTACGGCAAAGTTGAAGTACTGAATGTGTCGATCTCATTCAAATACATGTAATTCTACTCTGCTGTCAGTTAAAAGGATTGCTGGATTGACGAAAAAGTATTCATTCTGACGCCCCTATTAGTATTTCAAAAAATATTTGATGAAAATTATTTTTTAGTTATAAAAATAATAGTTAAAACCGGAAAAGTTCATGAAACGGTCTCACAGTGAAAGTTAGCCACTAAGAGGAATATGCCCTAAAACGGTTTTAATACTTTGTTGCCTTGTTTGAAAGTTCAATTACTCTATCCCTAATGAATAAAATATAATACAAATTTTATTAGCATGCAATGTGTTTTATTCATCCAACAAAACAAGATTTTTACGCGCTCTAGCGTATGTTGTCTGATAAGTACACCTTTTAAAATCGGAAAATAATTGCCTGAATCCCCTTTTATATAGATTTTGTACATAATTAACACATAATGTAAAATGTGAACTGTAAAAATATATAAGAGAAAAATAATAATTCTTGAGAGAAACTGTAAGTATTTAAATTAGAGTTGCTAGAAAAATTACTTTGATTGTGTGGCGTATATATGTGTATGTTTTTGTGTTTCATCATTTCTGGCATGTTGTTGAAAGTTTTCCGTTGCAAAGAAATTAGGAATGTTAAGTAATTGTTAACAAAGATATTTACTAATAAAAATTTGTTAATAAATGATGGCTCACTTTCACTGTGACTCACTGTATTCCCATCAAAAAAACTTCAACTATGGGAATTGTTGTTGCAAAAAGTGACAGGCACATTATGTGTCAGTGGGAGAATGGCAAATTAAATAAACAAAATCTGAAGAAGAATCGAACGCAGTGTTGTATTCAAACGTAGTAAAATCTTCACAAGAAAATAGCCAAAATTCCTAATAAAATCAATCAAAACTCAAAAACATGTTAATTTTTTGTTATTATCGCAACAAATATAGCATTACAAATTCAATTCACACAATAATTTCAAAGATTTAAAAATTTCAAAATTCATTTCAATTTTTTTTTTTTGTAACTTTTGCACAGCACTGCATGGTGACAGGCACAACATGCCAAACGATCAGCTGAGAGTTTCGCAACTTATAGATATAAACTATGCTCAAAAGTTCCATATAAAATGACGTACAAAAAATGCTCAAGAAATTTTTCTTGTGAAACTTTCTTGAGCGAGTATCGACCTCTCAAGAAATTTAGTACACTTTTTTAATACTATTTTTCAACGTAATGCGAACACAGCAACACAGGTTTTGCCAAGAAATATATCATCGAGCATTTATTTCTTAAAGAAATTTTGACGTTTGTTGCGTGTTGTTAAAAATCGTGGAAATTGTTGGTGAAAATTGAAAAAAATAATCGAAAAAATAGAATGCACAGTTTTTCTAATGATGCAAAGCGGAAGTTGGCGTCGATTTCTTGTATCTTCCTACATTCCGGCCATCAGTATACCGCAGTTTACCAGTAATATAAGGTCATCCTCGTCGCTTTCGATGATTTCCTAAAATAACAACAAAATAAAACTATTGAAAATATATATTGAAACAGGGCCGTAGCTAGACTTAAATTTAAGGTAGGGCAGCGTTGGTTTAAGGTAGGGCGGAAGTAAATAATGTATCGCAATTAATCTGACATCGAGGCATGGTTTCCAAAATCAGTCAGCATGTATATCACTTTTTTCTAGGTCAGTGACGTACATTTAATACCTATTTGTAGATACATAATTATTGTGACAGTACATAAGCAATACTCATTGAGAATAAGCCAACAAGATGGTTCAGCTTCCAGATTTAGATGTGGAGATCCACGTGCGAGTGAGTACTGGGTGGGCGATACGAGTAAATAGATACGACCAAAAGTACGATTTAAGTTTATTGTTTCTGCAAACTTATTCTAATAATAAAAATAGTAAAAGCATTCAAAACAGCTGAATTCTGCGGTTCGCCATGTTATTAAAAATGCGAAGAACTTCGTTCAGATCAACCGATTTTGTTCTTTTTTTCTCAAAGGCGAGAAATACCATACCAGCCATTCTCTCGTGACCCATTTACAGCCTTTGAGGCCTATTGATTGCAGTTATGGGCCCGTCAGAATGAATACTTTTCCGGCAATCCAGCTCCGTTTAACTGACATATACTTCAATTTCATATATTTGTTACGGCATAGTTGAAGTACTGAATGTGTCATTTAAATACATGTAATTCCACTCTGCTGTCAGTTAAACGGATTGCTGGATTGGCGGAAAAGTATTCATTCTGACGCCCCTATTAGTGTTGAAAAGGTTGATTCGCAGTACACATCCTATGGTCGCTATAAATGGAAAAAGTTCATATGTGTCTTTAAACGCCTCTCGTAACGAGTCTCGTTGCGGCGAAGATAGGGACCAACCGCCATATGCAAATATGCGAGAGAGAAAATTAAAGCCGAAAATATTATTAAAAAATTAAATGCAACAGAAAATTTAATTTTTAAAATTTTGAATTTCAATTTAATTTCCTTCGATTATTCCATTCCTAAGAGAGCTATGATCTTTAAATTTGATATGTGGGTCCCCCACGGTATATATATTGAGACGGTAATGCCAGTAGGCGGAAATGTCAAATACTGCTTACGTCACAGGACCAATAAAGCCGCGAACAACCAAACAAACAGCTGTGCCAATTCAAAAGGAAATGACGTATGAGGACCTGATACTTTTTTCTAAAACCGAAAGAAATATGGCGGCCAGCGAACTGACATCACCTTTTAATTGGATCATGTGGGTCCCCTGTAGGTATGCACGCAAGTCAAGGTGAGAAAAAAATTCTCGAAAATGATTAAACGATAACCATAGAAAATTTCCATCGAGTAAAATGTTTTAGATTAGCACACAGCCTTAGAAATCAATTCCACGCTTTTGGTGTTGTTCGCTCACAGTGAGATTAGTTTTTGTGAGAAAAGTGCCGGAATGAGCCATTCCTTTAACCAAACTACAAAAATTCGATGGTCTTATTTAATTATATCTGTGGTGCAGGGTGGATTCTCCATATCATACATTGCAACCGCAATAATTTTTTATCTCAAACTATGACAAAAAATTTAATTATAATAATTCATCTCACTTGTTGGCCTTTTTAAGGTAGGGCATTCTAATTTTAAGGTAGGGCATTGCCCCACAATGCCCCCCCTTAGCTACGGGCCTGTATTGAAAGCTTTTATTTAATATTTTTAAGAACTTACTAATTGCTTATATTTACAAAAAGGTTTATTTTGTTTACGCTTTTGATGCTCTTCTTCATTTCACTTGGTATTCACGGTGGATTACTAAACGTCAAAATTTCTTGCCTACTACTATTTTTTACTCAAGAAATAAATCCAAAAATTTCTTGAGCTGTTTCTTGAGAAGTCGATACCAGCCTTTAGGTGTAAAGTTTCAACAAGTTCTGAATACTATTTCGGTTTTTATAAACATATGTCTACGATGATTATGAGTTATTTTCACATCTATTCCGGTTTACGATCCACTTTCATCGGATCAAATGGCATTCTGCATTCGATTGACGTCCGATGAACGTCAGATTTTTTCGAAGTTCGGAAATCGGCATTCTGGTTCACGATGGATCGGATTTTTGACAGTTTATCGGAGCGATTCTTTCCGTCAGCTTTTGTGTGTCGGAGCCAATAGAAATGTTGATTATTTTTGGAAATATTACCAATTTAATGTAATTAAACTATGATTTTTAAATTTATGCAACATTATTATACAAAACGGGCTTGGTTTAGCTATGCTACTGGCCTTTTCTTTGCAAAATAAGTGAACAAAAGGAATCTGCTTTAGTACAATAGACTGAATAGAGGGAAATAAGTACAAGGAGTTTCAACGTATTGAACTTTTATTTAATAATAAAATTTATTATCCTTTTTAGCAATATTTATATATTATTGTTTAATACACGATATGTACATATTCATGATTTGATTGATCGCAACCTGGATCTCAAATTTGCTTTTATGTTTTGCGATCCATAAAAACTTGTTGATATGCGACCAGTGTGGAGCGTCATTCATGCATTGCATCAGTATAACATATCACTATAAATAGTGTAAAACAAACCAACTGCAAGAGGTTTTCGCATGAAACTTTGTTGGAAAAAGCTGTAAATGTTATTTTCACTAAAGTTGGCATTTTCATTGCCCTTGAGTTCATGGAATCCAGTTTTTTCATTATTTTTAAATTACTAATAGTTAAAGTGGGAATCGCAATAATGTACCACTGGTGTTAAGGGAAAATTTGTATATAATGAACCACGATCCTATCGCAGATCATAAAAAAGTCGCTCCCGCGGACGATTATAGCGCAAGAGATATTCCTTGTTAAAGCAACGTGTGTGTAGAAGACTTCTTTGTGTCACCGGCCTTTGGGCGCGCTTTAAAAAAACCTCAGCCGGCAGAATTCTCCTTTTGGAGAACTTTAATATTATAATTTAATAATAGTTGAAAGCGTTAAAGGTAGATGAATTATCATCCAAAGAATATTTCCTGAAAGTTTCACTGAAAAATTCGCAGTAGTTTGTAAATAAATAAAATTGGTTCATTCTATCCAAGCTTAGGCACTTTTTTTTTTATAATAGAAAGCAATATTTTAAAAAATTGAATTAAAATTAATGTCCAAATTCCTTTGTTCTTCCATTTATTTTTCCACTAAATAAGCTGCTGCAGCAATGGAATCCATTTTTTAACCATTTAATATATTCTTTCTGAAAATTTAATCTAAAACTTCCTGAAAATATAAATTTGCTGTCAAAAATACAAATGTGCTGTCAAATAATACATATTATTTCGCATAAACGCTATCTAACACTGATTCGAACATAGTTTAACACTTAACAACACTTATGTTCGAAACGTCGTAAACCAGAATACCAATTTTCGTTTTGTCGTAGCAGTCGGCGTCGCCGCGATCGGAGTTCCGAGGGATTGTAGAATAGCTGTGTTTACCTTTTTTAAAAATTGTAAAAAAAAATTGTTTTTAATTAACTGGTAACAGATGCTGAAAAACGGATTACTTTTCTGAAATTGGCGTGATATAGTCCTTTGAGGTATAAAGTTTCAGCCCATTCTGGTGACTGCTTCCACTTATATCAACACATGTTCACAATGACTATTTTCATATAAAAATGCAAGAAAAACTCAGTTTTCTCGAAAGGAGTAACCGGTACCGAAAAACCGATTTCATTTTTGAAATTAGCATGGCATAATATTTCTAGGTGTGAAGTTCCAGCCAATTCTGACCACTCCTTCTATTTTTGTCCTTCATTTGTATGGAGTCGCGGTACTGTGCGGCGTGACGATATACATATGTACAAGTAATTCAGTGGCTAAGGTGTGGTTAACATTATTATGTTAATGTTGTGGTTATTGTGTAGCTAGTGCTACCAAAACAAATTTCCTTTTGTTTGGTTAATTCAGTGGCTAAGATGTGGTTATTTTGGAGCTAATTTTAGCTACTGCTACAACAAGCAAAAAATAGTTCCTCATTTTTTATTTTATATTTCTTTATATTACTGATTTTTTTTTATTTATATAAAATTTAATAAAAATTGAATAAAAATTCTTATTATATAATGTTTTACTATAATTAGATACCTAGATAATTATATGAAAATAAATCAATAAAATATACAATTATATGTAAAGTTAAAAAGTCGTTTGAAAATTTATTAATTTATTAATGTTGTCTAATTCCTTTCTGGCAGTGGGTGAATAGTATAGAATTGGAATTTTCGGCGTAATCCACTCACCACACAAAGTAATATTGCCATTCTCATCCGAATTGGTGCTGTCGGGCAGCCGAGGCTCTTGGGGATTATATAGCTTGCGTTGGAATGGTAGTACACGTATTCCCAGCCAGGCCGTGAAAAGCAGAGCGCCACGTGGCCCACATTCAATTAGATAGGCGCCAATCAATGCCTACCGATTTGTCTGCAACCATTGCCAAGAATATAATGGTATTAGTTGCGTTGTGGATATATTTTCTTTGCGAGTTGTTAGCTTACCCGGAATGCTATGCTGACGTTATTATATGTTTTTTGTATTTATTTTTTCTTTTTTAATTTTACGGCCCTCCAGAGCTCACGGTCCATCCAATCCAATTGCTATTTTTTTTAAATGGCGGTATGTTAATCGATTATGCACATTAGGGGTGTATCGGATTAGAATTTATCGAAATTTTCGATAGATCTGGTTAGCGCGGGCTGGCAGTGACCTTCTAGAAAATTACCGCTTTCGATACCGATACTTTGTGTATCGATCAAGAAAGCCAGCAATGCGCCGTATGCCTGTAGCAGAGCACTTCACAAAAATTGGGGCCTATCGACTCAACCAACACACTGGCTCTTCACGTCAGTTGTGCGTCCAATAATGCACTACGGAGTTCTAGTCTGGTGGACGGCACTTGATAAAAACGTGAATGCAAAAAAGCTAGAGGGTGTACAGAGGATTTCTAGTCTGTGCACAACGGGAGCGCTACGTACAACCCCCTCAGCGGCGCTCAATAGGAAACTCAATCTTTACTCCGCGGACCTTGTGACTAAAAGCGTAGCTGAAAAGACAGCGCTAAGGCTTAGAGTAACAGGACATTTTAATCAACGGCCATTTGAACACAGCAACATACGAGGACTAAACGCAGCTCTGACTACGTTACTCCCATAACCAACTTCAGCAGGGGACCACATGTAATAATAGAACAGGACGTGTGGAAGAAAGGACTACGATCCAATCGCCATTCCTTCAACTTATTTACAGACGGATCTAAGATGGACGAAAGGGTGGGAGCTGCAGTATTTTGCTCAGAGCTTGGGATACAAAAATCTTAGACTTCTGGACTACTGCAGTATCTTTCAAGCTGAGTTTTATGCTGCCTCAAAAGCGGCGGAACTTGCAGCTGAACTAACGTCCTCGAAATCTACACCTTTTTCAGTTGAAATTCAGAAAGTTCCAATTGATATTCAGAATTTCCATTTGAAATTCAGAAAATTACAATTGAAATTCAGAATTTCCATTTGAAATTCAGAAAGTTACAATTGAAATTCAGAAATTCCATTTGAAATTCAGAAAATTGCATTTGAAATTCAGAAAATTACAATTGAAATTCAGAAAATTACATTTGAAATTCAGAAAATTCCATTTGAAATTCGGAAAATTACATTTGAAATTCAGAAACCTCCTCACAGTACTCAAGAAGTTTTCTGAATTTCAATTGTTATTTTCTGAATTTTAAATGTAACTTTCTGAATTTCAAATGTAATTTTCTGAATTTCAAATGTAACTTTCCGAATTTCAATTGTAATTTTCTGAATTTCAAATGGAATTTTCTGAATTTCAAATGGAAGTTCTGAATTTCAATTGTAATTTTCTGAATTTCAAATGGAAATTCTGAATTTCAATTGTAATTTTCTGAATATCAATTGGAACTTTCTGAATTTAAACTGAAAAAGGTGTAGAATAAATATATTCATTGACAGCCAGGCAGCAATTAAGGCGAGCATGGCAGCGACAACTACCTCTCGCTGTGTGGAGCAGTGTAAGGCCAATCTACACGTACTCTGCACGTCAAAACGCGTTACCATCTACTGGGTACCCGGGCACCAGGGAATCGAAGGAAACGAGAGGGCGGACGCGCTAGCTAAAGCCGGGGCATCACTAGCGCAAGTACATGCGGAAGACGTTTTCCCTTCTCTACATCACCAAAAAGCTCGAATAGATCAGGCATTGATGCGTAAAGACGACTCCCAGTGGGAGACCCTGCCATCCTGCAAGATCTCCAAAATCATGCTTCGGTCATATAAAGCTAAAAACGCAAACTACCTACTTACACTTCCCAGAGCAGACTGCAGACTGGTAGTCGGCATACTAACAGCCTGTTAGTAACAGGGCACTGTCTCACACCATCTCATGCATTCAAAATGGGATTGGTGCAGAGTCAGGCGTGCACGGCTTGCAATGAAGACGATGGTGTAGGCACTCTGGAGCACCCTCTCTGCCAATGTCCAGCTTTCAGCAGACTACGATTTAACTGTCTCGGCTCTGCATACTTCACGTCTCTAGAGAGCATTGCAGACAGGGAAATTCACAAAATATTAAAATTTGTGTTGACCTGCATTCCGAGTGTAATATAATAACATAATGCCTCCTGTATGTTGGCAACACTAAGGACCATATGTGGTCTATGTGAGGGGTCTTCAGACCTCAGCCAATGCAAGCTAACCTAACCTATACTTATGTCAACTACTACTTTTAAAGCAAATCTGATACGAGTATGCTATATATATATATAAACATCTATATATATATATTTATTTATTTATTTAATAAATTTACCTACATAATACAATTATACAAGTAAATCTTACATCTAAGCAACTGACAACAGGCCCGTAGCTAGGGGGGGGGGGCATTGTGGGGCAATGCCCTACCTTAAAACTAGAATGCCCTACCTTAAAAAGGCCAACAAGTGATATCAATTACACTGTAGGTAAATTTTTAACTTTTGAAATATCACAGAGAAACGCCGAGACACCCCAATTTAATTTTTGGCTGTAGAATACGATGGCGTTTTCAGAAAGTCAAAGTTAGCTCTCGTTTTCGAGAAATTTAGGAAATAAGTTTCAGAGCTCCGAAGGTAATTTTTTCCCGTTTATAAACTTTACTTAGGTTTTGAACCCTTTTCTCGCGTAAGGGTTTTGACGGTTGTTCTTACTTAATTGGGGCATTCTAAATTCAGTGCCATCATTAGTTTTTCCAAACTGCCTTCGGTTTATGAGATAACGGTATTTAAAAAGTACCATCAATTTGGACTTTTTTGTTAATAACTCAGTCAGTTTATGAGTTAAATTGCCCAAACTTTGCACGTGACCATATTTTAGCATTACCTTAACTTTTCCTGAAAATAATTGAAATCGGGTGACTATAACATATAGCTGCCATACAACCGATTGTTCAGATGTGGACATTTTGGGGTATAGCTTCGCTATTTAAACAGATAAGGACATGGAAATTTGGAGAATTTGTACTCGTATTGGCCTTAATCTATTCCCTGAAAATCGTCGAGATCGGGTCACTATAAAATATAGCTACCATACAGCTGATTGTTCAGATATATGGTTTTGCTCTTTTATTTTTTTATAACTCCGAAAAGAGTCATTCTGCGTGAAAGAGCAACATAAAGACTTTCATTCAAAATGAATAGGTGAAAAATTTTCTCATATACGATTTCCACATATCTGCATCAGTTATTGCACTTTTGTGCAGCCAAAGTTGAAATTTCACCATAGGCATTTTTTTCAAGCCCAATAACTCATATGAGTCTTTCTTTTACAAATCGGACACCTATTGTAACCTTACACTGAACAATCAGTAGTATTGGAGCTATATGTTATAGTGACCCGATCTTGACAATTTTCAGTGAATAGATTAAGATCAATACAGGTCGAAATTCTCTAAAGTTTCATGTCCTTAGCTGTTTAAATAGCGAAGTATACCCCAGAATGTCCACATCTGAACAATCGGTTGTATGGCAACTATATGTTATAGTCACCCGATTTCAATTATTTTCAGAAAAAGTTAAGGTAATGGTAAAATATGGTCATGTGCAAATTTTGGGCAATTTAGCTCATAAACTGACTGAGTTATTAACAAAAAAGTCCAAATTGATGGTACTTTTTAAATACCGTTATCTCATAAACCGAAGGCAGTTTGGAAAAACTATTGATGGTACTGTATTTAGAATGCCCCAATTAAGTAAGAAAAACCGTCAAAATCCTTAAGCGAGAAAAGGGTTCAAAACCTAAGTAAAGTTTATAAACGGGAAAAAATTACCTTCGGAGCTCTGAAACTTCTTTCCTAAATTTCTCGAAAACGAGAGCTAACTTTGACTTTCTGAAAACGCCATCGTATTCTACAGATATAAATTGTATAATTTATCCATTAAATTTTTAAATTTACTAATATTTTAAGGTTTTAAGTTAATAAAACTAATTGCCTTCAAAGCTATAAATATTAGTAAATAATCTCTTAAGCCTTAGTAGTATTTAAATTACTCCTTTAGATTTGTGATATTTTGACCTCCCTACAGTGTTATTATAATAAAATTTTTTGTTTGAGATAAAATATTATTTCGGTTGCAATGTATGATATCGCTAGCTTAGAGTGCAAACTGTGTAAGTCCAATTTTATGAAAAGGCGTATGTATATGTAGCACGCTAGAAAAACCAAATACGCACCACGCTAAACAAGTCTGTGATACTTGCCATATTTCTACTCGTTGTTATTCAGTGATACGCAAATTGTGTAAGTCCAAAAAACGAAGAAAATTGTGTAAGTCCAAAATAATTACATGAACAAAAAATTTTTTTTCATTTTGAATTTTTTTCTTTTTTAGTTTTTTGTCTCTCCTACAAAGTTTGAAAAAAGGACTTACACAATTTGCACTCTAAGCTAGCGATATGGAGAATCCACCCTGCATCACATATATAATTAAATAAGACCATCGAATTTTTGTAGTTTGATTAAAGGAATGGTTCATTCCGGCAGTTTTCTGACAAAAACTAATCTGACTGTGAGCCTACAACACCAAGATCGCGGAATTGATTTCTAAGGCTGTGTGCTAATCTAAAACATTTTACTCGTTTGAAAAATGAGGTGTCTAAATTTTCTATGGTTATCGTTTAATTATTTTCGAGAGTTTTTTTCTCACCTTGACTTGCGTGCATACCTACAGTCGGCCCACATACCAAATTTAAAGATCGAAGCTCTCTTAGGTATGGAGTAATCGAAGGAAATTAAATTAAAATTAAAAATTTAAAAAATTAAAAAATTAAATTTTTTGTTGCATTAAATTTATTATAATATTTTCGGCTTCAATTGTATCTCTCACTTATTTGCGTATGGCGGTTGGTCGCTATCTTCCATTAATTATATTTCTATTCACATGCATGTCAATTGCCAAAACTGACCTAGCGTTCGAATTCACCACTAAGCACGGATAAAACTGCACTCAATGGTGGTAGTGCCAAGACTGACTTCCGCCCTACCTTAAACCAACGCTGCCCTACCTTAAATGTAAGTCTGGCTACGGCCCTGACTGACAACAGTGGTCTTCGGCCTAATAATAATAGTAAGTAATCTGATAGAAATTATTAAATTAAGAAATAGATGTTACACCTTTTTATACTCAGCTGTACTAGTACACAGAGTATTATAATTTTGATTTCATAACGGTGGATTGTAACATAATGAAATAATCGAGATAGATATGGACTTATATATATCAAAATGATCAGGGTGAAAAGAGAAATCGATTGAGCCATGTCCGTCCGTCCGTCCGTCCGTCCGTCCGTCCGTCCGTCCGTCCGTCCGTCCGTCCGTCCGTCCGTCCGTCCGTACGCACGATAACTCGCGTAAAAATTGAGATATTTTGATGAAATTTGAAATGCAAGTTGGTATCGAGACTGGGACGGTTGGTATTGAAAATGGGCGAAATCGGACCATGACCACGCCCACTTTTCCTATATAGAAAAAATCGGATATTTGGTATCTCAGCCACTAATATAGCTAGAGTGATAAAATTTTACCCACGTATTGAGCTCAGGCCCTTATGAAGAAATTTGATGAAGTTCTGGAAAATGGGCGGTGCCACGCCCACTTATTAAGGGTCAAACATTGAAAGTTTTATATGTCATAACTCAGAAACCGTTGAAGATATATCGATGAAATTTGGTATGCGTAATATGCTTACTTAGGCAAATGTTTTGACGAAAAATTATCAAAATCGGTTGACGGCCACGCCCACTTTTATATATGGGAACTATAAAGGGGCCTAATAAAAACATTTTAAGCGATATCTCTGTCAAATATAAAGATCTATCACTGAAATTTTGTGGCAGGAGTCCAACTACGGACATAAAACAAAAAATACAAAAATTTTTGAAAATGGGCGGTGCCACGCCCACTTATTAAGGGTCAAACATTGAAAGTTTTATATGTCATAACTCAGAAACCGTTAAAGATATATCGATGAAATTTGGTACGCGTAATATATTTACTTAGCCAAATGTGTGGACGAAAAATTACCAAAATCTGTTGACGACCACGCCCACTTTTATATATGGGTATTATAAAGTGACCTAATGAAATCATTTTTAGCGATATCTCTGTGAAATATAAAGATAATTCATTGAAATTTTGTGATATGAGTTCTACAATAGACCGGAAACAAAAAATTAAAAAAGTTTATAAAATGGGCGTGGCACCGCCTCTTTTTATGCAAAGAAATCTACGAGCCTATTACTCGACAAATAACTGAGATATTATGACGAAACTTGGTTTATTCACTTTTATAACTTGTGTTAATAGACACGCAAAAATGTATTGAAATCGGTTTATGACCACGCCTACTTTTTAACAAAGATATTTCTGGAACACCCTTTTGGAATTTGTAACGTGAAGTCTTTGTAACTAAAAGTCATAGAGGGATGCAATTTTGCACTAACAATAATATTTATATGCTTATTTGGATGATTGATACAAATTTTGAAAATGGGCGTGGCTGCGCCCTGTATATGCAGCACTCGTTTCATATAAAATACACCCTATATCGAACAAACGCAAACAAACAATGAAAGCATACAGCTGAGTATCTAATGTTCGATTCCACTCGAACTTAGGCTTCCTTACTTGTTAAAATAAGTATTGTGTTCTTGATGCTATCTGGATTTAAATTTTTAAGCAACTTCGGAAGGCAAATTTCATTAAAAAGGGCAATCTGCGTATTGTTTACTACGTTACAATGATATATAAGACTAGCAAATACCCGTTGCTTCGCAATAAGGAATGATAGTTAACTAAAGTCAAGTCAACGCAAGTCAAATCAAGTCAATTCAAGTCAATTAAATTCAATTCAATTCAAGTCAATTCAAGTCAAGTCAAGTCAAGTCAAGTCAAGTCGAGTCAAGTCAAGTCAAATCAAGTCAAGTCAAGTCAAGTCAAGTCAATCCAAGTTAAGTTAAGTTATTCCGGGGTTATCTGGGTCCACTTGATGACCTTGTCTAGCCATCACTACAGCTCTAGATTGAAGCCGTTCCCAACGCTTTTCATTTGATACCAATATCACTCAAAAACATCCGGGTCCGCATTTTGACCGATATCTGGGGATCCGGCCCAGGAATCATTGTGAATAGAACTCCACGTAAAAGCCTTGTTCAAAACCTTTTATTTCATACTAATATTGCTCCGAAACATTCCGGGTTAATCCGGGGTCACATTTTGACCCATAGTTGGGGACCCGGCCCAGGCATCACAAATAACATAATTCTACGTCGAAGTCCTCATCAAGACCTTTTATTTGGTAGCAATATCGCTCAGAAATATTCGAGGGTCATCCGGTCCACCTGTTGACCCTTATCTGGAGACCCGGCCTAGGCATCACCATTAAAATAGCTCTATATTGAAGTCCAGATCAAGACCTTTCATTCGATGCCAATAACGCTCAGACACATCCCGACGTCATCCAGATCCACCTTTTGACCCATATCAGGAGACCCGCCATGGAAATCACAATGAAAATAGGTCTGTGTTAAAGCCCTACTCAATACATTTAATTTCATACCAATATCGTTCAAAAACATTCCGGAGTCATCTGGGTCCACATTCTTACCCAGACTGGGGAGGATGTCTAGGCATCACAATGAAAATAACTCTATGTTGAAGTCCTGCTCAACACCTTTCATTTGATACCAACATCATAAAGCATAGTATGCATGTGTAAACAGGTTTTTGATTGCCACCGAGACAAACAGCAAACCGTACAAAAACAAACATATGAGTCGACTGCGCTGCGCTACCTGGCACGACTGCGACGCCTCCACTGAACACGGCAAATGACCAAACGAATCTGTCTATGCTTGCGCTTTTTTGAGTTTTTCGAAATTTAAAACCGGGAAAAGGGTATTAAAGTCTCAGAAATGCGCAAAAAAAAAGTACATGGTTGTCGAGAATTTACCATTTGTGACATTTTAAAAAAAGAATTATTAAAATCGGTCCAGTACTTTTTGTGTTATCGCGTTATATACATTTTCTATACAATCAATTTTATATAATTAGTATAGATCAGTGGTAGGCAAATTTGAAATTGAGATTGTATTAGTGAGATATCAAAAGCTAATGTCAATTTTTTTGCAATAATCACCCACAATGCTTAGTTTCAACTGTCAGCAAAACGATAATTGGGAGTCGAGTTTGCTTAATACGCACGCCCTTCAATTTCGGTTACAGAAATTGTGTGGGTATGAGAAATTTTTGATAGTAAATTGACCACGTGCGTCGATATTAGGTAGCATAGTAAATTGTTTTCAACGAGCAAACAAGCGACAAGCACTCTCGATGTAGCTACGCCACTTGCTCAGTGACGACTAAATCATCTAGTAAAGAAAGAGCGTAACGTGTCGGTGTGATTTGAGCACAAACAATTCTTTGCAGAAATGCGGACCAGCGATGCCACTAACATATTTTTTCTCGTACCAAAAAACGTACCAAATTGCTTTTGAGAGTACCAAAGAGATTTTTTCGTGGTAACAGTCGTAGTAGACAAATGGTTTTTTTATTTATTATTTTTTAATGGAAAATTAACTTCAACCCAGCAAACATTCTCGGAGCACTCATAATTTGGAGCACATTATTAGTCCGAAATATGTGTATAATATGAGTCTTAAACTTTTGAAATCATATATTACACCGAAATATGTTTGAAACAGGAGCCTCATAATTTGGAGTCCGATATGAATCCGAATATGTGTGAAACATGAGCTTAAGATTTTTTTTACGTTTTTTTGTGTTTAAAATGAGAATTGTAATTCATACATAACAACCGTTTGAAGAGAACTGGGTAAGGGGAAGGAAAATGCATAAAAAATGCTAATCATAGAAAAAGGAAAAAAAGAGTCATAAATATGAGCCCAATAGGAGTCTCTTATGACTCTTATTCAGGCTCATATGATGTATGGAATCGGACTCCAAAATGGGCTCATAATGAGTGTGAACACTCCAGTTTAGGATTCCTTTCTGATTCTTTTATGACTCCGAATGTTTGCTGGGAACATATCACACCCTGAATCATAAATTGACACAACTCAAAATTCAAAAATTGTCAGGAGCCAAAAATCTTTTTTTCTTGATGTTGAAAAGGCTAAGTATAATTACAATCTTTCAGTCAAATGAGACACCGATTGAAAAGTTTTTTGCAACCACTAGAGATATGTTCTGTGTACCGGTTTATGATAAAAAACCGATTTCAACAAATTTTGAATTGTGTCACTTAATGATTTGTAATTTGCAGAGACCAACATAACTGTTAAGTTTTTTCTAAGTGTCCTAAAATAACAGTTTAATGTAAACACAAAAGCATAACAGTTGGGCAACGCCGATAACACTTATTGTTTACAGACTAGCAGTCCGTCAGTGGGAAACTTTTATTTTCAATTTTTTTCCGTCACTGTTGGACAGTGACGGTTATCATTGAGCAGCGAAAAATTTCTGTCGCGAAAGGACGGATATTTCGGGCAGAGAAAAAATAAAAGTCTTTTGTGCATGTATGTGTCGTGCGCACGTACATGTGCCACTCCGTTGAGGATGAACATATGAAATGCATATGTACATACATATGTATGTATGTTTGTAATTATACTAAATGGTACGCCGGTATGCCTGCGATCTGGTGGAATGGAAAGCAGGTATTGCAATTTTCCATGTTTATTATACATTATTGAATCTTTTGTTTAACAACGTACGACTTCTTTTTATAGATTAGGTAGTCGCCTTTTATTTAATTTTAAGTGAGAGGCTGTACAATCTTAATACCAAAACAATAAATTCGTAATTTTTAATAAAGCCGAACTCTAAGTATTAAAAATAATAATATAAAATAGTTATGGACATAGGTATGTAGGTACCTGCGTACTACTAAGATTAATTATGATATGTTAATATGTATGTAAGTACATACATATGTACATATGCATGCGCGGATCCAGGATTTCGGCAAGGGGGGGGTTTTGAAAATTTCTTTTTTTGGAAGATGTTTTTTAAGGGCAGACGCTGCACATAAGTAGATTTTACGAATTTATGCGGCCAAAATTGAAAATTTTAAAATTGGTGCAAATACAAAATCCAAAATCGCTCTGCGTTTATAATAGACCGGGCGATAAAAAACCGGTCTTCTCGGCTTTTATAGACAACGGGGGTGTCTCTGCCGCTAGTCGAAACTTATTATTCTCCCACTTTTTCGATTTTTTATTTTTTACGTATTTTAAGTAAACCATTTTTAAACGTCAATATTTTCAGTTTTAAGAGAGTTATCAAAGTAAACATCATGGATTCGAGTTCTTCAGGTAAATATCATTATTTATTGAAGAAATCGTCAACCTAGCATAATAAAAGACCCACCATTTTGAAGCTTTTAAGCATATTGGCCTTTCTTGAAAAAATATTGTTAATTTTTTAATTCAAAAGCATTTTAGTTATATTATCGCCTCCCGTCAATTTCTCTACGGAAAAATGCAAAGCCAGAAATTATCAACAATGGGTCGTATTAATAAAAACGAAGCAAATACTTTTACTCAAGATTTTAGAAATTTGACATAAATTTGTATGAACCAAATTTCAAAATTTGAGTAGAAGGTCTCAAATTTTAAGTAAAAGCAAATGCTCAGCTTTTATTAATATGACCGAGTGGATTAAAAATTGGCCTATTTGGAAAATTACCTGCTTTCGTATTTTTAGTATTTCCAATTTTTCAAAGTCAAGGAAATACTTATCATAAAAAGGGGCTAGGAATCCTAAAGCTACATTTTTTAGAAGAGTTTTGAGTATGCAATTTTGCAGCTCATTCAATTTTAATATAATAATATGCAACATTCAACTTTTTGAAAATTTTCATTGGCTTTTCGGAAATTTTAATTGGAACGGTCTCACCCTACACCCTACAGAAAAAAACTTATAAAAACGACGGAATTTTTCACAGCATTGAGAATTTTTTACACTAAAATTGGTTGGCTACATAACAGTACACTTAGAAATCTCCTCAAAATCTTCTATAAATTATGGCCTTGCTTTGAAATTTTTAATCCACTTTCAGAAATGTCTACGATTTTTCAGATTTTTTCCATAAGCTCAGAAATCCTGCTTAAAACGATTTTTATTGAAAAATTTTCTATATTTTTAAATTAAAATAAAAAAGTAAAATTTTCGACAGAACTCTTTGAAATAAATTTAAAAACTTTGGCGTATGATTTTTTTTTTTTTGAGTCACTCTATATATTTTTCAATAAAATCGAAAGAAAGAAAAGAAAATGAATTTGCGATTTGGCAATTTGCGAATAGCATTTGACAAATTTGATTTTATGCGCGTGCGTCCAAAGGTACCTACATGAACTTTTTTCGCATGTAGGTACATATTTTGGATGTTATGTGGTCCAAACATTGCTTTTGGAATTATAGAGTTTTCCTTGATCAGTTTGGGAAATTTGGGCGCAGAATCTATCAAGGCATTAATTTGGGATCTATGATAAACCACAAGGGGGGGGGGTTTGAACCCCCAAAACCCCCCCCGTGGATCCGCCACTGTACATATGTATGCATGTATAAGAATTGCAGAAATATGCAAAGCCGACGGCAAATGAACTGGTGCCTCTTTGACACATTTTCGCCAGTTCTGAACCAGAAATTCTGTTCTCTACACCTTTTTCAGTTGAAATTCAGAAAGTTCCAATTGATATTCAGAAAATTACAATTGAAATTCAGAATTTCCATTTGAAATTCAGAAAGTTACAATTGAAATTCAGAATTTCTATATGAAATTCAGAAAATTGCATTTGAAATTCAGAAAATTACAATTGAAATTCAGAAAATTACATTTGAAATTCAGAAAATTCCATTTGAAATTCAGAAAGTTACATTTGAAATTCAGAAAATTACAATTGAAATTCAGAAAACTGTTTTGTACTGTGAGGAAGGTTTCTGAATTGCAAATGTAATTTTCTGAATTTCAAATGGAATTTTCTGAATTTCAAATGGAATTTTCTGAATTTCAAATGTAATTTTCTGAATTTCAAATGCATTTTTCTGAATTTCAAATGGAAATTCTGAATTTCAATTGTAACTTTCTGAATTTCAAATGAAAATTCTGAATTTCAATTGTAATTTTCTGAATTTCAAATGGAAATTCTGAATATCAATTGGAACTTTCTGAATTTAAACTGAAAAAGGTGTAGTTTCAAAGATGTCACGTTACAAATTCCCAAAGGGTGTTCCAGAAATATCTTTGTTAAAAAGTAGGCGTGGCCGTAAACCAATTTCAATAAATTTTTGCGTGTCTATTAACACAAGTTTGTACACTTTTATAACTTGTGTTAATAGACACGCAAACCAAGTTTCGTCATAATATCTCAATTATTTGCCGAGTTATGGGCTCCGAAATCTCGTAGCTTCCTTTGTCGAAAGAGAGGCGGTGCCACGCCCATTTTCCAAAATTTTTCTATTTTTTGTTTCCGGTCTATCGTAGAACTCATTCCAGAAAATTTCAATGAATTATCTTTATATTTGACAGAGATATCGCTTAAAATGTTTTTATTAGGTCACTTTATAATACCCATATATAAAAGTAGGCGTGGCAGTCAACCGATTTTAAATATTTTCCGTCCAAATGCTTGCCTAAGTAAGTAAATTACGCATGCCAAATTTTATCGATATATCTTCAATGGTTTCTGAGTTATGACATATAAAACTATCAATGTTTGACCCTTAATAAGTGGGCGTGGCAAAGCCCATTTTCCAAAATTTCATCAAATTTCTTCATAGGGGCCTGAGCTCAACACGTGGGTAAAATTTCATCGCTCCAGCTATATTAGTGCCTGAGATACCAAATTTCCGATTTTTTCTATATAGGAAAAGTGGGCGTGGTCATGGTCCGATTTCGCCCATTTTCAATACCAACCGTCCCAGTCTCCATACCAACTTGCCTTTCAAATTTCATCAAAATATCTCAATTTTTGCGCGAGTTAGAGTGTTTACAGACGGACGGACGGACAGACGGACGGACGGACATAGCTGAATCGATTTCTCTTTTCACCCTGATCATTTTGATATATATAAGTCTATATCTATCTCAATTATTTCATTCTGTTACAATCCACCGTTATGTGATTAAAACTATAATACTCTGTGTACTACACCTTTTTCAGTTGAAATTCAGAAAGTTCCAATTGATATTCAGAAAATTACAATTGAAATTCAGAATTTCCATTTGAAATTCAGAAAGTTACAATTGAAATTCAGAATTTCTATATGAAATTCAGAAAATTGCATTTGAAATTCAGAAAATTACAATTGAAATTCAGAAAATTACATTTGAAATTCAGAAAATCCTATTTGAAATTCAGAAAGTTACATTTGAAATTCAGAAAATTACAATTGAAATTCAGAAAACTGTTTTGTACTGTGAGGAAGGTTTCTGAATTTCAAATGTAATTTTCTGAATTTCAAATGGAATTTTCTGAATTTCAAATGGAATTTTCTGAATTTCAAATGTAATTTTCTGAATTTCAAATGAAATTTTCTGAATTTCAAATGGAAAATCTGAATTTCAATTGTAACTTTCTGAATTTCAAATGAAAATTCTGAATTTCAATTGTAATTTTCTGAATTTCAAATGGAAATTCTGAATATCAATTGGAACTTTCTGAATTTAAACTGAAAAGGGTGTAGTTACTTATTAACTTCCTGCAGAGTATGTAAAAAATTCAGATACATGCCTTTATAATTAAATACCTATATTAATATGTACATAAATATGTAAGTAACGAATCTAACATCAAAGTATATTTGAATACATATACATATTATGTATTAACTAAATAATTCAAAATAAAATTCCTGTCCATACCTGCTAAGTTACAAAATTGGTTATTTTAAATACAGTCATACCTACTACGAACACAAATTTTCTTCCATTTGTACACATGCGTATGCGCACGAACGTACATGCATATCTACATATGCAAACATATTTTTCAGCAACACTTTTCTTTATCCCTCTGTTTTTAACTGTTATCAAAGGACGGAAAAAAATAAAAGTCTCCTTGAAACCGTCACTTGCTGAGGGATATTTTTGAGTGTTGAAAAATAACTCTTAAATGGCGACAGAAAAAAGATCGTTGAGAGAGGTTGCCCACGGTGAGAAACACTTTGAGTGAAAGAGTTTTCTGTTTCAGTCAGTGGGAAACACTTTGCGCCAAAGATGACTTGATACGAAACTCTTTTTTACTCTCTCACTTTTACGATTTTCCCACGGGTCTAATGTGGCTTTGTTGCCAGCATCAACACAACATAAAACCCGGCCGATCAGCTGTTTGTGCAAATTGCAGGTGCCAGAAAGGAAAACGCGCCAAAATAAATTGTCACTTTCGGTGGATTTTAATGTTTTGTTTTATGTGCCCAATTTTGTTGAAATAATAAAGAATTATAAAAAATACAGAGGTAATTGTATTGCTTGTGTGTAATATTCAGTGAAGTTTATTGTTTTAACTGGAAAAAATTGTGTTTCAGTTAAAATTATAAAAAATATGTTAATGAGATGGAACGCGGGCAGCGTTCTTCAGTAGATTTATATATATATCCTGTTAAAATTTATTATATTTCAATTCTAATATATTCACATTTTAATAGAATTGCAAAATAGAGTAAAATATTTCTTAAAAAATACCACCCAACTACATGTATTATCGTTCACCACTTTTTGTGCGTTATTCTTAATTTGTCTGAGATTGGGTTTCGAACACGAATATTCGGAATGTGGGAAAATCATACTATCCTGTGTATCACTTTTGTGGTTATATCCTTATCTTAATTTGGTATAAACAAAATTTTATTATTGCTATAGTCTTCAATAACATAAGGAAGCCGAAAATTCCCAGAAAAAATATGTCAAATACCCATTTTCAGTTTTCGAACAGAGTGGCACAATGAAAAATGTTATAAAAAATGCGCATTTTGACAGCGCTCTCACGAAATGAAGAGTTTCGTATCTAGTTATCTATGCTTTGCGCTCACCATTTTTGTGTTTCCGTCAGACTGAAATGGAATGAAAAGAAGTGTTAACTGTTAAAGTTGGTCTCTGGTAATTTGTAATTATCGCGTTTTAAATTAATTTAACTTTTTATATCTCCATCACTCCATTTCCATTTAAAACTTGTTTGATACATGTAGGTACATATATTTATTGAGTAGTGATCAGAGCTCACTAACAGCATCAGCTGATTTTTTTCTTCGCTAGGAGCAAGTGCCACAGCCCACAAGGGTCAAATTAAGTTACCTTAAAGCCCGTCTCCACATAACTTGTTTCACCAACAAAACATCTAGCAAAACATCTCGCTAAATAACCCGTCTCCACGTGGGTAATCGTGATTCAGTTTGACATTTCTCTTTCTTGTTCTTCTTAAATGTTTGTATGTTTGCTTATTTTTGCGTCTTTGTTTTGGTCTGTGTGAGATTTCGATAGATTTTCGGTACAAAATTAGAGAAGACATCGATATCATCGAGGTTGGCAAGATGATTCAGAATGAAACAGTGTTTCAATCTTCACTCGCTCTCAGAAATTTGTATGGAAATTGGCGAGTTTCGGCACTGGTTTCCGTGTCGAAACAAGATTGAGAGAGAAAATGCAGAAAAAAAGTGCGAAACACGTTATGTGGAGACATGGTATTATTCTCTCCATACAATTTGTTTGCTAATTTTCGCAACTACTTGCCAAAAAGCTCTAACAAAATACGGTAAATGTTTGGTGGCATAATGCTACGACCGGTATAGTTGAGTCATGCTAGTGATCAAGAATTGTATCGATTTCATAACATCTACGGCTTTGGGATACCTATCACGTATTAGCGATGTAATTAATCAACATAATTACTGTTCTTTTAGTGGACGAACAAAAATAATATAGAGAAAAATAAAAATTAGATGGAAGTAAATAAACATTGTTTTCTCAAAGCATTGCTTTTAAGGAAAAAGTACCAAAATCAAAAGCAACGTACCAACGTACCAAATCATTTTCAACGTACCAGTTTTGGTACGAAAGTACCAAAAGTGGCAACGCTGATGCGGACCACTGGTATAGATGCTCAAACGTGAGTGTATTGCTGGAACAGAGGGGCAAATTGGTGGCGGTGTCCTCTCCATTATGTGTTTGTGCGTAAGTCGTGTGTGACCAAGTCTCAGGCGTATATATTTTTTTAGATCACTTCTTGAAAAATTTTATGGATATGTTATCGCTATTCCCTCATTATTAAAAAGCTTGTATCTATTGGTGCAATAGTTCCAGCGTTCACTTAGAATTCCTTTGTAAAAGTTTTTAACGACTCTCATCATGTCTGTTTTATTAATACATATTTTAGAAACGATAGGTGCAGTAATTGCAAACTTAGCCGCCTCATCTGCTAACTCGTTCCCAAGGATTCCGACATGGCTAGGATGTATTAGACTGTCTCTGATCTTTACTATGGTTTCATTTCTGTGTAGGATGTTGAGCAGTGCTTTAATAACCGATAATGAATCAGAGCAAATAAGGTGCTTTCCATTTGTTGCCTTGCAAATATTAACGGCTTCTAATAAAGTCTCAGCTTCAGCTGTAAAGATAGAGCAACTTGCGTCAAGCCGGTATAATATTTTGAGTTGCATATCTGTGCTAATGACAGCATATGAGCTAGTGTGATAATTTTTTAGATCCATGGGTAAATGTTAATTTCCAATTGTTTGATTTGTATTTATCTATTATTTCGTTAAATGTCGCGATAAAGATGTGTGGGTTTGTTGTTTGCTTTTGTAGCCGTAATAGGTCAGTATTTATTGATTTAGGGTTAAATTGCCACGGGGGTCTTTGGGGGAGATAAAGTTTGTGTGGCTTTATGTCAATCCCAACCTTGAGTGAATTATTAACTATACAGCTCATTGCTGATGGGAAGCGTAGATCTCTTCTTCTTGAGGCGAGTTTTTGTGCCTGAGTGGCTAACTGCTTGTCCGTGTAGAATATAATTTTTGGGATTTGTGTAGATGTGGCCTCATTGCGGCGATGTAAAATGTCCGGAATACCCGTCTCTGTATATATATTTTTTACAGGAGTTGTACGAAAACTCCAATGCTGTACCTTGCTGCAGCATTATAAACGCCCTTCAATTTGCTTAGTGGCACCTCCCATATATACTTAGCGTTGGAAGCTGAATATATCAGAAAGAATAAATGGAAGGATCCTGAAAATTGCTATAGAGCTAAATGATATTAAAACCACTCTCACGCATTATCGAAAAAGAGGGCGTGGCACCTCTTATACACACTTATTTTTGTAAGCTGAATATCTCTAAAAGGATTTAAGCCAGGGACCTGGTAATTGGTACAGAGCTATGTGATATCAAAACAATTTTTGCGCATAAAAGTTTGGGTTATCGGAAAAGGGGGCGTGGCACCTGCCATATAAACTTAATTTTTCAAGCTAATTATCTCTAAAGGAGTTCAAGGTGGGGAGCTGAAAATTGGTATAGAGCTAAATGATATCAAAGCCATTCCAACACATAAAAGTGGGGGTTATCGGAAAAGGGGGTGTGGCACCTCCCATACAAACTTAATTTTTCAAAATCAAATTCCGGGAGATCTGCGTTCATACAAATCTATTGATCGCGTTGAAAATGAAGACGAAGTCGAGTTATTAAACTCTTTGGATTTGCCTGCAATGCCTTCTCATCATTTGCGTCTCAAATTTGGGTCTGCTGTTATTTTGCTACGCAATCTTCATGCTCCCAAACTATGCTATTTATTGTGGCAAGCATTTTGAAAGGCCCGTTCAAGGGAGAGGACTGCTTACTTCCCCGGATTCCCTTATCTTCAACAGATTTGCCCTTCCAATTCAAACGTATGCAGTTCCCAGTGAAACTTGCACTTGCGATGACAATTAAAAAGTCACAACGGCAGTCGTTTGAAGTATGCGGCATTAGATTAATAAAAAAATCTACTTTAGGCAGAACGAAGTTTGCCGGGTCAGCTAGTTTATATATATAGTATATGTACTTCATCAAAAATTTGTAATATTTTTATTTCGTATACAAATTAATGTCCTGGTAATAAAAACGATTTTCAACGCACTAATTTTTTAAGCCAATGTACTGATTTTTCGAGAAAAGGGTCTGGAAACCCTACATACATATGTACATATATGTATGTATAAACTTATAATGCATGTATATATACAAATGTGTACGTTCAATAATAATTAATAAGTTAATACATATGTATGTACATAAATCACTGCAATTAGGATATACGTCTTTTTCGACTAGGTGAAAGAATTTTTAACATTGTGACTACAGGTGCTTCAAATGACATCGATACCACAAACGCTAGCAGGTACGAGGCTACTACGTGTCCGAAGAATAGTATAACCTGAAAAGAAAAAACAAAAGTAATAAATTTTCGATCTGTATAATTTTATTTTAAAAAAATGTGTAGTTTATTTTCTAAATTTTTTAGAAACTTTCGAAGTTTGCTGTATTGTATGCAAATCAATTATAATTCCACAAAGTGCTCTTTTTATGCTCATAAAGATTTTTTCTTCATTTAACACCCTTTTTATACTCAGCTGTACTAGCACACAGTGTATTATAGTTTTAATCACATAACGGTGGATTGTAACAGAATGAAATAATCGAGATAGATATAGACTTATATATATCAAAATGGTCAGGGTGAAAAGGGAAATCGATTGAGCCATGTCCGTCCGTCTGTCCGCACTCTAACTCGCGCAAAAATTGAGATATTTTAATGAAATTTGGAATGTAAGTTGATATCAAGACTGGGACGGTTGGTATTGAAAATGGGCGTAATCGGACCATGACCACGCCCACTTTTCCTATATAGAAAAAATCGGAAATTTGGTATCTCATCCACTAATATAGCTGGAGCGATGAAATTTCACCCACGTATTGGGCTCAGGCCCTTATGAAGAAATTTGATGAAATTTTGGAAAATGGACGGTGCCACGCCCACTTATTGAGGGACAAATATTGAAAGTTTTAGAAGCCATAACTCAGAAACCGTGGCAGATATATCGATGAAATTTGGTATGCGTGATTTACTTACTTTTACAAACATTTGGACGGAAAATTGTCAAAATCGGTTGACGGCCACGCCCACTTTTATATATGTGTATTATAAAGTAACCTAATAAAAACATTTTAAGCCATATCTCTGTCAAATATAAAGATATATCGCTAAAATTTTATGCCAGGAGTCCAACTACGGACATAAAACAAAAAACACAAAAATTTTGGAAAATGGGCGTGGCACCGCCTCTTTTTAGAAGTAGGTATATACGATATTCCTTAGCCTATAACTCAACAAATAATTGAGATATTGTGACGAAACTTGGTTTATACACTGCTATAACTTGTGTTGATAGACACAAAAAAATTTATTGAAATTGGTTTATGACCACGCCCACTTTTTAACAAAGATATTTCTGGAACACCTTTTGGGAATTTGTAACTTGACATCTTTGTAACTAGAAGTCATAAAGGAACGAAATTTTGCACAAAGAATAATAAAGTTGCTACGCCCACTTTATGTAGCACTCGCTTTATATAAAGTACACCGTGTTTCCATAAAACGTAAACAAACTATGGAAGCATAGGTACAGCTGAGTATCTAATGTTCGATTCCACTCGGATTCCATAGGTACTTGTTTTTACTTATTGCAAATATCCTAGACCAAAATATGCTACACATAGAGAGCACCCCATTGCACAGTCGTAGGAAATTTTAAAAATCAGTTTTTCTTTTTAGCCAAAGGGACGCGTTCATCGCTCACTTTTTAATAAATAAACCATTTTATTTTAGTAAATTTAATAAATACACACAAAAAATAACATTTTAAACAAAATTCGAATGCTCAAATTGAAATTGAAATTAGCAATTGGCCAATGTCAGCTGACGCAGGGTCGCAATTAATTTCCTACACTTCATAGCAAATAAATATACATATGTAGGTTTTGGTGTAGCATATTTTTGAGGTCTAGCATATTTCTGTGCGCCTGTATTTTGTTGTTGTGCGTTGGAAAACTTTGCAATCCGTGCAATCCGTGCTACGTGCTAGGGTTATGCTATGGATAGCGAATACCCCTAATGTAGTCTATGAGATAAAATGTAAAGGGAAAGACAACGAACCGATTAACAAAACTTACATAGGGACTAGAAAACGCCCATCAGGTACAAAAATAGGCGAACATAAAGCAGACGTAAGAAACTAAAAGTCAACAACAGCATTAGCCGAACACATGACAAATACTGGACATGCAGCGGACTTTGATCATGCGAAGATGTGCAGCTACCGCCACGGTGATGTCCTTCTGCGTAGTACACCCTTTAGCGATTTTTCATACCAAATATATACAAAATCGGAAATATATATACAAAATAGGAAATATATACAAAATCGATTTTTAATTCCAATTTTTCGTTTTTTTAAATACATACGGTGTTTGTTTTATTGGGAAAAGCGCCGCAGGCGAAAAATTGGAATAAAAATATTTCCGATTTTGTTTATAATTTTAGTGGAAATTTTGTTTTTAATCTATATTTGTGCAATCTTTGGTAATTTTTATAGTTTCAATTATTGTCATATGTTAAATTAATGTATATGTGTTTTTTTTTTATATATTTGCTGAATAAAACAGTCTCCCTGAAGAAGGCAGAAAAGACGCCGAAACGCGTTGGAGAGCAAAAAGGAAACTTTGTTTTCGCTTTTCATCTTCCCCGGCCAAAAAGCTCGAACAGAAACGTAACAAACTTAATTTAGTGGCCTAAAACTTATAATAATGAAACATAGATACTTTTGAAGGAGTATTTTTTTATTTAATGCTTTTCTTCATAATACGTAAGGATTTTGCAATAAACTTTTAATGGAAATTGTACGCCTGGTACACAATGCTTCAAAAACTCAAATTTACAAAGAGACTTTTGAGAGGGGACTACTCATATATACATACATACATACATGTAGGTTATGTCTACACAATGACAATGTACCATCGTTGTTTCGAAAAATTTTGTTCTACGTACCATAGTATCACCACCTAGATGCAACGGCGCATCAGAGTTCAACGCCATAGAACGTATGACAATCGGATGTACCAAATATGCACAATAGGTAACACGCGAGAAAGGGTATAGGAAGGATGCTGAGAGTAATGAATTTATATAACCGCCATATCCCGTAGAACATGCTATTATAATCCATGCTAAAGATAACGCCCATGCGGAGTGGCTGAGGGAACTGTACGCTGCCGCCGTGAATTGTGATAGATCTGCGCGATATAATCCGAACACCAGAACAAACAGATTGACCATAGCTAATATCCAAAGAGCGGCAACCGTTAGACGAGGGAAACGAATTTTGCAGTTGGTTCGAAACAATATCCAACCAACACTCATGCCAATGAGATATGGGCCTAAACGTGTCCAAGGCTTATCGTAAATTTTATCGAAGAGTGCCAAAGGATCGTCGGTATCAGGTCGATGATTGTTAGTAAAAGCTATGATCGCTGTAGTGATCCAGGACGTTACTAAGAATAATATCGTGGTACATGCGGAAATTTTAAAGTGGCGCACGCCAATGATCAGTATGATAGCACCAATAATGTAAAATTGTGTGTCATTAGCCAAATACCAACTCCAAAGCATGCACTGGAAGAGATAAAAAATTTTAAATAAGCAAATTAAATAACATATAGGGGAGTAAATATTTAAGTAGCACGGTTCCAAATAAACCTAAATAACCTTTGTACACTTCTGTCAATCACATAGATTTTGCTTTTATATATAACTTCGCTTTTATATATACTATAAAAATGTAAAAAAACACCGCGAAAAGTGAAAATATATATAGTTCTTCTCCTTCCTAAAAAATTTAGTCACGGCGACATAGCACGTTTTGCAGTATCACCGACGATATGTCGGAGTAAATATGTAAGTAGCACAGTTCCAATAAATATACAGACCTATAACTGATTACACTGTTATTCAAAAATTGAAAAAATTTTCCTCCTTTGAGGTTTGATGATTGATTTTAACGGATTTTGGGGCGCTGATTACGAAAATCATATTGAAAAAGTCCCATCACGTCAGGTTTTTAAGTTATTTAGCAAATAAGATTTTGGCCAAATTAGGTCTGGTCTTCCAAGTTTTTAATTTATATGTATTACGTGGCCGCTGTGGTGCAGTGGGTAGAGTGCTCGCCTGCTACACCAAAGGTCTCGGGTTCTAACCCTAGTCCGAGCAAACACCAAACAAATTTTCAAATTAGTAAAAATCCAATTATTGGGGTTTTAAGAGCAGCGGCAGTGGGCGGCATACCCTCCGAGTGTAATTCTGCCATGAAAAAGCTTCTCACAAAAAATGCATTCGCCGTTGCGAGCCGGCATAAAAACTGTGGGTCCACCCAATTAGTATGACAAACAAAAGTTAAGGAGCACACCTCGAATTGGGAGATAAGCTCGGCCATAAAACTCGTCAGAGTTATAATAGCGCCAGTGTTTTATATTATTAGCATTATTTTTTAATCGTCTCTTATTAAACAGAAAAGAAGTGGCATACCTTTATTTTCGAAAAAATGTAGATTTTCGGGTCGTTGTAAGCAAACTTAACTTAATGCTTTTTTATAACTAAGTTCACTTTTTAAAAATTTGAACATTTTTGATAATTATCAAAAAAAAAAAAATATCAAAAAGAATTTCGTTTCGTTGATTATCGAAAAAAAAAAAATATTAAAAAAATTTCGTTTCGGTAGCTAACAAAAAAAGTATCAAAAAAAAAAATAACTTTAATTTAAAATTTTAAAAAGTACCCAAGAAATTTTCAAAGTGAAATTAATGGAACTGATATTTGATATTTTGCATTGAAAGGTTTTTCTGTGTACATTGATATTTTGTATACATTTTATTCTGTTTTATTCAAAGCCGTATGAACATTAGATATGTAATCCTGTCGAGTGTAAACACAGCGTAAGTTTAAGTCTTGTGCGATTATCGAAAACTTCTGCGCTAAGCAGAATTAGTACTTCTCCGTCATGACGTACGTCGTGTCCGACTGACAGCACGTACATAACGTAAAGGGATGGCACATGAAATGTGTCTTGGGTGAATGCACTAAAAGTGTAGGGTAGAACAATATCAGACATTTGTCACATAAGTTTAATGTAAACGCGTCAAAAAACGAAAATTAACGAATTGATAAGAGCAAAATCGCATGGAATATGTATTAATAGTATTAATTTAATACTAATATTTAAGTTCAAGTTGGTTACAAAACACAGTTCTGCACTGTTTAGTCCAAAAACGAGTTATCGAACGCATTTTTCTGCACTAGAGTACTCTAATGCGTTCATCGAACACATGTTATATTACTGACGTGCGGCAAAATATGCCGAATCCGGCGACTGATACGTTGCCAATGTAGCGTTGCACGAACGAAATATACACAGTCTACTCAGCTGTCAGTTTCTTCCTTGTCCGTCATAACGGAGAAGTACTCATTCTGTTTAGCCCATTATTTCTATCTTTCATTCCATGTCATAAATGCACATTCAGACTACATTTTAAATTACGTTGATTAGCCGAAATTACTTTCCGAAATTACGTGCGTTCACACACGCTTTTGAGTAATTTATTTTAGCCGTGTTTCATTTAACGCCGATCCTGTGCCAGATAAAAAATTTAACATGCGAATGTAATAACTACGATTTTAGGACAATAAAACCAGATAAATTTCTGGTGCAATATATAACCCCGTTTGCTCGAATTGTCACAATTATTTTTCATTTATATTTGTGCTTTTGGTGCTATATTGTTTATTTATTTATTTATTTATTTATTTATTTATTTATTTATTAAGCCAATGAAGTACAAAAAGTTCTTAAAGGCTAAGTAGACTATGGATTAAGATATTATTGTGAGAAAAGTAATATAAATATATATATGTGAATATACATATACATATGAATGAGGGAATATTAGAAAATATGATTAAATAGTTTACTTCTTATTATTTATAAAAGTCTTTATTTAAAAAAGTTGTTTAACGTAATCACAAAGCGATCTTTTGAAAGAGAGAAGTCAACCTCAATGAATTTACAGATTCTGTTAAACTCAATAAGAGCTCTAACAATAGGCGCATTTCGAGCATAGAGGACTTTAAAGAGGCTTATATGGAAAAACTCTGAACTACGAAGAGCTTTGACAGGAATATTAAAGTATATTCTCTCAAGAAGTACGGAGCAGTCAATAGCACCTCTAATTAAGTCAAAAACAAAAGAAAGCGATAAGATTATTCTTCTATTATGCAGTGATTTTAGGGCAATTAATGAGCATCGTGCGTCATATGATGGTATAGGATCTGAAAAGTGTAAACTACGGAGTGCAAAGCGTAGAAATATTTTTTGGATCCTTTCAATTCTAGTAGAATGGCACGCAAAATACGGGGACCAAATGAACGACGCATATTCGAGCCTTGAACGGACAAACGCCATGTACAAAAGCTTTAGCGTATAAGGATCAGAGAAATCCGAACTATGCCGCCTGACAAAGGCGAGCATGGCGTACGATTTGGCAAGAATATAATTGATGTGATTAGCAAAAGAAAACTTTGAATCGAATATTACACCCAAGTCCTTAATTTAATTTACGCGTGACAAGGGCGAATTGGCAATATGATACGACGTGTCGATCAGATTGATACGCTTAGAGAAGGTGATGTGAAAACACTTTGCGACATTCAGCCCAAGACGATTGATAGTGCACCATCTACCTAGATTATCTAAATCAAGCTGCATTAAATGAGAGTCCAAGTAGGAACTAATGGGAGAATAGATCTTGAGATCGTCTGCATAAAGTAGAAATTTTGCAGACGAGAAGCAAGAGCGAATATCATTGACAAACAAGACAAAAAACAATGGACCAAGAATACTGCCCTGTGGAACACCAGAACAAGCAATGAAGGGCAGAGATCTAATATTATCAACAACGACAATGCAACTGCGATTGTACAGGTAGGAACCAATCCATCTTAAGAAGACGGAGTGAAACCCGATACAAGCTAATTTCTTAATCAAAATTGCATGGGATACACGATCAAAAGCTTTCGAGAAGTCAGTGTACACTGTGTCGACTTGACACCCCGAATGGAAAGCTGCAATACAGTCATCTGAAAAGACAGCCAAATTAGAAACTGTTGAGCGGCTCGGAAAGAAACCATGCTGCTCTTGACATATTATATTTTTTACCTCAAAGAGTAATTTTTCTTGAAGTATGCACTCGAATAGTTTTGCAGTGGCAGAAAGCTTTGCAATAGGCCTATAATTGCTAACATCGTTTTTATTACCACTTTTATAAATTGGGGAAATAAAAGCAATTTTCCATGCGTCTATAAAACTGCCAGAGGCAAGAGACTTATTAAAGATTTGCAGTAGAGGGTAAATTAATGAATCACACTGCTTGAATAAAATCGAAGATAAACCATCCACATCAGTTTGAGACGAGAGTTTAAGACGGGCAATACCGTTGACTACATCTTCAGTGGATAAAACAATATTACCAAAGTTGAATAGAAGGCGGAATGTCGAATGATATATTGCTATCGCTATCAATGGCTGTAACGAAATTCGACACAAAAAATTCAGCAAAAAGATTAGCGGAGTCGCAATAATACTTTTACATGCGCCTACAACACACGATTTAAAAATCTCGAAGCACATGGAAATATCAAGTTCTTGAAACAGGATATCCCAATTAAAATTCAGCAAGTGATTATTCAATTTCAAAAAATCGCATTGCTTAAAGTTAAAAGATAAATTTGAGCTAACATTATTAGTTTTAGCAAATTCATAAAATTCAAGTTGCAAAACTAGAGGTACATGATGCATGTCACATTTAGCAATAGGTGAATAACACTCATCTAAAGAAAAATTTACGTTTTTACTTAAAAAAATTAAGTCCAGAAGACGACCCAGTGTATTCTTAAAATAATTAATTTGCGCTAAATCAATACTCAAAAAGCTATCAACTAAGTAAATTTCACTAGGGCTATTGACATCACAAGCAATAAGAGCAGACTTAGAGATGTTTTTTGACCAGTTGACATTACATAAGTTGAAGTCTCCCAGCACGCAAAGATGATCACCTCCAATTTTTTTTCAAAGCCAAAGAAAGAATATTATCGATATGAGCAGTGTAAATATCATGGCTACTCTTCGGCGGAATATATGAGGCACAAACAAATATAGAGTAAGACTGCCCCCGAATCTGCACACATAGTTGGTCCAGCAGCGCATTTGTATTTTCAAGAGCAACCTCAGTAGCATAATGCTTACTTTGAACCGCAATAATAACACCTCCACCCCTTGCGTGACCAGTTAATTCAGCAGATCTGTCTTTGCGGAATACGTTGTAAATACTAGAGGCAAAGTACTCTTCATTGAAAAAGTTTTCATTAAGCCACGTCTCGATTATGACAATAATGTCATATTCTTTATGAGAACTAAATAGATGAACTAGATGGGACTTAGTTCTAATACCAGACATATTATGCACGTATATTTTTAGACGGCTGGACTCAGCAACCGCGCTATTCACTTTACGTTGGGCACCTGTTCCAATGACCCTTTCAGTTCCCCGTTTTTTGAGCGAAAATTAAAAGGACGCACAACGACATTAGTGGGCCACAACTCCGGTAGTAATAATTTCGAATAGTGATACGACGAAACGCCCACTTTAAAATTGACCCTTTTAAGTTTTTTGAGAGCTTCAGTATCAATACCATTCTTAACCAGGGTATAGCAGGAAATGTGGCCCTCATCTATACCAGTATGCTTGGAGATGTATTTTTTAAGATGATCAGCTGTAACCGTAGACGAAAATGAGGATAAATGCAGCCATTTCTTATTCGCTACTACACTCAATTCATTATTATTGTTAGACCCAACAGGTATGGGCTGTTTAACCCTGCGCCTATTATTGCCAACAGTTTTCCACCCGGGGGTTTTATTGACTTCTGGCGTAGCAGCATTTGCATTCTGAGAATTTAGATGCTGACGATACGGCATAGGTGATGACATGAGAACATTTGGTTCATTTCATATACTTCAACATAATTTAGATAAGTCATCAACAGAAGAATCGAATAGAATTAATAAGCATAAAAAGACAAATTCATAGCCCATATTTGACAAAAAATATCAGTTTTTGTCAGAAAATTTATATGTACATTAGAACGTCTCGCCTTTCAGGCAAAAAAAAAAGTCGGCCGTACCTCCCCTCATATAAAGTGTTTTTGAAAAATATTTAAAAAACAATTTTTTTTTGTGGCAACGCTAGGTGTCGCCCAATTGCATTTTTCTTAATATCTTCGGCATTTATTGTCGGATTTTAAAGTGTGATACACCAATTTTTATGTCTCAAGGAGTGGGTTTTTTCCAAAAGAAGCCCATTGAAGGAGGCGTGACAGACCCACCAAAATATATACCGATATGATCAGAATCATGAGCTGAGTCGATTAAGCCATGTCCGTCTGTCCGTCTGTTTGAACGCAAACTAGTCCCTCAGTTTTTGAGATATCTGCTTGAAATTTGGAATGTGAGTGTATTTTTAGGAGAAGCTGATCATTTGTCGGAATCGGACGAATCGGACGACTACAACATATAGCTGCCATACAACCGATTGTTCAGATATGGACATTTTGGGGTATATCATCTTCATTTAGACAGCCGCGATCTTACTTGTTTTCTTTATACATTTTTCTTTTTTTTTATAAATTAACTGGACTATTGTATATATCGTCCCCTCAAAAACAATAGCGTATGTGCTCATACGCCATTATTTTTTTTATTGCATATTTAGAATCTCCATCATTGATTCTATGTCTGATCAAAATTTCGTCAAATTCTACTTCCACAAAGTGGGTCAAAATGTCATTGGAAAAAATGGTGTATAATTTCTTGTTAAAAAATTTAATAGATATCTGATTTGACAAAAACTTTAAACTCGATTTTCTCAAAACCCAAAAAAAAATTATACGCTATTGTTATATTGAGGGGACGATATGTTCGGTCAATTAGTGCGAATATTATTTATGGAGTAATGCTAGGCTTTTTGACCATCGTTTTTTTTTTTGATGCAAATAAAAATATAAAAATTATTCCATCATTCCACCCGACGTTTCGCTAGACTTCCTAGCTTCTTCATGGGTAGTATATGTATCTATTTGATTTTACAAAAAACCAGAAAAACAAAATACATATATTATGTTACACCAAAATAATAATAATTATACATACGTACATATGTACAAACAAAACAAGGCACACTTGCATGATTTAAACTAAAAACGAACAATTAAAGAATTAAACATTTATCGTCGTACCATCAACATTTGGTATTGTCGTCAAACTGAAAAGACTATAAACAAAGTAAATAAGTCGAGGCAATATCCTCCGTGTCTTCTTTCTTGTTCATCGTCCTCTCCCCATTTTGCATTATTACCGAGCGATTTGTTCATACAGTTCATGAATCTGCAATGGCGGTCACCGATGAACAACGCATGGGCCACATTTTATCTAAGCTCGAGAGCGGGCGGAAATACAGCAAGCTTGAATCCCGACAAAATTTTATGGACTAAAATTTCCATTACAAAACAAATAATTCACTAACTGTTTCGCGAGCGAGGAAAATACATATATAAAATTTACTTTTTCTTGTATGGCTTTAGACTAAAAATAAATTGTGTTATATTTCTAGCTCTACTGATAGAATCGAAATACTTTTTTCGCAAAAGATTTATGATCTTTTACGGTCTTCAATTAACTGACGTTAGGTTGTTACATTAGGGTGGTAGAAACTGTGATATGGTGGGTAGGTCCCACAACGGAGCGCCTGAGATCAATGAGCTTTTTTTGGGAAAAACCCACTCCTTGAGACAAAAAAATTGGTGTATCACACTTTAAAATCCGACAATAAATGCCGATAAATGCAATTGGGCGAGGGGAGGTACGGCCGACTTTTTTTTGGTGATACGCTCTAATGTACATATTTAGAATTTAAACACTGCGTTAAATTTATTGAAATGAATAAAATTTTCCTTTCAATATAGCCCTTTATGATGAAAAGATTTTCAGCTGAAATGAAAATAACATTTATAAAATACTCCCACCAAATTACATTTTTTATTATTAAAAAATCGCTAATGCAACATACAATGAGAATATACTTAAGAAGTCTATTAGCGATTGGCAAAACTTTTTTTTCTGTACTGGCAGAGCTTTTGAATATTCAATATTCTAGGACTGTTCAGCGTTCTACGACAAAATAAAGACTAACACTCAGCTACTAAAAAGAGCAGCTTCATCGGAAAAGTATGAGTGGGATATTAAAGGTCAAGAAAAATGATTACCATAAAAATGACTAAGAGCTTTTTGGCCGGTTTGTAAGAAAAGCAAACAAAAAGATCCTTTTATCCTCCTACGCATTTCGGCGTTATCATCGCCTTCCTCAGGGAGTCTAATTTATTTATTTTTTTTTTTTCGGATATAGTTTTTATTGTATCATTCTTAGAGAATATGACAATTTTTATAGAATTTTAACCTAGAATACAATGACGTTATTCGTTGCCACTGCTTCAAATAACATATGGATGAAAATTTTATTTGATATAAAATAAATACTTATGAATACATTTATTATGTGTATGTGAATGTTTTTGTTTTTACTAAGAGTATGTACGTTATTTTATTTTATATTCGTTCATTATGTTATTCATTTTCATTATATATGTATTTATGCCGTCGGAGTGGAATGGAATGGAATTCCAAGCAGCTGATTGTATAGTATGAAAAGTTCATACGGCTTGACAGGACAGGCTTATCGATGACACAATCATGTGTTGCATTAGTAAGTGCTGTTGCAGCTTTCGGAATGGAAGGAATTCCAATAAGCTGCGTGCATGAACTTAGGAATTTTTACGGCCTAATGGGATAGGCTCGTCCGGAACACAGTCATACATATGTTATACATGTGTATTAGTAAATGCTGTTGTAGCTTTCTGAATGGAAGGAATTTCAGTAAGCAGCATTTTGTAGTTTAGAGGTTTTACGGCCTAATAGGATAGGCTATACGAGGATTTAATTTTAGTGGCTCTAGCCTTGGTCACAATTTAGCTGGATATCCTTTCTCTTTAACCGCCTGGGGTATCTCTGTTCTAACAGGCTTTTAGCCAGGATGTTTGGATGATTGCCTAGTCTTGTGACGTAGTTGGTTTGTATATTTTTTACTTCTTCAACAACTGTGTTAATTTTTAGATCCCTGTGTATAGCGGACTTTTTCACGTACCAAGGCGCCCGGCATATTGATCTTAATATCTTAGATTGTAGCCTTTGTATTCTTTGTAGATTGGATTTGGATGCTGAACCCCAAAGCTGTATTCCATATATCCAGGATGGTTTTATCAAAATATTAAATAAAAGTATTTTGTTGTCTAGGCTTAATTTAGATTTTGGACCAATGACCCATTGTAGATTGCTTATTTTCAGCTTTGCTTGCCTTAACTTATTATCAATATGATATTTCCAAGTAAGCCTTCTGTCTAAGGTAACACCAAGGTAGGCCACGTAATCTTTTTGGGTTACTATTTTGCCATTAATTGAGACAGAGGGGCAGGTATCTTTTTTTAGAGTAAAAGTGACTTGTACACTCTTAGATTCGTTGACTTTAATTCTCCAATCTGAAAGCCATTGTTCTACAATTCTTAGATGGCTTTGCAACCGTCTGGCAGCCGTTGAGGGATTTGAGTGCACACTGAGTATTGCTGTGTCATCCGCAAATGTTGAAGTAAGGAGATTTTCATTAGTGGGCAAGTCACTTTTGAATATTAAATATAGAATGGGTCCCAAAACACTACCTTGTGGAACTCCGGCGAAGACTGGATAGCTTTCAGTGGTATAACTTTTTTGCCTTACTCGAAACTTTCTTCCAGTTAGAAAGTTCTCTAAAATAAGGCATATATTGTACGGAAGTGTACGTCTTATTTTAAATAATAGTCCTTCTAGCCATACCTTGTCGAAAGCTTGTTCTACGTCTAGGAAGAGTGCAGTGCAATACTTTTTGGTTTCAAAAGCCGACCGTATTTGAGTTACTATTCTATGCACTTGCTCTATCGTACCGTGTTTCTCCCTAAAACCAAATTGGTGACTTGGTATTGTCCCGCGTGTGTCTAGAATGGGCTGCATTTTTTTCAGCAACAACTTTTCGAATAGTTTGGAAAATATTGAAATTAAGCTAATTGGCCTGTAAGAGTTTAACAGGGTTGGGTTTTTCCCTGGTTTTGGAATCATAATGATTTCGGAAAGTTTCCAAGATTCAGGAAAGTAATTTAGTCGCAGGAGGCTATTGAAAATGTATAATAATAACTTGGTAGCAACTGGAGGGAGTTGTTTTACCATTTCACCGGTTATTCTGTCGTGTCCGGGTGCCTTATTTTTCTGGATGTCGTTACAGATAACATTATTCAGGTCATTTATATTGAATTGGAGAGAGACTGTTGGTAAGCGAAGGGCATGTTCTGGGAGGAAATTGCTCCCTGGATTAGGAGTAAATACCCGCGAAAGGTGGGCTGCAAATGCGGTTCCTTTTTCCTGGTCGCTTCGAGCAAAGTCACCGTTTTCGATTCGTACTGGAGGATCCTGCAAAACTGGCATTTTGAAAGTTTTCAGTGACCGCAACAATGAGTAGTCTGTAGAAGATGTGGCTGTCAAGGATTTAATTCTGTTTTGGAAATCTGCTTCTTTTTTGTCCTGCAATAGCATCTGGAGCTCTTTCGTGCATTTTTTCAGTTCGTATTTCAAAGTTGGCGAGCGTAACCTCTGCCAGTCTTTCCTAACTTGCCTTTTCTTGTGAATGAGATCGGTGATATCGTTTCCTTTGAAATAATTAGGGACACTCCTCTGGGTAATGTTAGGCTGTGGGTGCGTTGATACTTTTGCTGTTACTTGAAGGATATTTGTGAAGTCAGTAATCGCAGAGTCTACTTCGGCTGCTGATTTAAGGCTTGTATTTAAGTTGGTATGAGAACTGATAAATTTTTTGTACTTAAGCCAGTTTGTAAATTTATTGGTTAAGCTCGAAATCAATTCGTTGAAAGATGGGATTATATCAATAGTGGTAACACAAGGAGAGTGATCAGATGATAGATCGAAAGCCGATTTTATCTTAATTAATTCTCTTTCGATTCCACGAGTTACACCGAAATCTATTAGGTAGGGAGTTTTGCTTCTATCAGTAGGCCAATATGTTGGCTGACCAGTGGAAATAATGTCTAGGTCATTGCTTAAAATTGCTTTGAATAGGTTTCTTCCCTTTGGTGTTATCAGTCTGGAACCCCAAAATGTATGTATAGCGTTATAATCACCCGCTGCAAGAAACCGTGGGCCCAACTTGTTAAGAATTCAGTAAATTGGGATTCTGTTATATTGAAACGGGGAGGACAGTATATTGCAGTTACAGTGAGCCCACCAGAGCTATCTTCTACTTGCACTGATGTTGAGTGTATATAATTCCTGCAATAATCTCCCAGTAGATGATGCTTAATCCGTTTTCTAATAAGTATTCCGGTTCCACCTCTAGCTTTACCTTCGGGGAGCTTGGTGTCGTAGAACGCAAAGCCGTCAATGCTAAAATTATTAAAGGCCGTCAAATGAGTTTCAGAGATTAGCATTATGTCTATCTGCTGTCTTTCTAGAAATATTTGGAGTTCGTTCCGGTGTTGGCTTAGGCCGTTAGCATTCCAAAAACCTATTTTGAGTGAGTTCATGGTCTTGTTAAGATTGTTTGTAATAGGAGGTTTTGGTTTCTAATTAATTCTTGCATCATATTTTGCATTGATTTCATGTGATCTTGCATCATTTGCACAAAACTGTTTAAAGTTTTTTCCAAGTTTGTAAATGAAGTGGGAGTCTCCTGCGTTTCAGGCTCCGCTATACCTTTGAGGGCTTGGGAATATGTCCTGAAATGGTTCTGACGAACATTATTATTGACCGTATTTGGAACATTTTGGGGTTTTAGAACTAGTTGGGGCTTCGGAGTCAAGGCGGCGCTAGTGGTTTTCTTAATACCCTTTTCCTTTAAGGAGGTATACACCGGGCAGCCCCTGTAATTTGCCGTGTGATTTTCTCCGCAATTGCTACATTTCTTTAATTGTGAGTAGTCTCTCGGTTTCACACAAACTTTGGAGGTATGTAAATCCCCACAGATAACGCAAACACTAGGCAGGGTACAGTACCGCTTAGTGTGCCCAAACTCCTGGCATTGTACAGGGCCCACCCGTTTGTGTGGTTCTTCCACCGAGATACGACGGTGCAGAAGGTACCGTAGGTTGTATATGGGATCTACATCTACCTTCTTTAAGAGTTGGAACTCTGGATCTATTTCTACTCGAAACATTGACTGTGGTATGTTCGATTTGTTTTTTATATTATGTACATATCGTACTTTAAACCCTTCTTCTTTTAGAGCATTCTCAATTTCAGTTGGACTTACGGAACTTTCTATTCCTTTCAACACAACAGACAAGCCGCGGCTACTCTTCAGCTGGAATGTATAGAAAGACTTCTTGTTTTTTTTCAAAGTCGTTGGTTACTTTTCGGAAGTATTCCTCGCCGTACGTTTGGATTTTGACTTCCTGGATATTTCCCTTTTTAATTGGTACAATGTGGAAATTCTTCTCCCCTATCAACGCTATCAATTTGTTTACAAGTAAGCCTTAACTTGGTTCTCTCAGGTAGATTGGTGGAGGTTTGGATTTTTTTTGCGGTATTTCCGGAGTCTTATCATCCTTTTGCGCAAGGAGGCTAAATCTGTTATTAGCTAATGCTACTTGGGGTGCATCATTTGGTGGTTCTTTCACCGTGGAATTTTTTAAAACTTTATTAGGTTTACCACTTTTTTCCGGGGACCTCTTTCTTTTAACTACTGTTATATATTGGTCCATTCCGGTTTGAAACTTTTCGCCCACTTTTTGCATTTCACTACTCGTTTTTGAGTTAGATGCAGCTGTTGTGTTGTTTGAATTCCCTAAGGATTGGGATGGAGGAAATTGCGGAATATTTCCTGGAATAGGGGGAGAGCAGGATCGTGCTCTTTGATCGTATGTTTTATCTGTATGTACCTTCAGGTTGGTTTCATTGGTACTGCACCTCAGTGTGAAATACCCATTGTTCCTCAATATGTTATTGTTAGAGTGAGTGCCTGGAGCACTCATGTATTTTATTTTATTTTAATCTATTTTATTTTGTTGTATTTTATTTTATTTATTTTATTTTATTTTATTTTATTTTATTTTATTTTATTTTATTTTATTTTATTTTATTTTATTTTATTGTGTTTTATTTTATTTTATTTTATTTTATTTTATTTTATTTTATTGTGTTTTATTTTATTTTATTTTATTTTATTTTATTTTCTTTACTTTATTATATAATTTAGAGTGCTGCAGATCTCTGGTTGAGTTCTACACTCTTGGAATAGTGCAGATCTCTGCACGCGGATGTTCGTGCAGCGCCACCTACCGGCCAATAGTTGAACTAAATATCGGTAGTACGAATGGCAGCGCCACTTGCTTTCCTGCCCAGCTGATTTGAGAAAATCTATGCGAGTAAAAGGAGACAAAAAACAATTGTTGTTGCTTATTACACGCACTTAACTATGTACATGCATATGTAAATATGTAAATACATACATACACATGTACAAATGTAATTTTGCAAGTATAATTTAAGTATTTTTCGATACTTAGCTTTCAAGTTTTTATATTTCTCCACACAGGAGGCACAGCCACTATGTGTTTTTGAAAAACACAACTTTTTAAAGTCTTTCAACTATCTAAAAAATCTAATTATATAGCACCGAATAAAAAATCACTTCTGCGCACTAACAGGGTTGCCCCTGAAATTTCTTCATAATACATATAATGTACATATCCTACAATTTAAAAACATTAAGAAAACATTTGAAAAGAATTACATTTAAATTGTTTAAAATACACTTCACATCACAACTATAATCAACATACGTATAATACATAGATATTGCACTACAATAACAAGAACGAACTAGTAAACCCTGCCACGCGATGCTGTGGCTTTCAATTCCACTGTGCTACAATTTGAGGGTGGAAGACCACTTATTGCCACATTTGAAAATTTTTTGACATACATTCATAGCTACTGGCTATTTTTATTTTCTGTGGACCTAGATTTTTTATACAAAGATTTCGACCAAGGAGCCCCATAGTGAAGTTTTGTGCCGAATATTTTTCTAGACTATGGTAACCTTAAAGCGACCTCCAAAAGGCCATTTGGCGCTCCTCCTTTTCTTTCTACTTCTCTTTCTCTTCTCCTTTCCCCTTTATTTGCGCTTTCTTTTCCCTTTATCCATTTTATTTTTCAAATTTCCTCTTTCGCTTCCGGTCCTTCGATATATCCGTCCCTTTCATTTTCCTCTTCCCTTTCCTTATATTACCCATCTTCAGTGCTAGGCCTTGCATGACACTTCAAATTTAAAAATGAGATAAACTGTAGGGTAAAAATGGATTTTTGAACAGGTGGTACCCTTTTTGTAAAAATTTTAATTAATTACTCATTTCCATGCCAAGTCCTTTCATATGACACCTCAAATTTAAAAATCAAACAAACTATAGCGTAAAACTGAACTTTTGAACAGGTGGCAACCCTTTTTGAAAATTTTTTATTAAATTGCTCAATATCAGATCAAGCCCCTTCATATGGTACCAAAAATTTTAAAATCAAACAAACTATACAATAAAATTAAATTTTCAAACATCTGGCAACCCTTTTCAAAAAAATTAAACCTTCCTGCACATCTACAGGTCAAGCCCTTTCATCTGACACCACATTTTCGAAAATCGGTATAACGGTGAAAAGTTATGGTGCTTACAAAAAATCGCTTAGCGTAATATATATAAAGATGGCATTAGAAGATAATAAGTGCAATATCTATGTATTATACATACTTATATTGATTATAGTTGTCATGTGAAGTGTTTTTTAAACAATTTAAATGTAAGTCTTTTCCATTTCTTAATATTTTTAAATTGTAGGATACAGTGGCGCACACAGAAAAATATTTTGGGGGGGGTGGTTTTCAATATCCAACGGAAAATTAAAAAAAAAAATAATTAGTCCAGACAATTTTTACTTAAATTTATGTTTGGGGAGTGGACATAAGTATGCACACATTAAACAAAGGTACCTTTTAAATCTCAATTCATGGCATTTTCTCTGTATTTAAACTAAAACTAACAAGTAAGGAAGCCTAAGTTCCAGTGGAATCGAACATTAGATATTCAGCTGTATGCTTTCATTGTTTGTTTGCGTTTGTTCGATTAGGGTGTATTTTATATGAATCGAGTGCCGCATAAAGTGGGCGCAGTTACGCCCATTTTCAAAATTTTTATCAATCATCCAACTAAGCATATAGATATTATTGTGAGTGCATACTTGCAACTTCTAATCACGTTACAAATTCCCAAAAAGTTTTTCAGAAATATCTTTGTTAAAAAGTAGGCGTGGTCATAAACCGATTTCGCAAAATTTTTGAGTATGTATTACCACAAGTTATTAAAGTGTACAAACTGATTTTCGTCATAATACATAAATTATTTGTCGAGTTATAGGCTCAGAAATCTCGTATATTCTTGCTTCTAAAAAGAGGCGGTGCCACGCCCATTTTCCCAAAATTTTCCTGTTTTTTGTTTTATGTCTATAGCTGGACTTCTACCACAAAATTTCAATGACTTATCTTTGTAATTGGCAGAGATATCGCTTAAAATGTTTCTATTAGGCCACTTTATAATTCCCATATATAAAAATGGGCGTGACCGTTAACCGATTTTGGCAATTTTTCGTCCAAACATTTGCCTAAGTAAGTAAATCACGCATACCAAATTTCATCGATATATCTGCTACGGTTTCTGAGTTATGACTTGTAAAACTTTAATACGCATATTGTCACTTGCGAAGCGAATGAAAATTTAGGCGAACTTCGCGGTCTCGAATTGTGGGATGCGAATCTGCCGCGAATTCGCCGACAAATTGCGAATGAGTGACGAAAATGAATTTTGCGAATTGCCGGTAGCGAAAAAATTTAATTCGCTTCGCTAGATCTGTCAAAATCTGGCGAATGTCTAATTTGTTCGCTTTTGCACGTCTGCATTTACATATTTCGGTAAAAAAGTAGAACCTATATAAAGAAAGTAAAAAAATTATTAAATTAAAGAAGTGAGTATTTAATAGCATTATGAAACGCACAACACCACAGCAATTCGAAAAAAAAATACATACATATGTATGTTGTAAACAAATCAAAACATATGTAGTAAGCAAGGCTAATTTATAGAAGGTTAACCTACTAAACAGCTGATTGCTAACTTTTTTCTATTTTTTTTATTCATATTGTGGTGCTTATGTCAAACTTATGTCAATTTTGATCTTGTTGCAATATGATTTCTACAATGGCGGGTTATGATTTTGACAGAAGCACCACAATATGAATAAAAAAAAAATAGTAAAAGAATACACAAACAATTTACATAGTGTGTATGTATGTATATACGTATGTCGTACTGCGAAAACCTTCTATTATTGAACCATGGTAGTAAGTGACAGAAACGTCAAATTCGGATGAACTTATTCAATTTGTATAAATGGCAACATCACAAGGCAGGCGAAAAAGTTCATTCGCCACTCACAATGCAAATTTTAGATGTGTTCGCTAACCTGTTCGACTCGCCAAATATATTCGCTTCGCAAGTGACAATATGCGTATTAATGTTTGCCCATCCATTTTCCAAAATTTCACCAAATTTCTTCATGAGGGCCTGAGCTCAATTCGTGGGTGAAATTTTGTCACTCCAGCTCTATTAGTGACTGAGATACCAAATATCCGATTATTTCTATATAGGAAAAGTGGGCGTGGTCATGGTCCGATTTCGCCCATTTTCAATACCAACCGTCCCAGTCTCGATACCAACTTGCATTTCAAATTTCATCAAAATATCTCAATTTTTGCGCGAGTTAGAGTGTTTACAGACGGACGGATGGACGGACGGACGGACGGACATGGCTCAATCGATTTCTCTTTTCACCCTGATCATTTTGATATATACAAGTCTATATCTATCTCGATTATTTCATTCTGTTACAATCCACCGTTATGTGATTAAAACTATAATACTCTGTGTACTAGTACAGCTGAGTATAACAAACCTCAGCGCATACTTTTAGGGAAATGTCTCCACACTGCTTGTTTATAAACATAATCAGTAGTTGTTGACAAACATTGGCAATGTACATCCACGAATATTCATAGATTTTACAACAAATATTTGTGCATGTACCATCTTTTATAAAATTATTTTTTGTATGGTGTTGTCAAATTTGGGGGGGGGGGGGTTTAACACCCCAAAACCCCCCTGCGTTCGCCCCTGGTAGGATATGTACATTATATGTATTTATGAAGAAATGTTAATTGTAATTATTTAAATATTAATGTGTTGTGTACTTTTCAATTGTTTTACTTGTTCAAATAAATTAGACTCCCTGAGGAAGGCGATGATAACGCCGAAACGCGTAGGAGGATAAAAGGAACTTTTTGTTTGCTTTTCTTACAAACCGGCCAAAAAGCTCTTAGTCATTTATATAGATTAATTACATGGCCTAAAACTGATATAACATAAAATGATTGTCTTTGTACCTTTTATCTATTATTTTATCGTGTTTTTGAAACTAAACAACAGTACCTTTATTTAATTAAATTAATTTGTTTTTTGTTTATCATAAGTGAATTGTTTTTTAATGTGATAAATTTACATATATATATATGTAACTTGTAATTTTTAGACTGCTAAATATACTTGAATGAATTTTATGGTTTTCTAACTTTAGGCTGTTTTCATTTCGCTTTAGTGAGGCATTGGGGTGAAAAAATTATGGCAAGCCTAACTATAACATATAGCTGCCACATAACAGATTGTTCAGATATAGGCATTTTAGGGTATAACTTCTCTATTTAAAAACATAGCTATGACACCATTTTTTCTAACAAATATTTCCATAAATAACCCACAGAATTGAAATTATAAATTTAACTAAACCAGGCTAAGTACATAGGTAAGTTTTACCGAGCTGTGTATTTTTCAGAAGCTTTGTAGGAGAGCAAAAAAACTGGTTCCTGGCGCCCATTGGCAAAGTATAGCAAACTTTTAATTCAGAAAGGATGGTACTATATCATTGTTATTGATTTATGAAAAAATAAATCAATTTTTATAGCCATTGCGACGTGGTAAAGATTTGCGTCATTTTAAAGCACATATCTCCTTTTTACACCACTTAAATTTGAGTTTGGTGGTACACAAATGTATGCAATCTGTACACAATACGCGCTAGTCCTAATTTGTATATGGAAAAGTTGAGTATCGAAATCATAAACTGACCATTGCAATTTTGCCCGTATGCCTGTAAACGCATTCCTATTTTTCATTCCTATTTATAGTACTACACGCACATACATATGTAGCTGTATTTGATAACTTCTTAACCAAACGAGATATGAAAAAACTGCAAATGCAGAAATGTTGGCAATGAATAGGGTTAGTAAGAACTTCAATTAAAAATTCCAAAAAAAAATTTACATAGTTCTTTTTGTATTCGAAAGACGATATATCTAATTTTATTGAGATCAAATTAATTTATAACAATCACACTGGATCACAAAATCAAACCTGTACACTGGACGCCACTATGGTATCTATATGTAAAATCGGTCGCCGATTCCGAAAATCGAGTTCAATTTTAAATCTATGCGACGCACAATGGGATTTTTTGGCCAAAAATAAATTCGAAATTAAAGTAGTGATAAATAAATATTTTTTAACTGCAATCGAAAGATATCTTATGGGACAAAAATAAAGCCCATGCAAAATTTTTTGAGTTCCGTTTCGTTTAGCCATACAGGGTGCTCAAAGTTGAACAAAAGATATGTCATATGAATTATGAATTTTATGACCTGATACGAAAAGCTCTATCTAAGCCATTTATCGACGTATATATGTGGTTTTGACACCTAAATATAGAATATGACCTCTACTTTTCTAGGAAGTAATCTCGTTTCTTCTAACTTTGAAATCTGATTTTATATGATTTTTCAAATACTGATAAAAAAATATAGAAAAAATTTTTCTTCGTCCACTTTAAGGAATAAAATAAAAAAAAAACAAAAAAAAAGGTATCTTGGTTTTTTTTGTGTTATGAACTAATATATTCTTTATCAGATCACATTAACAGATATTAATTTCACGCGCGCCTTCGCGTGTTTTAATTATTCTCCTAACTGGCTAAAAGTGCATTTTTCAAATTACATTTATAATGACATATTCAAAATTAAAAAAAATATTTATCATCCAATTTACATCTGTAATATAGAAAATGGTTCACAATATGAAATACAGCAGCTCATTTTTGAATTAGCTATATAGATTCTATTATATATTGTTTTTTTGCAGGGTAAAAAAAAAAAAAATTAAAAAAAATTCCAAAAGTTTGAAATCAAATAAAAAAAAATTAAAAAAAGGTCTCCTCAATTTTTTAATATATGTTCACCCCAAGTGTGCTTTATAACCCACCATAGTCAGTTTCATCATTCACGCGCGCTCTTCTCACTAATTCATATTTTTCGACGAGGTGTATATGCGCGCTATCACTATGGATGTACATACATATGTACACATGTGTAGCTAGAGAGAAAAGCATTGATGAGCAGTTTTGACATATGTTTATGCTTTAAAATCGCTAATATATTAACTAATGCAATTTTATATAGAATATTTACATATATACTTACTAGCCTATTTACTTCAAAAGTATCATAACTCAAAAACGCGAGTTTTAAGGTAAGGATGTGTATGCATGCATGTGTGTGTATGTACGTACATATATGTATGTGCATTATATGACGAAATTTCGGTCTGATATATTGAAAATTTAGAGTTTGAAATCAAAAAATTATCTGTGCTATATGTACTATTGATGTACATAGATATATAGCGATCGAAAACTTAAAGGGCTTTTTCGTAAAATCAGCTTATTAAGGTATGATAGTATAGAAGTAAATGAGCGATATACTATCATTTGCTGCTTTTTATACCAGCCATGAACATGAAATAGTGTTATAACTTTGTGCCGAAATACTATGTATTTGTATGTAAAGTTTATCATTTGTCGGAATCGCCCAAATCCAGTATAAAATATAGCTCCCTTACAACGGATTGTTCATATGTACAAGATAAATTTGAGTATTTGTAACTTATTCAATTAAACAGATAAAATTTAATTTCTATCATTCATAAATGGTATAAAGTCTTTGGTACGCATAAACTTGTTGATATTTGCATTTATCTATTTCGTCTCCCACCTGTGCCGTTACCTTATAAATGGAAGTTTACGTACGTTTACGCCCTAAGAGTACAGATTTTAAATAAGTATACATAAACGTCACATATGTAGATAATTAAATAAATATTTTTGAAGTAGTTACAAATATATGCTTATACCTATATATATAATTGCCCCTCAGTATTCCAACTTAATTAGTTTCGAAAATAAATGCATTTTAATGGTTTTTCGCGGCACCCGTTATATGGGGGGTGGGAGAATTTGTCATCAGATTAAGTTCATTTTTACACCATGTACTAATATTCATCAAAGAAGCTTACATACTGAATTTCAGCATTTTAACTTAATTAATTTCCACAATAATTGCAATTTAATGGTTTTTCGCGACACCCGTTATATGGAGGGTGGGAGAATTTGTCATCAGATTAATTTCATTTTTACACCATGTACTAATATTCATCAAAGAAGCTTACATACTGAATTTCAGCATTTTAACTTAATTAATTTCCACAATAATTGCAATTAAATGGTTTTTCGCGACACCCGTTATATGGAGGGTGGGAGAATTTGTCATCAGATTAAGTTCATTTTTACACCATGTACTAATATTCATCAAAAAAGCTTGCATACTGAATTTCAGCATTGTAACTTAATTAATTTCCAAAATAATTGCATTTTAATGGTTTTTCGCGACACCCGTTATATGGAGGGTGGGAGAATTTGTCATCAGATTAATTTCATTTTTACACCATGTACTAATATTCATCAAAGAAGCTTACATACTGAATTTCAGCATTTTAACTTAATTAATTTCCACAATAATTGCAATTTAATGGTTTTTCGCGACACCCGTTATATGGAGGGTGGGAGAATTTGTCATCAGATTAAGTTCATTTTTACACCATGTACTAATATTCATCAAAAAAGCTTGCATACTGAATTTCAGGATTCCAACTTAATTAGTTTCGAAAATAAATGCATTTTAATGGTTTTTCGCGGCACCCGTTATATGGGGGGTGGGAGAATTTGTCATCAGATTAAGTTCATTTTTACACCATGTACTAATATTCATCAAAGAAGCTTACATACTGAATTTCAGCATTGTAACTTAATTAATTTCCAAAATAATTGCATTTTAATGGTTTTTCGCGACACCCGTTATATGGAGGGTGGGAGAATTTGTCATCAGATTAATTTCATTTTTACACCATGTACTAATATTCATCAAAGAAGCTTACATACTGAATTTCAGCATTTTAACTTAATTAATTTCCACAATAATTGCAATTTAATGGTTTTTCGCGACACCCGTTATATGGAGGGTGGGAGAATTTGTCATCAGATTAAGTTCATTTTTACACCATGTACTAATATTCATCAAAAAAGCTTGCATACTGAATTTCAGGATTCCAACTTAATTAGTTTCGAAAATAAATGCATTTTAATCGTTTTTCGCGGCACCCGTTATATGGGGGGTGGGAGAATTTGTCATCAGATTAAGTTAATTTTTACACCATGTACTAATATTCATCAAAGAAGCTTGCATACTGAATTTCAGCATTGTAACTTAATTAATTTCCAAAATAATTGCAATTTAATGGTTTTTCGCGACACCCGTTATATGGAGGGTGGGAGAATTTGTCATCAGATGAAGTTAATTTTTACACCATGTACTAATATTCATCAAAGAAGCTTGCATACTGAATTTCAGCATTGTAACTTAATTAGTTTCGAAAATAAATGCATTTTAATGGTTTTTCGCGACACCCGTTATATGGGGGGTGGGAGAATTTGTCATCAGATTAAGTTCATTTTTACACCATGTACTAATATTCATAAAAAAAGCTTATTTTCAAAATTTGAGCACTCTAGGTCCATTTTTACTATTTATGGCCGTTTTTTGTATGAAACGTTCCCATTGTGCGACGGTTTTGAGATATCGGCAATTTACGGTTATTCGGCCAATGGCTCCGCTTAATCCTCTTTAACGTATTGAGATTACTATTTCCTATACATACATACATGGCTCAATTAGAACTTTTTTAATCTTTTTATGAAGAATTAAAGAAAAAAATTTACTTTGTCAGGCAGTCTTTAAGACAAAAGTGTTTTCAGTTAAATTTACTCCTTTACATTAAGCCTCATTCTATTGGCAAAAGGATAAGCTGTCAACGGAGAAAATCCATGATGAAATGGAAAAGTTATATGCGATCATGTACAGTTTTAATGTCTGTATTATAATTTATGAAGCTCGAAAATACTTTGAACCGAACCCAACCATTCTGGGCCCTCTTTTATTTATCATCTTTATCAATGACATTTCGACCTGGTTTGCGCACTCAAATTATTTATTATATGCAGATGATTTAAAAATCTTCACTACTATTTCAAATTCTAATGATTGCTCAAAGCTTCAAACTGAATTAGATAATCTCTCAGTTTGGTGTCGTGCACATAGTCTACAGTTAAACCTGAAAAAATTTTATCATTTGTCTTTTTATTAAACGGTTTTATTTAGCTCACCCCGTTTGTTTTATTTATTATTCTTGGGTCAAATTTAGTAATTCAAATTTCACCCTCTTCCTGTCAACCGATTAATCTGAAATTTTGTACGCATGTATAACCCCGATGACAATGCAATATTATGAGAAAAAAAATTTCGATAGGTGGCGCGTGGGTCGCTATATTTACAAAAATCGCATTTATGGTCCGATTTGGCTGAAATTCGGAACATGTATTACTACCTGGAAAAGAAATATTTTCTTTAAAAAAAAATTCCGCTAGGTGGCGCGTGGGTCGCTATATTTACAAAAATCGCATTTATGGTCCGATTTGGCTGAAATTCGGAACATGTATTACTACCTTGAAAAGAAATATTTTCTTAAAAAAAAATTCCGCTAGGTGGCGCGTGGGTCGCTATATTTACAAAAATCGCATTTATGGTCCGATTTGGCTGAAATTCGGAACATGTATTACTACCTTGAAAGGAAATATTTTCCTAAAAAAAACTTCCGATAGGTGGCGCGTGGGTCGCTATATTTACAAAAATTGCATTTATGGTCCGATTTGGCTGAAATTCGGAACATGTATTACTACCTTGAAAAGAAATATTTTCTTAAAAAAAATTCCGCTAGGTGGAGCTGAGATCGGGGTAATTAAAACTGAAAATCCTAATTATGGACCGATTTGGCTGATATTTAGCATGTGCATTACTTAAATAATTTACAAATGTTTAAAAAAAAATTGGAGCCGCTAGGTGGCCCGTGAGTCGCTCTATTTAAATAAAAATAGGTAAAAAAACTTTTTAAGTTAAACGGTTTTATGTTAAACATACATTGCAAAGTTTAAGACTAAATGGCGTATAATAATAATGAATTAAACAGAATGCGAAATAAAAACTAAAAACTAGAAAATAAAAATAGGTAAAAAAACTTTTTAAGTTAAACGGTTTTATGTTATACATACATTGCAATGTTTAAGATAAATGTACTAAAAACCAAAAAATAATAAAATAGATACAGTCGTGGGAATTATAAACATTTGCATAGACTAGACTAAAATAAAACCGTGGGGCACGCCAATTGTCTACAATCGTTGATTAAAATGTTTGTTTTGTAATGTTACACTATAATTAGGCAGTTGTTCAACCGACAACGATGGACGTGTGATAAGTACGGCTAGAATGTGGAAAAAAGCTAGCAAGCTCGATTATAAGCGAGTTTTAGGGTTTCATAGTGGTGAGCGAGTAGTACTTTTATCATATGTTTTGTCGATTAAAGACAAACTACGAGCAGTGAAACGATTCCTCGTGTGAATGTCCAACGATAAACTAGTTGAAACATCTCTTTTATTAACATGGAGTGTATACATAACTATTGGAATTTCCATGAGCAAGAAAATAGTAAGTAATTTCCTCACCGTCTGCGGGCCAACTGCCTAACGACGAATTAAACGATTCTTCTATCGCACATTAAGTCGATAATTTGTAGACAATTGACGTGCCCCCGGTTTTATTTTAGTCTAGTCTATGCAAATGTTTATAATTCCCACGACTGTATCTATTTTATTATTTTTTGGTTTTTAGTACATTTATCTTAAACATTGCAATGTATGTATAACATAAAACCGTTTAACTTAAAAAGTTTTTTTACCTATTTTTATTTCCAAATATCTATCACCCCTCCTTACATCGTACTTCATAGATGGCACACATCTCTCCATGGTAAATGAGATGACTGACCTTGGCGTGGTATTTGACTCTAAATTTTCTTTTAATAACCACCTCAATTATATCATTTCTAAGTCGTACTCTATGTTAGCTTTTATTCGTCGGTTTAGTACTGCCTTTACTGATCTCTACACTCTTAAACTGCTGTATACGTCACTTGTAAGATCAAAATTGGAATTCGCCTCCTTTGTGTGGAGACCTTTTCATGAGTGCAATATCAATAGGCTCGAGAGGGTACAAAAAACTTTTATGCGTAATACCCTTCGTTCGCTAAATTTCACTGATCCAACTCCCTCTTATAGTGCTCGGTGTTTGCTAATTAATCTTAAATCTCTTCAAACAAGAAGCACTATTCTTTCCCTGACATTTGTCTCCGACATTATCAGCGGGGTGATAGACTCATCTTATCTCCTTGAGCGCATTCCTTTCCATATTCCTAATAGGACACTCCGTAGTAGTGATATTTTTTTATACTGAGCGAGTTAAAACGCTCTATGCGAATAATGTTCCGATTCTTAGAGCTCTGAAGGAACTCAATAACATTGCACATTCCCTAGATTTAGATTTCTCGTTATCTAAGTCCGCAATTAAGTAAATTTTAAATGAATTTATACAATAACAAATATTTTTTTTTCTCATCTTCCTTTTTTTTAATACTTGGGTTAGTCTGTAAGTATGTTTATATACATAGACTGTTTGCTAAATAAATAAATAAAAAAAATTGTAATATATAAAAAAATATAGATATGACATCCACAGTTTATGGATCAGACAGGATTATCCATATATATGTATGTGACATCAATATAGTTTTTTCCGTGTAATGCAATTACGATTATGTAAACTTTAATTTCTGCTTAAGAAATTGTATTAATATGTTTAGATAATTTTGTTCCAATTATTACCATTTGATTTACTGGAAATAATGTATTTATATAAAATAAATTGCGCCACCAATATTTGGGACAAGTTTCGTGATCCATCGTGGGCGGGTCAAATATAGAATAAGTCGCCAAGTATTTCATAACCACTTGCACAACACCCAGCACAAACATATAAGGCGCTGTTAACCTACAAAGAATTGTTTTTTTTTTTGTAATGTATACATTTGTATAATACCAATAATATTAAATTACAAACCTCATGAAACGATAGGCGACCAAGCCAAAAAAGTGTGCTGTTCCAGCTGTCAGCTCATTGGTACCTTTTGTAAGTTTGTTAAGATTTCCTTTGGCGTTCGCACGAAAATACAAGTACGAAACCAAGAAACCGCTAATAAAGAAAAAAGTATCTACGCTGAATGGTCCATTGGTGATAGCCTGGAAGAAAAAATTCTTCTCTACTTCTTTGCGCATCTCCATGTTGTCTGAATATTTAAATACAACAATGCAAGTATGTCCGAGTATGACCCAAGCCATGGAAAAAGCTCGTAATCCGTGAATGGATGGTATGGTGTCTGCGCCGACTTTTCTATCACAGATGGCGTTAAAATTGGTAATGGCCGAGAATGATAGAAGTAATTCTGAATACACGTTCAGTTTCTCCGGTTCGTGAATATGTCCTTCTAAATGCTCATCTGATAAGTTGGTAGCATTAGTAGGTCCTTTGTTAACTTCGTGAGACATATTTAACACTATATTCAGGTCATTTAGTGATCCGTTAAACGATTCTTTCTTCAGGGATTCATGAGCTATAGAATCGCTATAATCGGATGAGGCACATCCAATACCTGATGAAGTCTCACTATTGTTCATCAATTCTTTATTCTGATGATGAACTGCCGCTTTCAAACGTCGCTCTAAGTAAATTTCGTATATAGTGCCTGTAGTAATTAATATGACCACCAGAGATGAAATAACTCTAAGAGAAATACATATATTATTCGATTATTTGTTATTTTTTAAACGTATGAACATACATATATGTATATGTGGGGCAAAATACGCCAAGTTTACTAAGCACAAAATTTTATATTGGGGATGAATTTCTTCTATCTCATTTTCTTAAAGAGTTATACTTGTTACTTATGCTAGTTTTTGCTCTTTTTCTTTGAAGTAGATTTTTTCTTGAGATTTATATCTCATTATAAAGCTCTTTTTCGAGCTTCTAAATGAAAATAACAAATTTTTTTTCTCGGATGTAGTTTTTATTGTATAATTCTTGGTGAATATGACAATTTTTATAAAATCTTAACTTAGAATGCAACGACGTTGTTCGTTGCCACTGCCTCAAATAACATTTGGATGAAAAGAAATTTTATTTGATATAAAATAAATACTTATGAATACATTTATTATGTCTACGTACTAGCAAATACCTGTTGCTTCGCAATGACAAATAATAGTTAATCAAAGTCAAGTCAAGTCAAGTCAAGTCAAGTTAAGTTAAGTTATTCCGGGGTTATCTGGGTCAACTTGATGACCCGGTCTAGGCATCACAATTAAAATAGCCCTATTTTGAAGCCGTTCCCAATACCTTTCATTTGATACCAATATCTCACAAAAACAGCCGATTCCGCGTTTTGACTAGAGCCCCAGATTTTTTTTTCAACATTTTCCAGTAGCCCGAACAAATGTTGTTCAAATGCTAGAACCAAGGCCGTATCTAGGGGGGGGGATGGCAGGGACCAACCCCCCCCCCCCCCCCCCCCCCCCCCCCCGAAATTAATGCGATTAAATTTTTTTTTATAATATAAATATGCTTAATTGTATTTTTTAGAAGCATAGAAATCATCTCAAAAGTTAGTCTTAATTATTATTTGTACCTATGTATGTACTAGCAAGTACCCGGCTTACTTCGTTGCGCCGCAAAAATTAAATATACTGATGTTTAGCTTTGAGTAGAGTGTAAAAATGGGTTACACATTCATATTTTGTGCTTGTTTTCTGCAAGGAATGTAATATACCACCCTCCTTTAGATGAAATGCAAACACTTTAAAATTAAACAACGTTATAAACAATACATTTATTAACAACAAAAAACTCAAAGTTATAATAATTCAAACAACGTTTGGTACCTACACAGAGCGAAAACCACATAATAAAATAGAACAAAAGTAAGAAGATATCTCTATAGTTTTTCTTTAAGAAGAATCCCTACTTACTTTTAATGGGATAGTCTTTTTAATAAAATCAAGAAGAAATCTTGAATATATATGTGGATATCTCCTTGAATTAATAAAGAGGGCGTTCTTCTTATTTTTATTAGGTTATCTAATAAAATTTATTATAAAGTTAGTCTTATATACATACATACATATGTAAACTGAGTTAGCGGTTCACAGTCGACAACAATAATGCGTAAAGAAAAGTTGAGTAGAAAGTTTTTTATTTATTGTAAGAAGGTATACTTTTAAATAAAATTAAAAAGATTTACCTCCCAAAAATAAAAAGAAATCTCTATGGAAACATCTTCGAAAAATTGAGTAAGAAGTTTTCTATTTATTGTAAGAAGGTATACTTTTAAATAAAATTAAAAAGATTTACCTCCCAAAAATAAGAAGAAATCTCTATGGAAATATCTTCGTCTCTGACTTCTGTCCTCTTTTTGGGCCACGAAGCTGTTCAAAGAGACAATCTTCTTATTTTTATGAGGATTATTTGGCTCTGTGTACATTAGTAGGCAAATTAGTTCATAAACTAAGGTACATCTTGTTCATAAATTAAAAACTTCCGTGAACACAACATTCTTTGTTTTGTTGCCATTTCCAGGTATAAGAAAACTCTGGTTTTGTGGTGAACCAGTTCGCGACAGAGCGACATACATTTGACCGTGAGAAAACACCTCGTTGCGAAGGTCTACCCCAATATAGCTAAATGTTTGCCTTGGGACTTACAAAAAAACGCAAATTTCACTCATACGACCCATGAAAAGGGAAGAATGTTCCATATAGTTTAAATCCGGTCTGTAGTTAAAGGTGACAGGTAACAAGGTCAACGGAAATAATGTCAATTGACCTTATTTCCCACCCGGTTGGGAAATAAGGTCAATTGACATTATTGCGTTTTTGGAAAACGCAATAAGGTCAACGAAAATTTTGAAATAAAATAATTGACCTTATTTCCCAATCCAAATGGAAATAATGTCAACTATGCTTAAAACTTGTTCATTCATGAAAATATTTGCTGAGTTCTTCTGCAAACCCGTTATGAGTACCGTTTGTTAATGAATGAAAATACAATTTTACAATTTATGTTACTACAAATTAGTTGATAAGTGAATTTAGTGAAGTGTGGTCGTCGAAAAAGAGTTGCCAACACAGCAAAAATATTTCAATAAATTATATAATAATGTAAAGTATGTTAAATATCTAGTTATACAAAAATTTAAATACAAATGTATATAAAAACTATGTCTACTTGCCTTATCCTGCGGCATGGCAAAAAAGTAGGAAAATGAAAATTTGGAATTAAAAATCGCGCGATTTTTTATTCCAAATTTTCGCCTGCGGCGCTTAACTTTTCTAATAACAGCAGCGACGCGAACCGACACGGACCGATGCGAAGCTAAATGCTCGAAAACGCAATAATGTCAATTGACCTTATTTCCCACCCGGGTGGGAAATAAGATCAATTGACCTTATTTCCATTGACCTTGTTACCTGTCACCGTAGTTAAATGCTGATTTCGTATGAATCGCCACATGTCTCCTCTGCATTCCACGCAACCGTGAGTTCTCTAAACGGCGCCTGTTTCCAGAAGATATAGATAACTGCGGTTTTGCTTTTGGCATGTCTAAGAAATTGTTTAACAAAATCATAAACTTATAATTAACTTAATTGGGTAAGAGCTTAATTTAAAATTTTACCATTGAAATTAATGGTGATTTCGTTTCATCAAAAAAATGCGCATTTTTGTTACACTCTTCAATTTTCCGTTTTCGTTTGCAAAATGAAGGTAAAACGTCAAACAGAATACGTCTTCTTTTTTTAGTGGTTTTATTAGGCTAGTGGATCTAGTGGTAATTTAGTGTAAAAAAACTACATAGGTTTTTCACTTGCTACCCTGTTTTCGTTTCCTAAAAATGTACACTTCAGTGGTGTAAAAAACTCACACTTTTTACCCTCTGACGCTTTGACAGGGTAGTGGTTGCACTGAAAATCAGCTGACGAAAATTTTATTTGACAGATAAATTTGGTGAAATTAATTGGATTTTGCAATAACAATTAAATATGGGTGATAAGCGAAACCTAATTATTCATGCACATAGCATAGCAAACGGGGCAGATATGTATGTAATTTGAATTTGAAATGTGTTTTTTTTTTAGTTAATCCCCCCCCCCAAAATGAAATCCTGGCTACGGCCTTGGCTATAACAGTTGTTTGTTTGTTTATTAACCGTATGTTTGTACAGGCATATGAAAAATTCGGGCATTTTGAAGTTTGTTTTTTTTCTTTTGTTTATTATTTTTTTTTCTTCTTGTAGTTTTTGTTTTGTTTGTAAGCTCGAATGTTTGTAATAATATCGAGACCAGTGGCGCACACAGAAAAATATTTTGGGGGGAAGGTTTTCAATGCCTGACGGAAAATTAAAAAAAAAAATACTTAAAACTCGTCCAGACAATTTTTACTTAAATTTATGTTTGGGGAGTGGACCTACGTATGCACACATTAAACAAAGGCACCTTTTCATTTTCTCTGTATTTAAACTAAAACTAACAAGTAAGGAAGCCTAAGTTCGAGTGGAATCGAACATTAGATACTCAGCTGCATGCTTTCATTTTTTGTTTGCGTTTGATGGAAACACGGTGTACTTTATATAAAGCGAGTGATCAGTCATCCAACTAAGCATGTCAATATTATTCTTTATGCAACATTTCATTCCTTTATGACTTCTAGTTACAAAGATGTCACGTTACAAATTCCCAAAGGGTGTTCCAGAAATATCTTTGTTAAAAAGTAGGCGTGGTCATAAACCGATTTGAATAAATTTTTGCGTGTCTATTAACACAAGTTATACACGGTAGGCAGGAAGCGACGATAGGTTGCATGAAAATGTCGAGAAAAAAGGAAAGTGGGGTTGTGTTATGTGATGTTTATAGATGAAACATCCGTTGAAATTAAAATCCGAGCTGCTCCTTTTTCAAGGATATCCACATTTTTTGTTTTTTTTGAAAGGATCAAATATTGAGGAAATCGAATATTCGCCACCGTCCAAATTTTTCCGATTTCAATACATTATTTGGTCGCTAAGGGATACAAAAAAAGGTATTAAAAAGAAAACAGGACACCTGTAGTGGAAAAATCCAATGTGAACAGGACCTAAAGGATAACCACTGAAATATAAAATAACACAAAAAGTACCCACTTTAATTTGCGTATAACTCCTAAAATGTTAACTCTACGTGAAAATTTCTTATTATATGTTTCATTCAGAATAAATAAAGAAATATTTCTTTAATATACAATTTTGATGTACCTGCAGTGCTTAATGTACTTTTGTGCATCTAAAGTGAAAATTTCAAAAAAAGTACGTTTTTTTTATGGTGCTACTTTAAGTTCAAATATTTTTCTAGTTTATGTAAATATTTTAATCTAATGATCCAACTCTCATTCCTACATATCTCTACGTTAATACTAAAAAAGAGTTAGAGCTGAGATACGCGCTAGCTGTGCACGGTGGGCGGGAAGCAACAATAGGTTGCATGGGAATATCGTAAAAACGATGGCCCAACGAATATGTGCCTAGCTGTGTGCTGGTACTAATTTTCGTTTAAAAAAATGTTGGAGATTTTATTCACGCTTGCTGTGTGTTTATGAAGTATATTAGAATATCAGTTTACGTAAGTGTTTAGCCGGCGATCGTTTTTTCGATATTTTCATGCAACCTATTGTTGCTTACCGCCCACCGTGCACAGCTAGCGCGTATTTCAGCTCCAATTCTTTTTAATATTAACGTATAGATATGTAAGAATGAGAATTGGATCATTAGATTAAAATATTTACATAAACTAGAAAAATATTTGAACTTAAAATAGCACCATAAAAAAAACGTACTTTTTTTTTGAAATTTTCACTTTAGATGGACCAAAGTGCATTAACCACTGCAGGTACATCAAAATTGTATATCAAAGAAATATTCCTTTATTTATTCTGAATGAAACATATTATAAGGAATTTTCACGTAGAGTTAACATGTTAAGAGTTATACGCAAATTAAAGTGGGTACTTTTTGTGTTATTTTATATTTCAGTGGTTATCCTTTAGGTCCTGTTCACATTGGATTTTTCCACTACAGGTGTCCATTTTTCTTTTTAATACCTTTTTTTGTATCCCTTAGCGACCAAATAATGTATTGAAATCGGAAAAATTTGGACGGTGGCGAATTTTCGATTTTCTCAATATTTGATCCTTTCAAAAAAAACAAAAAATGTGGATATCCTTGAAAAAGGAGCAGCTCGGATTTTAATTTCAACGGATGTTCCATCTATAAACATCACATAACACAACCCCACTTTCCTTTTTTCTCGACATTTTCATGCAACCTATCGTCGCTTCCTGCCTACCGTGTATAAGAGTGTATAAACCAGGTTTCGTCATAATATCTCAATTATTTGTCGAGTTATAGGCTAAGAAATCTCGTATATTCCTTTGTCTATAAAAATAGGTAAAAAAACGTTTTAAGTTAAACGGTTTTATGTTATGCATACATTGCAATGTTTAAGATAAATGTACTAAAAACCAAAAAATAATAAAATAGATACAGTCGTGGGAATTATAAACATTTGCATAGACTAGCCTAAAATAAAACCGGGGGCACGTCAATTGTCTACAAATTATCGACTTAATGTGCGATAGAAGAATCGTTTAATTCCTCGTTAGGCAGTTGGCCCGCAGACGGTGAGGAAATTACTTACTATTTTCTTGCTCATGGAAATTCCAATAGTTATACACTCCATGTTAATAAAAGAGATGTTTCAACTAGTTTATCGTTGGACATTCACACGAGGAATCGTTTCACTGCTCGTAGTTTGTCTTTAATCGACAAAGCATATGATAAAAGTACTACTCGCTCACCACTATGAAACCCTAAAACTCGCTTATAATCGAGCTTGCTAGCTTTTTTCCGAGCTTGCTAGCTTTTTTCCAAGCTTGCTAGCTTTTTTCATAATAATTCCCACGACTGTATCTATATTATTATTTTTTGGTTTTTAGTACATTTATCTTAAACATTGCAATGTATGTATAACATAAAACCGTTTAACTTAAAAAGTTTTTTTACCTATTTTTATTTTCTAGTTTTTAGATTTTATTTCGCATTCTGTTTAATTCATTATTATTATACGCCATTTAGTCTTAAACTTTGCAATGTATGTTTAACATAAAACCGTTTAACTTAAAAAGTTTTTTTTACCTATTTTTATTTAAATAGAGCGACTCACGCGCCACCTAGCGGCTCCAATTTTTTTTTTAAACATTTGTAAATTATTTAAGTAATGCACATGCTAAATATCAGCCAAATCGGTCCACAATTAGGATTTTCAGTTTTAATTACCCCGATCTCAGCTCCACCTAGCGGAATTTTTTTTAAGAAAATATTTCTTTTCAAGGTAGTAATACATGTTCCGAATTTCAGCCAAATCGGACAATAAATGCGATTTTTGTAAATATAGCGACCCACGCGCCACCTAGCGGAATTTTTTTTTTAAGAAAATATTTCTTTTCAAGGTAGTAATACATGTTCCGAATTTCAGCCAAATCGGACCATAAATGCGATTTTTGTAAATATAGCGACCCACGCGCCACCTAGCGGATTTTTTTTAAAGAAAATATTTCTTTTCAAGGTAGTAATACATGTTCCGAATTTCAGCCAAATCGGACCAAAAATGCGATTTTTGTAAATATAGCGACCCACGCGCCACCTATCGGATTTTTTTTCTCATAATATTGCATTGTCATCGGGGTTATACATGCGTACAAAATTTCAGATTAATCGGTTGACAGGAAGAGGGTGAAATTTGAATTACTAAATTTGACCCAAGATTAATAAATAAAACAAACGGGGTGAGCTAAATAAAACCGTTTAAAAAAGAGGAGGTGCCACGCCCATTTTCCAAAATTATTCTATTTTTTGTTTCCGGTCTATTGTGGAACTCATGCCCCAAATTTCAATGAATTATCTTTATATTTGACAGAGATATCGCTTAAAATGTTTTTATTAGGCCACTTTATAATACCCATATATAAAAGTGGGCGTGGTCGTCAACCGATTTCGCTAAAATTTTGAACATGTATTACCACAAGTAATAAAAGTGTACATACCAAGTTTCGTCATAATATCTCAATTATTTGTCGAGTTATGGGCTCATAAATCTCGTATATTCCTGCTTCTAAAAAGAGGCGGTGCCACGCCCATTTTCCAAAATTTTTGTGTTTTTAGTTTTATGCCCGCAGTTGGACTCCAGCCATAAAATTTCAATGATATATCTTTATATTTGACAGAGATATAGCTTAAAATGTTTTTATTGGATCACTTTATAATACCCATATATAAAAGTGGGCATGGTCGTCAACCGATTTTGGCAATTTTTAGTCCAAACATTTGCCTAAGTAAGCACATCACGCATACCAAATTTCATCGATATATCTTCAACGGTTTCTGAGTTATGACATATAAAACTTTCCATGTTTGACCCTTAAAGTGGGCGTGGCACCCCCATTTTCCAAAATTTCATCAAATTTCTTCATAGGGGCCTGAGCTCAACACGTGGGTAAAATTTCATCGCTCCAGCTATATTAGTGACTGAGATACCAAATTTCCGATTTTTTCTATATCGGAAAAGTGGGCGTGGTCTTGGTCCGATTTCGCCCATTTTCAATACCAACCGTCCCAGTCTCGATACCAACTTGCATTTCAAATTTCATTACAATATCTCAATTTTTGTGCGAGTTAGAGTGTTTACAGACGGACGGACAGACGGACGGACGGACGGACATGGCTCAATCGATTTCTCTTTTCACCCTGATCATTTTGATATATACAAGTCTATATCTATCTCGATTATTTCATTCTGTTACAATCCACCGTTATGTGTTTAAAACTATAATACTCTGTGTACTAGTACAGCTGAGTATAAAAATAAAAAATATGTTCTCCCCAAATTTTTTTATTTGTTTTGAAATGATATATTTTTAATCAAACTGCATTTTAATTTTTGACTAAAAGTGCTTTTTTCAAAACTCAATAATTAGGCTACTTTTGACATTATGAAAAATCTTATTTTTAGGCGACTAATAGAATATTTCTTCACTATGTTGTAGACAATAGTTCATACTTTCAAATTATTAAATAATTTTTTTTATCAGCGTTAGTATTATTTTTTTCAGCTTTTTTCTTTTCAAAAAAAAATTGTGTAAAGATTGTGAAACTTTAACATGAAATAAAAAAAAATGAAAAATATTACCTCCCCAAATTTTTAATATTTAGTGCTGGTGAATGTGCTTTATAAATAGGTGAAGAAATATTAAAAATTCGTTTGCGCTTTTTTGCTTTATGAACTTTTTTATGCAGGGAGTTTTTTTAAGTTTTCATACAATTTCCCCATGCAAAATGCCCAAAAATATGCTTCAAAAAGTCTTCATTTTTTGTATGGGGAAAATTTGCCAAATTAATGAAACTCAAACAACAATATTTCCAATTCTAATAAAGATTTCTGAAAAATTTAAACGCTCAATGGTATGGACAGTGCTTTCTACCGGTGTACTTGGTTTTGAACAAAAAAATATGATATAAAAGATATTAAGCAGGAAATATAGCCAAAAACACGCTTTTTGCTTATTTGGACATGAATATCTCAGAAACTAGAACCAATTTGAAAATTCTGACTTCAGATTTCATATAAAATTCAAATCAGAATAATTAAATTAAATTTAAATTCTTTCGTGAAACTTACATATACCTACATGTCTATGCGCAAAAAGCGAGCACGTGTGTACATATACTATGTATGTGTATGTGTATAACACTATTCGATAACTACTATTCGAATAATACTATTCGATAACTACTATTCGAATAATACTATTGAATAATACTATTCGAATAGTACTATTCGATTTTTTTCCCACGAATATTATTATTCGTTTATTCGAATAATATTTAATCGGAAAAAGTCCCACTTTTAGTATCTAGTATTTGGGGACCCGGCCTAGGAATCACAATTAAAATAGTTTTGTGTTGAAGTCCTGATCAAGGCCTTTCATTCGATACCAATATCGTTCGGAAAAATTTCGGGCCATCCGGTTCCCCGTTTTCACACATATGGACCTAGCCTAGGCATTACTTACTATTAAAGGAAGATCAATATCTTTAATTTGACACAAATATCGCCATTCCATAGTCAGCCGAGTCTACATTTTGACCCATATCTGGGGACCACTTTTAAAGAGCTCATGTTGAAGTCCAGATCAAGACCTTTCATTCGATACCAATATCGCTCAGACACATTCCGGGGTAATCCAGATCCACGACTTGACCCATATCAGACCACCCGTCATGGAAATCTCAATGAAAATAGGTCTGTGTTAAAGCCCTGCTGAATACTTTTAATTGATACCAAAATCGTTCAAAAACATTCCGGAGTCATCCGGGTCCACATTTTAGCCTATATCTGGGAAGGATGTCTAGTCATCACAACGAAAACTCCATGTTGAAGTCCTGCTCAACACCTTTCATTTGATGCCAATATCGCAGGTGTAAGTGCAGGCGTTCTTGAGTGTTGCAGTGAAATAACGCCCTTTCGAATGGGCAATTAAGCCCCCAGACGGGTTTTTTTTTAAATATGGTGAATTAGTGGGAAAAGCTCCGCAGGCGAAAAATTGGAATAAAACATCGCGCGATTGTATTTCGATAGGTTTTAGACATTCGGCACTTTTTTCTGACAATTGTTTCAATTTGACAACTATAAAATAAATTATTTTAAAAATATAAAATATATGGAAATACAAATTTTAAATTTGCCTCTTGTAAGCTTCTGCTTTGGCCGTAAGCAGAAAAAAGAAGTCCGGAAGAAAAATCATACTGCGCAATGGCTTCTCTTTATAACATGGAATTCACAGCTATTCTGCCACTTGAGTTTCGTCACTTTTTTTTGTTTCGATAATTTAAGTTAAGTACAAAAACAATTCTTCTGTAGGTTGAAAAGAGACAAATACTCCCTCAAAAACAATTTTATTGACATTAAACTTCAAACTAAATGAAAATATTATTTATTACAAAAATGAATTTTTTTTTGGAAATTTGAACTTAAATTAATAATAATAATAATACAATGGCGCTATTATAACTCTGACGGGGTTTATGGCCAAGCTTCTCTCCCAATTCGAGGTGTGCTCCTTTTTTTTTTCCTACTAATTGGGTGGACCTACAGGTTTATGCCGGCTCCGAACGGCGAATGCATTTTTTGCGAGAAGCTTTTTCATGGCAGAAATACACTCGGAGGGTATGCCATCCACTGCCGAGAGGTGACCGCTGCTCTTAAAAAACCCAATAATTGGATTTTTACTAATTAGAAAAATTTTGTTGGTGTTTTGCTCGGACCGTGGTTTGAACCCGAGACCTCTAGCATAGCAGGCGAGCACCCTACCCACTGCACCACAGCGGCCACTAGATAAACATTGCGCTTATATAATATAAAAAATCACATTCATTGTTCATTAGTACTAATTCATAACATTTTGCCTTGAAAAATAATTTATGAAGTATAAGGATTTATTTTATGAAGATAACCATTTAATTGTTGTACTGAGAGGCCAGAACGCGTCGATTTTAACTATTTTAGGGGAAATTTTAAGGTTGCACCTTCTAGAAAATTATCGCTTTCGATGCCGATACTTTGAGTATCGAGTAGTTTAGTTTCGATATTATCGGATTCGCGATTCTTTTTAACCGATATTTTAAATGAGTACCAGATCAATGCTTTTTCTAGGGACACTATCCTAGAAACAACATATAAATCTCAAGAAAAGTTGTACTTCTAGGAAAAAGTGCAAACACGTATAACTCAAGAAAATGAGATAAAAGAAATTTCTTCCCGATACGTATACATGGCAACAATAGCAAAAACAAACACCTCAAGAAAATTAGATAAAAAAAATCCTTCTGAACACGTACATATACATTGTAACAATAGCAACAACTTAATCCATTTTGATCGAAATCCGTGACATAAAATTGTCCACCTGTATGTGTTTTCCACATAGCGTTCGAGGGATTACTTTAGTAAAAATCGCCTTACTAAGCCTTCCTCAAAATCGAATATTATCAATAATTTCAAAAAATTTTGAGTAGGTTTACTTCATATCTCCGTATTTGTTAGAACATTTTCACAAATCTCCCATTTTAACCAGAGGTGTAATTAATATAAGAAAAAAATGTAGATCAAGAAGATATAAAAACAGTTTGTTACTCATAATAATTGCTGAAAGATTTTTTTGAAATTCTTCTCAAGGAAAAGTCTTCGGAGTTATTTAAAAAAAAGCATTCCTCATCATAACTACAAAAAGACTGGAAAAAATATCATATTCTACATCTCTTAATAAATATTGAAATTGCTTTTTAGCTTAAGAATACTATCAACGATGATATATTTCCAAAAATTCGTAAGATGTTTAAGGAAACTGACTGATTCTTAAATGTATCTAAAAACTGAATTCAACAAACATTTTAAATTCGAGAAACTTACATTAAAATTAAAAATGTTCGATCATGGTATATGTTGTATTCTTCGGTGCTGGGTGTACGCACGTCCAAAACTTTAATTGACCGTGTTACCAAATGTGTTTGCATCAATTCTACCAAAGTTTTAACTTCATTAGTGGAGCAGCTAGAAGGTAAACATACACCAATGTAGATCGTCCTAGCCTAAAATAAAAATAAGAAGTGATAAAGAGGATTAGCGAAATAGTGGTCGAAAGACATATCGTTAAATCTGCCTTAATGTTCGCAAAATTACACATTATTTTGCTTTTATATGCACATATTTAATAGCTTTAACTAAATTTTGACAATTGAAGGTGAGTCGTGAATAAAGTTGTAAGTTACAAAATAATAATTTTCAGAAGATCAAAAAAACGGTATTTTATAAAAAGATCATTTTTTTCGTTTTTTTTAGATTCTCAAAAATTATGACAATACAAGTTTTTATGAAAATTTCATTTATAACACTATGCCCCAAAATAGATTTTTTTTATTAATTTCATTTCAAAAATGGTTATTACACCGATATTATTTTTAATAGAAAATTAACGACTTTTCACTACTTCATTGTGTATACAACTTCAAAAATATATAATTTTAGTATTCAGTCTAAGGCTGTACGATACGCAAAATTTTTAGTTTTCTGTGCCGGAGCATAAATAAATTGCGAAGAGTACCACGCCCCCTTTTTCGATAACTCCCACTTTTATGCATGAGATCCTGCCATTTATTCTTTCTGATATATTCTGCTTCCAACGCTAAGTATGTATGGGAAGTGCCACGCCCCCTTTTCTTACAACTCCTATTATTGTGCGTGTATATAGAATTCTTATCGTTTATCTCCACACCAATTTCCAAGTCCCTACCTTAAACAATTTTAGAGATATTCAGCATGAAAAATTAAGTTTGTATGGGAGGCGCCACGCCCTCTTTCCTGATAACCCCCACTTTTCTGCGTGAGAAGGGTTTTGATACCACCTACCTCTATACCAATTTTCAGCTCCCAACCTTGAAATATTTTAGAGATAATCAGCTTTAAAAATTAAGATTGTATGGGAGGTGCCACGCCCTCCCCCCCAATATTAAACACCAAATCATTTTTAACACGCTTTTATTAGTTTCACCTGTATATATGTATGTATATAAACAAGTTACGTATACGCAGTGTAGTTCACTGTATGTTTGCTTGTACGCATTTATGTATGTAGCCGAGTCCTTTTTAACACGCTTTTATTAGCTTCACCTGTATGTATGTATCAGGGATGGGCATTATTCAAAATTTGAATAATTCAATAACGAAAAAATAAAAATAAATTTTTATTCTTCATTCTCATACCCATGAATAAATAATAAATTTTTATTCTTCATTCCGGCGCCGTTGAATAAAGAATAATTTTTTATTCTTCATTCTGATACCCTTGAATAAGGAATACAAATTTATTCTTCATTCTGATACCCTTGAATAAAAAATAAATTTTTATTCTTCATTCTGGTGCCCTTCAATAAAGAATAATTTTTTATTCTTCATTTTGATACCCTCGAATAAGAAATAAAAATTTATTCTTCATTCTGATACCCTTGAATAAAAAATAAATTTTTATTCTTCATTCTGACGCCCTTGAATAAAGAATAATTTTTTATTCTTCATCCAAAATTGGTTGAATAAAAAATAAAATTTTATTTTTCATTCAGATAATTTTGAATAAAGAATAAATTTTTATTCACGTTATTCAAATTATTCTTGGAGGTCACACAAAAAAATGATTTTGCGAATATTTTTCCGAATACGAACCAAGTATTTTCCCGAGTCACAGACGAATATTTTTCCGAATACTTTCCCGAATCCGAACCCAAATACTTAACCGAATATTTTTCTGTATCCGAACCGAATATTTTACCGAATACTTTCCCGAATCCGAACCGAATATTTTCCCAAATCCGAAACCGAATACTTTCCCGAGTCTGAACCGAATACTTCTCCGGGTTCGAACCGAATACTTTTCCAAGTTCGAACCGAATACTTTCCCGAGTCTGAACCGAATACTTTTCCGGGTCCGAACCGAATATTTTACCAAAACGGAACCGAATACTTTTCCGAGTCCGAACCGGTTACTTTACCGGGTTCGGACCCGGAAAAGTATTCGGTTCAGACTCGGGAAAGTATTCGGTTCGAACATGGAAAAGTATTCGGTTCGAACCCGGAAAAGTATTCGGTTCGGAATCGGGAAAGTATTCGGTTTCGGATTTGGGAAAATATTCGGTTCGGATTCAGAAAAATATTCGGTTAAGTATTTGGGTTCGGATTCGGGAAAGTATTTGGAAAAATATTCGGTTGTGACTCGGGAAAATACTTGGTTCGTATTCGGAAAAATATTCGCAAAATCATTTTTTTGGGTGACCTCCAAGAATAATTTGAATAACGTGAATAAAAATTTATTCTTTATTCAAAATTATCTGAATGAAAAATAAAATTTTATTTTTTATTCAACCAATTTTGGATGAAGAATAAAAAATTATTCTTTATTCAAGGGCGTCAGAATGAAGAATAAAAATTTATTTTTTATTCAAGGGTATCAGAATGAAGAATAAATTTTTATTTCTTATTCGAGGGTATCAAAATGAAGAATAAAAAATTATTCTTTATTCAAGGGCACCATAATGAAGAATAAAAATTTATTTTTTATTCAAGGGTATCAGAATGAAGAATAAATTTTTATTCTTTATTCAAGGGTATCAGAATGAAGAATAAAAAATTATTCTTTATTCAACGGCGCCGGAATGAAGAATAAAAATTTATTCTTTATTCAAGGATATCAAAATGAAGAATAAAAATTCATTTTTTATTTGAATAAAAATTTATTCAAAATCGCCCATCCCTGGTATGTATGTATGTATGTATGTATGTATGTATGTATGTAACTTCATCCCATCCTAAAAGTTGCAACATTTAACTAAATTATTATATCTTTCTAACATTCACTTTTTTGTGTTCTCTCTATTATTTCTATTCTCCTCCGGATTCGAAACATGACATCAACAGCCAAACGGCATCATATTCAACATTATATTTTATGCTTCAATGTGGCTTTTATGTTACCTTTCTTTAAAATAGCCCCTATGAATTTCATCTCACTCCCGTATACAAGCCAATAAGTAACAAGCTTGCAGGGTACAGAAAAACTCACGAACGCTCAAAAATACATTCTTCTCAAATCACAAACAAATGTTCAAAGAAAAACGTATAACCACTCAAATAGCTAGCGAACTAACGCACAACAGCCAGCGATCGCTCATAGCGATGGCGATAAACTCAATGCATAAATTCACTCAAAAATAAAGCTTGAAGCTTTCTGTTTTGGGTTTGTTGTATTTGCAATGAAATCAACCGCATGTACAATGTACATACATACGTATGCAGAGCAAGAACTGGTTTTGTGTAACAAGCTTTCTGTTTTGTCGTTGTTGTGTTTGCAATAAAAACAATCGCATGTACATACATATGTATGCAAAGCAAGAACTGGTTTTGTTTGTAATTCATTTAATAGTAAGTGCTGAATCAACGAAAAGGAACCCTAATTACATTTTTATACAATGTTTTGTAAACGTGAGGTGAAAAAAATTTCTCTAAAAATAAAAAAATAAAAATAAAAAAAAATAAAAAAAAAATGCGCCACTCGAACCTGAGCTCCTTGGTCCGTAGGCAGCATACCTCACCATTACGCTACAAACGTATTCGGAGCTTTATTGTCTAAATTCGAATTTATTCAATCAGGTTTCTTTTCTTTTTGTTCTTTTCAAATGCTTCACCTCAACTTCTCTACACTTTCTGATTGTAAAATATAACAAAACGTTTGGGAAATTTTGTATTTCCAAACTAGTTTGGAAAACCTTGAATAAAAGGGTTTGGAAAATATTACATAATAAGCTAGTTTACTTCACTGCATATTGGGATTTTTGGTAGAAGTTATAAATACATATGTATGTAGATCTATTTCGGAGAACACCACATCCCATCAGACTTCTTTCTACTTTTATTCTTGCGTCCGCATAAAACATCCTTTAATGAAAAATTTCACTAAAAAGTCAAAAATAAATAATAGCTTAAAAAACTAAAAAACACGCTTTAATCTTAAAAATCGTACTAAAAATTGAGAAATAATTTAATTAGAAACAAAATGATGAACGAAAATATAAGTAGGTATTTAAGGAAAAGCGTGGGGGTGCTCAATACATCATATTCCTACCCTGTCGGAAAAACAAGCAACCAAAAAGTGCTCAATAATATTTAAACATGAAAATATTCGATTCGTACAACTAGTGCAAAAATATACCTAGTTGCGAAATTAAAGAGTACGATATATGAAATCTCAAAAAAGTCAAAATAAAATTATTAGTAAAAAAACACCGATTTTAAATATTTTTTGACATACTGAGCACCCCACGCTTTTCCTTAAATACCTACTTATATTTTCGTTCATCATTTTGTTTCTAATTAAATTATTTCTCAATTTTTAGTACGATTTTTAAGATTAAAGCGTGTTTTTTAGTTTTTTAAGCTATTATTTATTATTGCATAAGTTAAAGCAAAAGCGTGTGTATTCATACACTAAATGGGAGTTTTTCAGTGTGAGATGTACTTATTATATATATAGATTACACTGGATCACAAAATAAAATGGTAACACTACTCGACAAATTTTGATCAACTTTAACCACCAAAAATGAAATAATACTTTTCTAAAGCGAACTTTTACGCTGATTCCGAATATCATATCCATTTTTTTGTGGCAGACCCAGTTTTTGAGATATTGGTAAAAATGTGGAAAAAGCCATATATGCAAGACATTGCATCACATAAGTGCATCAAAAAGTTTTATTAGACATCGTGACGATTTGATATCTAGGAAGTACTGGTAGAGGGAGATCCATCAAACATTTTTTGCCTTCAGAATCCAAAATTGGTCAAGCAGTTTGGTTACAATGGCAAAAATAATGAAAAAAATTTGAAAAAAAAAATCGAACTTTTTTAAAGAAATTTCAGATTTCACTGTCCTAAAATCAGAAAAATTGTATGGGGGACAAAAAGTTATCCCCCCTATCCTATAGGGAATTTAATTGCGAACATTTTAAGACTAATGGTGCAATAATCGGATGTACCATTTTTTATATTTACCTATTTTTATTGAAAGACCTTAACCAAAAATTTTCCGGAAGAGTAAAATTTCAACAAAAAAATTGGGTTTATTTATAAAACTTTATTAAGGAGTAATACTCAAGATTATTTCATGCCATTTATTACGTGTTTTGAAGTGCACAATGTCTCTCAAAACAGCGATTAATAGGAAAATAAATTAATTGAATAAAAAATATCTGCATTCCGCGATTTTAAAGACGGGATAAATAATAAGCGATGGGAGTAAGTACTTTTGACTACTATTTTGTGATTTTCTGCATTTGTTACACGTATGATTTTCCAAAAAATAGTCTCCCATCATATTCTCGAACTAATAACCTTAATATCGACATTCAAAAACTATTAAGTCCTGATGAAATCTCTCACTCTCTATTCTGAAGGCAAAAAATGTTTGATGGATCTCCCTCTACCAGCACTTCCTAGATATCAAATCGTCACGATGTCTAATAAAACTTTTTGATGCACTTCTGTGATGCAATGTCTTGCATATATGGCTTTTTCCACATTTTTACCAATATCTCGAAAACTGGGTCTGCCACAAAAAAATGGAGATGATATTCGGAATCAGCGCAAAAATTCGCTTTAGAAAGGTATTATTTTATTCTTGGTGATTTTTGGTGTCGAGTAGTGTAATTATCTAGTTTACGGTGCATCGAATAAAACTGCTCCAATTTTTACAAATAGGGTACCAATCGACGCGTTTCGATCTCAGGAACAAAAATCCGAAGGCGGAGCTTAACTTTTTTATTTCAATATAAAATTATTAACAACAAGTAAGAAAGCCTAAGTTCGAGTGGAATCGAACATTAGATACTCAGCTGTATGCTTTAATTTTTTGTTTGCGTTTGATGGAATCACGGTGTATTTTATATAAAGCGAGTGCTGCATAAAGTGGGCGTCAAATAAGCATATGAATATTATTCTTTGTGCAAAATTTCATTCCTTTATGACTTCTAGTTACAAAGATGTCACGTTACAAATTCCCAAAGGGTGTTCCAGAAATATCTTTGTTAAAAAGTAGGCGTGGTCATAAACTGATTTCAATAAATTTCTGCGTGTCTATTAACACAAGTTATAAAAGTGTATAAACCAAGTTTCGTCATTATATATAAATTATTAATCGGGTTATGGGCTCAGAAATCTCGTATATTCCTGCTTATAAAAAGAGGCAGTGCCACGCCCATTTTTCAAAATTTTTGTGTTTTTCGCTTTATATCCGCAGGTGGACTCCTGCCATAAAATTTCAATGATATATCTTTATATTTGACAGAGATATCGCTTAAATGTTTTTATTAGGCCACTTTATAATACCCATATATAAAATAGGGCGTGGTCGTCAACCGATTTTGGCAATTTTTCGTCCAAACATTTGCCTAAGTAAGTATATCATGCATACCAAATTTCATCGATATACCTTCAACGGTTTCTGAGTTATGACTCATAAAACTTTCAATGTTTGATCAAGTGGGCGTGGCACCGACCATTTTCCAAAATTTTTATATTTTTTGTTTTATGCCCATAGTTGGACTCATGCGACATAATTTCAGTGATAGATCTTTATATTTGACAAAGATATGGCTTAAAATGTTTTATTATGTCACTTTATAATACATATATACAAAAGTGGGCGTGGCCGTCAACCGATTTTAACTATTTTCCGTCCAAACGTTTGCCTAAGTAAGTAAATCATCACCAAATTTCATCGTTATATCTGCTACGGTTTCTGAGTTATGGCTTATAAAACTTTCGATGTTTTCCCCTTAATCAGGGTTCAGAAAATATTTGAAATATAATTTGTTTTCACAAATTATTCTTTGCCGAAAATGTTTGTTTTGAATTTTATCTATCTTATCATTTGAAAAATATTATACATTTTCGAATTATTTGAACACCTGGAATACAATTTTTGGGAAAGGTTTTATTTTCAAATATTTGAAATTTATTTGTTTTTCGTTTCATTCGCAATACGGGTATATTCAAAAACAAAAGTTCTTTTTCATTCCAAGAATATTTTTTTGAATCTAGATATTACATATTGTGCTTATAACATTTCTTTGTTTTTGTGAATTTGCGAAAATTAGTGTTCAAAATGGGTAGGGTCTCAAGTATCGACAAAACAAAATATGTATGTTGAATATAATAAAGAACTACTAAATTTGTCGAAGTGTCTTCGTTGCCAAAAACCTTTAAAAGGGAATTTGCTAGGAAACATAAAACGGTATTACGCTGCAGTTCATAAGGTGAATTTTGGTATTGTGTTGGCAGAATTTGCCTAAAGTTCCTTTAAAACTAAGCAAGCACATTCAGTTGGTGGGCAGATTATGCTAACTTTAGGCGAATATTTTGGAGCGTATCTCCTACCCTATTTTTCTTCTCTAACCAAAATCTGATCAAAAGTAGGTTATCGCATTTTAAAAATGAGTTTTCACGTGGCACGAATTAAGAAAAAAATATAGGATTGTAACCGCTTAGTGAAATGTATATATAAGCGCATTTGTATAAACACAGGTAAACAATAACACTGCTCTACAGCCAAAAAATACTGTAAACGCGACCATCCTATTTATATGTAAAATCGGTCGGTGATTCATTTTTAATTCTATCGGAAGGTTTTTGAGATATCGGCAATTTACCGTTATTTGGCCAATGGCTCCACTTAGCCTTTATATCTCTTTAAAGCAGTGAGCTATCTTCCTCTCTAACTCTTATAGTTTCTGAAATATTGAATCGTCAAATTTTTGAATTTTTTCGATTTTTTGCGAATTTTTGAAGAAAAAATTGACTTTGTCAGGCAATATCTTTAAAACCAATGTTTTCACCTTCGGTTTTACTCCTCTGCATGAAGCTCCATTCCATTACCAAAAAAATAAGCTATCAACGAAGAAAATCCATGGTAAAATGGAAAAGTTATAGGCGATCAAGTAATTACAGCCAAGTCGCGCAATGCCTCAATATTTCAGAAACTATAAGAGTTAGAGAAAAATGTTATAGGAGCCATGAAAAGGAAATTTAATTTTCTTTTGTTTGGTGTCCCCCAAGGAAGATAGCTCACTGCGTTAAAGAGATATAAGCAATTAAGTGGAGCCATTGGCCAAATAACGGTAAATTGCCGATCTCAAAAACCTTCCCATAGAATTAAAAATGAATCACCGACCGATTTTACATATAGATAGGATAGTCACGTCCAAAGTACAGACAACAAATTTAATTTTGTGATACAGTGTAATTGATTGCGAATGTTTGATTTGGAAAACGATTCAAAAAATGTATTCTTCTATACTCAACAAAAGAAAGAAAAATATTTAAAAAACTTCAAATTTGTTTCCCGAATGTTTACAAATTTCAATTATTCGTAGCCATGAAAAGAATTTTTCGGTTTAAATTCTTTTCAAAGTGAAAATAATTATTTGTTTTCAAATTTTTTCGCAGCCAGTATAAACAAATGAAATTCATGAATTTTAAATATTTGAAAACGAATTTTTCTGAAGCCTGCCCTTAATAAGTGGTCGTGGCATCGCCCCTTTTCCAAAATTTCATCAAATTTCTTCATTAGGGCCTGAGCCCAATACGTGGGTGAAATTTCATCGCTCCAGCTATATTAGTGGATGAGATACCAAATTTCCGATTTTTTCTATGTAGGAAAAGTGGGCGTGGTCATGGTCCGATTTCGCCCATTTTCAATACCAACCGTCCCAGTCTCGATACCAATTTTCATTTCAAATTTCATCAAAATATCTCAATTTTTGCGCGAGTTAGAGTGTATACAGACGGACGGACGGACATGGCTCAATCGATTTCTCTTTTCACCCTGATCATTTTGATATATATAAGTCTATATCTATCTCGATTATTTCATTCTGTTACAATCCACCGTTATGTGATTAAAACTATAATACTCTGTGTACTAGTACAGCTGAGTATAAAAAACGATCTAACTTTTTGCTTGGTCATTACACACACACCAACACATAAATTCAACTGATTTCTTTATCATAGTATCACACGTACCTTATATTTACTAAATAATACACAAAAAGTTGCAATATTTTACAATTAAATACTATATTTAATAAAATTAAAGTAAACAATTTAAAGTTGCAAAAAAATGTGCTCTTGCGCAGAATACTTTTCTGCGTTGGCGGCCTTTGGCCGCGCTTATAAAAAATAACCCTGGGATACGCCATCCAAGTCTGGACGTGTGTCATAACCGTGGCTACCGCCTGAGATCGAAACGCGTCGATTGGTACCCCATTTCTAAAAATTGGAGCAGTTTTAGTCGATGCACCGTAAACTAGATAATTACCAATAAAATTTTTTTTCTGTACCCTAGATGCCACTATCCTATCAATATGTAAAATTGGTCGCTGATTCCGAAAATCGAGTTCATTTTTAATCAGGGCGAAAACCATTAAAAAAATTGTTCGGTTCGGTTCAAAGCATTTTCAAGCCTCATAAATCATAATACATACACTAAAACTGTACATGATCGTCTATAACTTTTCCATTACACCATGGATTTTTGCCAATAGAATGGGGCTTAACCTAAAGGAGTAAAATTAAATGAAAACACTTTTGTCTAAAATATTTTCCCTGACAAAGTAAATTTGTTCCTCAATTTTTCATAAAAAAATGAACTCGAGTTTCGAAATCAGCGACCGATTTTACATGCCAGAGTACAGAAAAAAAAATTATTTTGTGATCCAGTGTAATTATCATATATATTCACCCCGATTCTAAATATCCGCCAGGATCTCAACCCTTGTGGATTTTTTTGTTCACCACGAAAATTTCCTCCTATTCTCTTTCACTAGCGAGAAGAAAAACTGGCGAACAGAATTTCGAACATGTGAGTGGATTTTCGAAGTCAGCTGTTTTGTTGCAAGGCAGATCTAGGAAGGTAGGCGCATAAGCGGATTCGGAAATTTCCCATGCATTTGTTATTGTAATTGGTAGTGTAGTGTCAAAATGATATTTCGCCTTGGTTAAAACCTGAATTCACCCATTCCTATTGGGCCATGATGTGAATTCGCTTTGATTTTTACATTACACTCTACCTTTGTAAATAAAAAAGTAGCTTCGGAATTTGCCTATGCGCCTACCTGTGTCGGCTTCGATATTATGCGAATACCGTATTTATTTTCAAACCACTAAGAATTTTTCAATAAATTTTTCAGAAAATGATATGTGAATATTAATTTTACTAATTTTAAAACCCCACTATGCAAAAATACTGTGGACTGCTCCAGAAATATAAATCCAGAAAGGGAATTCCGCCGGCTGTGGGTAATTTTTTTTTGAAGCAAGGCCGAAGGCCTCCAACGCAAAATGTTTTTCTACTCAAAACAACTGTGGATCGGTCCGTAGATTTTACTCCAGAAAGAGAATTTTGCCGGCTGAGGGTTATTTCTTTTAAGCGCAGCCGAAGGTCGCAAACGCATTATGGTACTACGCAAAAATAATTTATTATTAATAACTATAAGTTTTCTCAAGATTTCGTTTGCATTTTAGTGATCCATATGACCCCCCTACCCTAAAAAAAACAAAAATTCAGGGGCCTGGCGCATATCGAAATTTACCCAAAAATTTTGCATTTTTTCGGGTTTTTTTGCCGGCCTTAGGTCAGTTTCAACGACGGACGTGCAATTAAACTGGCCCTGAAGACGGTTACCGAAGAGTAGCTGAAATATATTGGCACTTAAACCAAAAAGTGTTTTTCAATTTTTCGTTGAAACTGACCTGAAGCCGGCAAAAAACCCCGAAAATTATTTAAAACATAGGTCCATTTAAACAAATAAGTAATTTTGCATTTTATTTATTTATTTATTTATTTATTTATTAGCACTTGTACAACTAAGAACATTAAGTCTTTTATATGTACATCAACTGAAACATATACATAGATAACTATACATACGTCGTACTACATAGTACCTATGCTCATCACTGCATTATTTTCCATATATTTTCTTATATTAAGCTTAAAACTATTACAAATTGTTATACATAACCAAGGAAGGAAAGGCAAGTGAGGTAGGGAGAAAGAAGAAGAAGAAGAAGAAATATGCAATATGCAAGGTTATTTGTGGTCAAAACATAGACGTTATATCAGCAGTACTGAAAAATTTAAGTAGCGCACTTTTAAAATTTCCTTTATTAAGCCCAGATTTCACTATTTCAGGAATAGCGTTCCAAAGTCTAACAGTGCTAATGAAAAACAATCGGCTAGAGGTTAGATACCTGAATTTAGGAACAATTAAACAATTATTTCTTTGAGACTTAGTTGGCTCAAGCTTGACATACAAATACATAGGGACTTTCCACATCAACAGTTTAAACATAAACATACAATTTCTAGCAGCCAGGTAGTTTAGAATGCTGCAACCTAGAATTTTATTGCTCCATGGTGAAATGTGGTCATATCGACCAACACCATACACATACCTAGTTACGTTGTTGAAGGCGACATTTATTTTGCTAGCCGATACAGAGTCCAATTTACTATAAACTATTTCGGAGTAAGTAAAGTGTGGTAAAACTAGTTGCATAGCAAGTTTCCGTCGAGTTTCTTGTGGAGTGTATGCTGCTGACACTCGCAGGCTGCGCAATATAACATAAACATTGCTGACAACTTTATTTATATGGTCTGTGCAGGTTAATTTGCTGTTTAATATAAAACCCAAATTTTTAATTTTGTCAGTGGTTTTTAAGGCCTGTGAGCCGATCTTCAAAAGAGGAAGGCCGCCAGTGTCTACATCATTTTTACTTATAGGCATAACAAAGGACTTAGAAACATTTAGCAATAGACCATTATTTTGAGTCCAGCACAAAATAGCAGACAGGTCAAGATTAACTCTAAAACATAAATCTTCAACAAGACCAATGCGATTTGAAAGATATAACTGAATATCGTCAGCATACGCATGCATATTAACATATTTACACACAGAGAAAATATCGTTCACAAACATACTAAACAAAAGAGGACCAAGAATTGACCCCTGAGGGACGCCAGCTTTAATCGCTTTAAACTGGGATGAAGCCTTTTCACTTTTTACTTTCTGTTCTCTACCTTGAAGATAACTAGACAAAACTTTGACAGAACTTTTAGAGAAAGAAAATAGGTTCAGGAGCTTCCAACAAAGTAAATCATGGTTGACAGAGTCAAATGCCTTGGAAAAGTCCAACAGACAAAGAAAGATTAAGTCTCCGTTGTCAAAAGGCGTTCTAATATCATCAATCATTTTGACCATAGCAGTGGCGCAGCTATGTTTAGGCCGAAAACCAGACTGGAACGAAGAGAGTAAGTCATTTTTCTTTACAAAGTATGAGATTTGCTCAGCCATTAAAGATTCACAAACTTTAGAAAACAATGGTAGAATACTTATGGGTCGATAGTCAGAGGGAACAGAGGATAGGCGTTTCTTTGGTACAGGCACAACTATAGTCTTTTTCCAAGCGCTAGGAAAACAACCACTGGTAAAACAGTGATTTATTATATGGGTTAGGGAATTCAAGATAAAAGGAAGGACAGCTTTAACAAATCTGAGGGAAATTCCATCATTACCCACAGCGTTAGACTTAATTGACATGATAGACCTGACAACATCACACTCACTAACTCCCTGAAATTCAAAAGTGTCTTTACTATTGGCTAAGGAATTCTCACACATACTCACAGGTGATATAGAGGCAGAGATGTGGTTTGAGTCAACAAAATAATCATTTAACACATGAGGGTCTATCTGGCATTCATCTTTATTTTTACCATGAAGCCTTAGATTTTTAATATTACGCCAGAGTTCTTTTGACGGGAGAGAAGGGTCCAGCTTACTGCCAAAAAACTTAATTTTAGCCTGTCTAATTACAGCAGTCGCTTCGTTGCGGGCATCTTTATATAAATTCCACGAAATTTCCGATTGCATTCTTCTCCATTTAGCATGACGTATATTACGTTTTTTTATTACATTTAAAACTTTTTGACAAAACCAAGGACAAGATTTGTTTACAACCCGGGCCGTACGTGTTGGGACATGACGATCATACATGACAACTAAATTTCTGTTTAAGTGTTCAAGTTTCTTGTCAACAGAATCAAAATACCAACAATCATTCCACGATATACGGGAACAATCACTTAGCAGTGCATTACGGTCAAGCGAACGGAAGCACAATGGGAACGTTTCATACAAAAAACGGTCATAAATAGTAAAAATGGACCTAGAGTGCTCAAATTTTGAAAATAAGCTTTTTTTATGAATATTAGTACATGGTGTAAAAATGAACTTAATCTGATGACAAATACTCCCACCCCCCATATAACGGGTGTCGCGAAAAACCACGAAATTGCAATTATTTTCGAAATTAATCAAGTTAGAATGCTCAAATTCGGTATACAAGCTTTTTTGATGAATATTAGTACATGGTGTATAAAGGAACTTAATCTGATGACAAATACTACCACCCCCCATATAACGGGTGTCGCGAAAAAACATGAAATTTCAATTATTTTCGAAACTAATTAAGTTAGAATGCTCAAATTCGGTATACAAGCTTTTTTGATGAATATTAGTACATGGTGTATAAAGGAACTTAATCTGATGACAAATACTACCACCCCCCATATAACGGGTGTCGCGAAAAAACATGAAATTTCAATTATTTTCGAAACTAATTAAGTTAGAATGCTCAAATTCGGTATACAAGCTTTTTTGATGAATATTAGTACATGGTGTATAAAGGAACTTAATCTGATGACAAATACTACCACCCCCCATATAACGGGTGTCGCGAAAAAACATGAAATTTCAATTATTTTCGAAACTAATTAAGTTAGAATGCTCAAATTCGGTATACAAGCTTTTTTGATGAATATTAGTACATGGTGTATAAAGGAACTTAATCTGATGACAAATACTACCACCCCCCATATAACGGGTGTCGCGAAAAAATATGAAATTTCAATTATTTTCGAAACTAATTAAGTTAGAATGCTCAAATTCGGTATACAAGCTTTTTTGATGAATATTAGTACATGGTGTATAAAGGAACTTAATCTGATGAGAAATACTCCCACCCCCCATATAACGGGTGTCGCGAAAAACCAGTAAAATGCATTTATTTTCGAAAGTAATTAAGTTATAATTCTCAAACTAGATATATGAAATCCATATTATGGATGCATTTCTTTCTTGAAATATGACAATTTCTATAAAATCTTAACCTAAAATATATATGTATGTGGGATCTGCTAAAATCAAAGCTAGTGTTGAGGAAATCTTGGTAAACCTTAAGGCATCGCGATTTGTGCTTATGGGCAGCGGTCCATATTTTTTTAAATCTTAAATTCAAAAAGCGTATTTCTTGATTTAATTTTTGCAAATTGATATTTACATCAGTCTTGCTTATAATAAGGTTTTCCATGATTTTAATTTTGTCTTTATCTCCTTCATTTGAGGCTAGCCACACTTCGAATAACTCAGCTATTTTAATTGAAGTAGTCACTATCGAATAAATAAATAAATTGATTACAACACCACACAATTTTTCAACATAAAGATGACATACTTGCAATAAATTTTATCGAAATTACTTATTCGGAATTTAATTAGAAATATATGTAATTAACACTTTTAAACCACTTGGACTTCAAACTTGTTTTAAAACTTCACTTTAATATAAAAATTAAATAAAGGCAGTGACAAACAATTTTTTTTTATCAGAGGGGTAAAAAATATAAAAATGTAAAGTAGTCACTTTTTCACTTCGCTGTTTAAATTTTAAACACCAGAAGAAGCAATCATAAGTAATTATATATATATTAGTATATATTTGTAAATACTTGAAAAATCATATAAATGTAATTGTCTACGTCATACTTATTTAAAATTTGTACTTTTGGGGCATGGATCCCCAAGCAAACTCCCATTTCTTACGACCCTGCCAAATGCAGTTTGCATTTAAAAGGTAACGGTACAGGTGGGAGACAAATAGATAAGTGCAATTATCAGCAAGTAAAATGCGTACCGAAGACGTTATACCATTCATGAATGAGAGAAATACATTTTATCTGTTTAATTGAAGAAGGTGTACTCAAAAATATCTATATCTAACAATCAGTTGTATGGGAGCTATATGTTGTACTGGTCCGATTTGGCCGATTCCGACAAATGATAAATTGTACATAAAAATACGTCGTGTTTGGCACAAAGTGATAATACTACTTCAGGTTCATGAATGGTATAACAAACAGCAAATGAGAGTATATCTCTCACTTACTTCAATACTATCATATCTCAGTAACCTTATTTTACGAAAAAAAAACCTTTGAGTTTTCAGCCGCTATATATTTCAATAGTAAATCAAAGATAATTTTTTGATCTCAAACTGTCAATTTTCAATCTATCAGACCGAAATTTCGTCATATAATGCACATACATATACATATACACACATGCATGCATGCCCATACTTAGCTGAAAACTCGCGTTTTTGAGTTATGATACTTTTAAAGTAAATAGGCTAAAAGTAAGTATATATGTATATATTCTATATAAAATTGCATTAATTAATATATTAGCGATTTTAAAGCATAAACATCTGTCAAAACTGCTCATCAATGCTTTTCTCTCTAGCTACACATGTATGCATATGTATGTACATCCATAGTGATAGCGCGCATATACACCTCGTCGAAAAATATGAATTAGTGAGAAGAGCGCGGGTGAATGGTAAAACTGACTATGGGGGGTTTTTAAGCACACCTGGGACCAACATATATTAAAAAATTGAGGATACGTTTTTTTTTATTTTTTTTTTATTTTGTTCTAAAGTTTCCCAATTTTTTTGATAATTTTTTTTTTACCCTGTATAAAAAACAATATATAATAAAACCTGTGCAGCTAATTCAAAAGTGAGCTACTGTATTTCATAATATGAACTATTTTCTATATTACAGAGAAATATTGAGGGATAAATCTCGTATAAACATTTTTTTTTTAATGCCGAATATGTCATGATAAATGTAATTTCAAAAATGCACTTTTGGCCCATTAGGAGAATAATTAAAACTCGCGAGAGCGCGGGTGAAATTAATTTCTGTTAATGTGATATGATAAAGAATATGTTAGTTCATCACACAAAAAAAAATCCAGGATACGTTTTTTTTTGTTTTTTTTATTTTATTGCTTAAATTTGGCGAAGAAAAAATATTTTCGATATTTTTTTATCCTTATTTGAAAAATCATATAAAATCAGGTTTCGAAGATAATAAAAAAAGGATTACTTCCTGAAAAAGTAGAAGCCATTATCTATATTTAGGTGTCAAAACCAAGTATATGCGTCAATAAATGGTTTAGATAGAGCATTTCGTATCAAGTCATATAATTCATAATTCAAATGGCACATTTTTTGTTCAACTTTGGGCACCCTGTACGGCTAAACGAAACGAAACTCAGAAAATTTTACATGAGCTTTTTTTTGTCCTATAAAATATCTGTCGATAGCTGGTAAAAAAAATGGATTTACGACTACTTTAATTTCGACTTTATTTTTGGCCACGAATTCCCATTGTGGGAAGTCACGATATACGAAAACATCAGGCACAGAACGATTAAGCACAACATCAACAGTACAAAAGATTAAGTCATGGTCAGCTACAAAACAGAGCTGATCAAATTTAAGTATATACGACAGATCAGATATGATGAAGTAGTCTAGAAGGCTGGGGGTAGAGTTATTAGGGTATCGAGTAGGCATTTTTTCATTTCCCTATAGCTAAACCTGCTGTCGAAACTTGTTCACGAAGTTTGCTACAATAGGAGTCATTTACAAGTAGGTTAACATTGAAATCACCACTAATAACATAGCACTCATAGTCAATTAAAAACACAGACAAGGCAGCAAAAAAACTATCTAACGGATAACACCTATTTGGATTATATACACATGAAATTAATACCTTGGTGGTACCATCAGTGACCTCGGAGATAATGAATTCAGTAGCAGAGTCAACTGAAGTAGCAAGAGGCTTAATACTGAGAGTCTTCTTACAGTAGATTGCCACACCACCCCCTCTTTTATCTTTTCTATCATTTCGAACTAAATTGTAATTATTGATACAACAGTGGAGATCGGAAGTATCACTAGTAAGCCACGTTTCACTAACACATATAACATCTATTAATGAGTGCTCAAAAATGTGCCTAACATAGTCCATTTTATCAGAACACAAACTTCGTGCATTAAAATGAACTATGTTTAGACCAGCAGACTGTTTACACATAATATCTAACACAAGCCGAGGATTACCATTAGCACTGGAAATTAGGTTCTCAATTATGTGAACTTTGTATTCAGGGCCATAAAGGAAACATGTAAGTGAATGTATATGCAAGGAAGTGATGAACCATGTAAGCCACAAATAACCAAGTTGCTATTTTCAAGGGGAGGGTAGAGAGAAAAGAGTACAGCGTCTAAGGATAGGAGGGATATACAAACAGAGAAAATTAAACATAGTTTTTTTAATATAATACATGATAATAAAATTGCCATCATATGTTTACGCGGTGCCAACAATTTCATCTATGCTCTTTTTATCAAATACTGCGATTGCGGATTCGCCATCTCTTTTTCGAACCATAACCTGACCCCCCACAGAGAACGCTGCTACTAGGTGCTTTTGACGTCTGAGTTGAGCAGCATAGTGCATGACTTCGCGATTTGCTCTAGAGATGTCACTAACAACAAGTGCACGTCTGATCGCTTTGCAATGCCCAGCCACTGCTCTGAAAAATTTACGTCGAGAGTGGGAGGAGATAAGTTTAACAACAATGGTAGAGTTGTTGGATTTATTTTTCCCTTTATTCGGAGGTACACAAAAGACTTCTCTGATAGGTGGTATATCAGTGTTAACAGCTGTGCATATTTTGGAGAAGATTTCAGCGCAGTTTTCATTATCCACATTAGGTATGCCGCTAATAATTAAGTCAGTAGCGACAACTTCATTTTCATGCCTAACAGCTTCACGCTTTAATGTAAGCACCTCTGCTTTTAGATTAGCAACCTCTTCACACGTTGCCTCTGCAGCCGTCAACCGCACATCCAGGTACTTGACACTATTTTTGATAGAGAGCAACTCAGATGATACAATACTCAGCTGCTCAGTGAAACTCTCCCTCTGCTTCTCCATTCGCAGTTCCAACTCAGCTGAGGTCGCATCAATTTTCTTCATAAGTCGCTCTTCACAACTCTTAATACTACCACTTAGCTGATTAAATAGACTCTCCTTCATTTTCTCCATTCGCACTTCCAACTGATCGATCATGCTCTGCTTTAGTTTATCCATTTTCGCGTCAAGTTGCTGGAGCCAATGCGCATTTTGCGCGCTCTCACCATCTCTACTTTTACTTAGGAGAGGGGTGTTATTTTTCTGCGGGGACATTTTACTGCTTCGTAATAATTTTTTCTCAGCAAAAGACATTGTTTATAAAGTTTGGTTTAGTATTTGTTTACGCTCACGAAACTGAAAGATTATGCTGAGATATGTAACCCCGACGCTTAACACACAGGCACAGCTGACAGACGAATTTTATAGTTACAAAAAACAAGCAAAAAGATGATAAAACCGGCCGCGCAACAAAAACACGTCTACTCAGTCATGTAGTAAGATACAATTTTTTGTTACAAAATTGCAAATTTAACAAAATTAAGCGGAAATATACATAGGAAATAAAAAAGTTTTTTGAGAGTATTGCATTGATTTTATTATTTTGCAGATTTATTAAATACACCCAGAAAAAATAGTGTGAAATCAACCAAAAATCAACAAATTTTGTGGTTAATTTTTTTCAACACGATGCTTAGTGTATGCCATCATGTAAACGTGTAAATTTAACACTACTGTCAAGTGTTAGTTTAACAGGATGACAATTGCAGAATTAACACTAAAAAGTATTGCGTCTTCCTGTTGATTTTACAATTTTAACTAGTTAATGTTACAATTTAAGCTGGTTAAATTAACACGAAATGGTCCTGTTGAATTAACAATAACATCTTCACTTTTCTAAGCCTAATTCCATGTGTACAATATCCCATAATTTCATTGCAGTTAATAAATTGATTGGCCACTTGCAAGTCAAATTTGTATTCGCATTCATTTTTGATTGGTAGTGCAGATAAATTTTTCACTACCACTCTCTTTCAAATGGTAATCCGCTTTGAGCGGTAGTGCAAAAATGCCCATCCTTGCTATATATGTGCACAAGAAAAGTTAAATATAAAGCCTTTCACCATAGTGCAATCAATATAACTATTTTCCACATTTGGACCTTTTGTTTTCTCTTCAGGAAACTATGCCCTATGATCTGTTCCCTCGCCCACTACGGTACCAAAAATCTTGTAAGAATTACATAAATTGAAACCATTAGTTAGTATGGGCGGTACCACTCCCACTTATCCGATGATGGTAGATAATCATGTTTAATTTCGTGCGATTCCGTACCACGGTTCAAAAGTTATAAGACTTTAAATGAACAGATTTTCATACTTCAGTTTCATATAAAAAATTCCTACTTTTTCCATATTGCGATCCATTTTTTTTGACTTCTGAATATCTTAAGGAGTAAAATTTTGCAAATTTGTTTATTTTTTTTTTATTGAAAAGAGACGGAGAACACAATTTTTTGACCATTTTTGAAAAAATTTCATACAAATTTCATAAAAATTTAACTTAAAAAAATTGTTTAAAAAAATAAACTATATACCAATAAAAAAACTTTTAAAAAGAAAGAAAATTTTTTGACCATTTTTGAAAAAATTTCAGTTAAATCGTCTGCAATCGCGTTTTAAAAAAAAGAGGTCAGAAAATTTTAATTGCTTATATAAAACAAAAAAAAAAATTTTGTCGCCAAAAACATTTTCATTTCATTCATTTATTGGTGTCACGAAGAGCTTTCCAAAAACGCCACTCCCGACCAAAATGGAAATATTTTGTGTTTAGGTGGCCCGTTTCAGAAATTCTTACCCACTTACTATCGCTGGCACCGAGTAGGTAATGTTTGGCCGCTAATGCAATGGTATATGCACCACATGCTGCGTGAAAGACTCCATTCGCTAAACATCTCTTCGTGGTAAAAATTGCAAACTATGAAGAGGAAAAAGAAAATATTGAACATTAAAAACTTTTAGAAACAAAAATGCAATCCACTTTTAACTCACCTGCGAACTAAAAATATAAATGGAGAAACCATTATCACGCACTGCCAATGATGCTAAACTCCCATCATTGCCACGGCACAAATTTTTCTTTTTGTTAAAGAAAAAATAATATTAATCTGTGTTTTGCATGAACAGCAGAACTTCAAACGTTGAAAAAATTGTGTATATTTCAAAATAGTTTTGACGTTCTTTTTAACACTTTTTTAGATTATATTGACACTATCATTGTATTGAATAAACCAAAATTCCAAATGACGTTTATATTTGAAAATTGTTTCGTGTTATATCAACCAACCTTTATTGTTAATTGTGGTTCTTGTTGTTTTAACATTTGTTTTCATGTTGTATTAACACTAAAATTGGGACGTCATTTTTCTAACATTTTTTTAGTTTATATTAACACTATCATCATGTTAAATAAACCAAATTCCAAATGACATTTAAGAATAAAATTTTATATTTGAATCATCTTGTATATTTTAAAATTTCTTCATGTTGTATCAACAATAAAATTTGGTTTAATTTACCAAATTTGCAGATGACAGTTACAAAGCCAAAATCATGCTTCAAAAATCGTGTAATTTGAAAAAATTGTTGCTGTTCTATGTGTAAAGATCGATCGTGTTAATTTTACATGAATCGTGTTGATGATTTTTTTTCTGAGTGTACTATAGAATTAATAAACCTGCGTGAAAATATTTATTGGAAATTTAATATCACATACACAGCAGCCAAAGAAACTATTTGTAGTCTCTCTTATTATAAAACTATGCGCATTCTTCCGGTTTTTTGCTTGAAGATGGATATCAAACGGGAGTTGGAAAAAAGTCTGACGTTTGATTGGCTCAATCCACCTTCAGCAAAGTTCAAAAAGTGTTGAAATTTTTGAAAATGAGTTGTATCCGATTTGGATAAACAAATCTATGAACAGCGACGAGAAAGAAAATTTTCAAGTGCGTTTTTTAAAACTACGATATCCAAGGCCGTATCTAGGGGGGGATGGCAGGGATCAATCCCCCCCCCCCCCCCCCCCCCCGAAATTAATGAGATTAAATTTTTTTTTATAATATAAATATGCTTAATTGTATTTTTTAGAAGCATAGAAATCATGTAAAAAGTTAGTCTCAATTATTATTTGTATCTATGTATGTACTAGCAAGTACACGGCTTACTTAGTTGCGCCGCAAAAATTAAATATACTGATGTTTAGCTTTGAGTAGAGTGTAAAAATGGGTTACACATTCATATTTTGTGCTTGTTTTCTGCAAGGAATGACCACCCTCCTTTAGATGAAATGCATACACTTTAAAATTAAACAACGTTATAAACAATACATTTATTAACAACAAAAAACTCAAAGTTATAATAATTCAAACAACGTTTGGTACCTACACAGAGCGAAAACCACCTAATAAAATAGAACAAAAGTAAGAAGATATCTCTATAGTTTTTCTTTAAGAAGAATCCCTACTTACTTTTAATGGGATAGTCTTTTTAATAAAATCAAGAAGAAATCTTCGAATATATATGTGGATATCTTCTTGAATTAATAAAGAGGGCGTTCTTCTTATTTTTATTAGGTTATCTAATTAAATTTATTATAAAGTTAGTCTTATATGCATACATATGTAAACTGAGTTAGCGGTTCACAGTCGACAACAATAATGCGTAAAGAAAAGTTGAGTAGAAAGTTTTTTATTTATTGTAAGAAGGTATACTTTTAAATAAAATTAAAAAGATTTACCTCCCAAAAATAAGAAGAAATCTCTATGGAAATATCTTCGTCTCTGACTTCTGTCCTCTTTTTGGGCCACGAAGCTGTTCAAAGAGACAATCTTCTTATTTTTATGAGGATTATTTGGCTCTGTGTACATTAGTAGGCAAATTAGTTCATAAAATAAGGTACATCTTGTTCATTAATTAAAAACTTCCGTGGACACAACATTCTTTGTTTTGTTGCCATTTCCAGGTACCTATAAGAAAACTCTGGTTTTGTGGTGAACCAGTTCGCGACGGAGCGACATACATTTGACCGTGAGAAAACACCTCGTTGCGAAGGTCTACCCAAATATAGCTAAATGGTTGCCCTTGGGACTTACAAAAAAACGCAAATTTCACTCATACGACCCATGAAAAGGGAAGAATGTTCCATATAGTTTAAATCCGGTCTGTAGTTAAATGCTGATTTCGTATGAATCGCCACATGTCTCCTCTGCATTCCACGCAACCGTGAGTTCTCTAAACGATTTGCATGTTCAGCGACTTTCCCGTTTCTTCTGAACCTAATTTGGCGCCTGTTTCCAGAAGATATAGATAACTGCGGTTTTTCTTTTGGCATGTCTAACATTAATTGTTTAACAAAATCATAAACTTATAATTAACTTAATTGGGTAAGAGCTTAATTTAAAATTTTACCATTGAAATTAATGGTGATTTCGTTTCATCAAAAAAATGCGCATTTTTGTTACATTCTTCAATTTTCCGTTTCCGTTTGCAAAATGAAGGTAAAACGTCAAACAGAATATGTCTTCTTTTTTTAGTGGTTTTATTAGGCTAGTGGATCTAGTGGTAATTTAGTGTAAAAAAACTACATAAGTTTTTCACTTGCTACCCTGTTTTCGTTTCCTAAAAATGTACACTTCAGTGGTGTAAAAAACTCACACTTTTTACCCTCCGAAGCTTTGACAGGGTAGCTGGTTGCACTGAAAATCAGCTGACGAAAATTTTATTTGACAGATAAATTTGGTGAAATTAATTGGATTTTGCAATAACAATTAAATATGGGTGATAAGCGAAACCTAATTATTCATGCACATAGCATAGCAAACGGGGCAGATATGTATGTAATTTGAATTTGAAATGTTTTTTTTTAGTTAATCCCCCCCAAAATGAAATCCTGGCTACGGCCTTGACGATATCCCTAGTGTCCTTGAATGTATTGATGGAACACATGTCCGTATCATCGCCCCATATCACAACAAGCACCCCTACTACAATCGGAAGAGATACTACAGCCTACAAGCCGCGCAATATCCAGCTGGCCTTCCAATAAACTTACTAAAATATCTATTTGCTGTTTATAATTTCCGTCATAAAAACAAGCAAATCAGTACATAATTAATTCAATTATGTATTTTTTATTAACAAAAGTTATATTCACTCACATTTTGTTCAGAATTCACTTAAAATTGTCTTGTGGAAAATCTCACAAAATAATTGCCTAAATTCTCGCTTTTTTTCATTCGTGATACCTACTTTTCTCCCTTATTCGCTTTTCACTTTTTCGAACATCATTTAGAATAGCCGGAAAGGGAGAAGCGGAAAAATCCACAAGGAATTTGTGTTCAGAATAAGTGAACAGGGAGAAGCGGAAAAATCCTTTTGGATTTTTCGTTTAGAATCGGGGTGATCATCTTTTGTATAAAAATCTATTCAATAAATTAAAACTTTTTACATACATAGTTTTGAGTGCATAATTGTAATTGATTTTTCAATGGATATTTTTGGTAACATTTTGTTAAACTTTTTATCAGGGTTCAGAAAATATTTGAAATATAACTTTTTTTCACAAATTATTCTTTGCCGAAAATGTTTGTTTTCTTATCATTTGAAAAATGATTGTTTGTCTTATCATTTGAAAAATATTATACATTTTCGAATTATTTGAACACCTGGAATACAATTTCAACTTCTTTTTCAAACGAAAAATTAAAAATTTTTGGGAAAGATTTTATTTTCAAATATTTGAAAGTCATTTGTTTTTCGTTTCATTCGCAATACGAGTATATTCAAAAACAAAAGTTATTTTTTATTCCAAAAATATTTTTTTGAATCTATATAGATAGTACATATTGTGATTATAACATTTCTTTTTTTTTGTGAATTTGCGAAAATTAGTGTTCAAAATGGGTAGGGTCTCAAGTATCGACAAAACAAAATATGTTGAATATAATAAAGAACTAAATTTGTCGAAGTGTCTTCGTTGCCAAAAACCCTTAAAAGGGAATTTGCTAGGAAACATAAAACGGCTTTACGCTGCTGTTCATAAGGTGAATTTTGGCACTGAGTTGGCTTAGACAGCATCAGTAAGAAAGCAGAATTTGCCTAAGTTTCTTTAAAACTAAGCAAGGACGGATTTTTGAACTGCTGCGTAGGGTTGGTTGGTTGGTTGGTTTGAGTGGCGAGTCCCAATGACTCCAATTAGCGCTGAAGCGCTGTTTTGCTACCACGACTCGTGCCTAAAACCAGAAGAATAGATTAAGAAGATTAATTCGGAGGCAAGGGCGGGTCCCACGCCTTATATCCATCCAGTTTAGTTTAGATATCTAAGAAGACTCTCCGGCCTGACATCCTTGAGTTCAGAGAGGCTGTCGAAGAAGGGCTTACCAAGGAATTTCATTCTGCCCTTACAGTGCGGAGGACACTCACACAGCAGGTGCTCCACCGTCTCCTCCGTACCAGGAACATTGCAGCTGCGGCATTGAGTGTTATGGTCTAGACCCATCCGGGCCGCGTGCTCTGAAAAAAATACCCGTAGTTAAACCAACAACTTTCCGCTGTTGAATCTCCGTCTTTGATTCAACAGCAAAAGTATTTGTTTTTACAGCAAAGTTTTTAATCCAACAATTTATTCAAAAACGGGCGTTGTTGTTTCAAAAACTTGCTTGCCTTTAAAAAATTTATTGTGAGAAAATATTTTTTTGTGAGAAAACCAACAAAAAAAAATGATGGAGAGAAGATGAAGAGAAAAATCCAAACAAAAGTTTATTTTTAGCAACAATTTTCTCCCCGTTGTTGATTTAAAGGCAAAAGTATTTGACCCAACAGTTTCCGTTGTAAACAAAACTAATGAGAACACATTTTTTTAAATTTTGTTTTTACAATGATTCAAGTAATTCATGGATTCCTTTTTAGGAAATGGAAGTATAAATAGGTTACTACAATTCAATATAATGTTGAATGTTCCACTATGTGATGATTGGATAGAATTTCAGGTTGATTTCATGGTTCGAATCCGGAGGAGAATATAAAATAAAGAAGAAAAATCAGAATAAGAAATAAAGATAGCAACCAGTGAATGCTAATAAGGAGAGAAGAAGAGGAGAACAAGCGGAGGCTACATATTTGCAGTTGGGACCCGGGCGGAGAGAAGATGAAGAGTAAAACGCAAACAAAAATTAATTTTTAGGTGACAATTTTTTCCACCAATCTCTGTTATTGACTTAAATCAACAACGCTCGCACCTTTGAAACAACAACGGAGCGTTGTTGGGCACATTTCAACTGCGGAAAGTAGTTGATTTAACAGCGAAAGTCTTTAGATTTACAACGTTTTTTTTTCAGAGTGGGTGCCAATAGCCCAGTGCGCCGTGATCACCGCAGTTAAGCGGGAAATGTCCTTCCTTTCCATCCTTAGAATGGCTGAAGATCGCATCTCGTTATATGAGGGCCACAGACTTCTGCAGACTCTGCAGGTCTGCAACCGTTTCCATCTTGTTTTAGCCTCATCAGACCAGTGCCGAGAGATTATGCTCCTGACGAAACACAGGGGCGCAAGAACCTCCTCCGCCTCTGCAATGTCAAGAGCCGAGCCTTGCCGGGCTAGCTCATCAGCCATTTCGTTTCCCTGAATATCACGATGCCCCGGCACCTAAATCAGAGACACGCTATGTCGACTTGCTAAGCCCATGACCCACTCCCTACACTGCCTGACCAGGCTTGATGATACTGTTACAGATCCCAGAGCCCTCAGAGCTGCTTGACTATCCGAGAAGATTCCTATCCTGTTTCCGACACTGGCACTTTCCGTTGCAAGTAACGCCCTGCATGCCTCCCGTATCGCGAAAACTTCAGATTGAAAAACGCTCGCCGTGTCCGGGAGCCTGATTGATTTGGAAATGGCTGGCTGAGTTGCGAAGACACCCGCTCCTACTCCGCCCGCCATCTTAGACCCGTCCGTGAAAACCGAAAAATCAAATGTCTGAGCGAGTTTACCAACTCCCCAATCCTTCCTTGATGGAAAGATAATCTCATAATTTGTATCGAAGACTGTTATCGGACAGATATAATCTGTTTTCCTGTTGATGTAGGGATCGTTAACGTGGAGTAGAATACGTCCATGACCGCATGTACGCTCCTTCCAAATTCCCAACTCCCTTAATCTCATGGCACTCTGGGATGCCTTTTCCTTCACAAAAAGATCAATGGGCGCAAAGTTGCAGATCACATTCAGAGCCTCCGTGGGGCACGATCTAATCGCCCCTGTGATTGCAACGCAAGCAGCTCTTTGAACTTTCCGTAGCATATCAGCCATATAGTTCACCTCGGTTGCTTTCCACCACACCAATGATCCGTAAGTTAAGATTGGTCGAATAACTGCTTTATACATCCATGCTGTGAGCTCTGGCCTCAGACCCCACTTTTTTTCCAGCATTCTTTTGCAGGCATACAAGGCACCGTAAGCCTTCTTTGTTCTATGTTCCGTGTTTAGCCTCCAGTTTAACTTAGGCGTTAAGAAAACTCCTAGATATTTTGCACTGTGCGAAAGACTTAGTTCTCGACCATTGAGAACAGGCAAATTAAAATTAGGGATTTTCTTCCTTGTAGTAAAAAGCATCAGCTCTGTCTTTGAGGGGTTTACCCCGAGACCGGAGGCCTCCGCCCATCCGCTCAGTTTCCTCAGTGCCCCTGCATGATCCCACTGATCACATTGGGACACAGACCAGATAATAATACCACAACATCATCCGCATAAGCCACTACTTTAACTCCTCTCCCGTCGAGCTGGCGAAGTATTCCGTCTACAACACAGAGCCATAGCAAGGGTGATAGAACTCCACCTTGAGGGGTTCCCGTCCCCGGCTGCGTAGGGTTAGTCACGGTGAAAAATATGCCTTTTAGATTATTTGACGATGACAAGTATTTTAAAAAATTGCTGCAGCCAAAGAGCGATGCCTACCACGTGACTTTGAATTCAAGTAACATTACTGAGAATTTGAACATATGTGCAACTGAAATAAAGACTCAGCTAAAGCAATTTTAAAAAAAATAGAATTATTAGCCTGAAAGTTGCCGAATGGGGAGGAGCATTTTAGGCATAAATGTTCAAAATTGTGATTCGTACAATCGGTATAGTACTATTAAGGCAGCGGCATACCTCAAATTTTATCAAGGATTAAATAGCAAAGTGCTTGGAAACATATGAAATAAGCCTAAACCAAATATATTCGACAACCAGTGACAATGGGTCGAACATGGTTAAGGCATCTAAACTTTTGCTTCGGGATGTAGACGAGTTTCAAAGTGAGTCCGTGGACTATGATGCAAGCGCAGAAGACGAATTATATGATATGCTTAAGCTTAACGAGAAGATAGAATCTCAGTTGCCGGTATTTAGGTGCGCTGCACACACGCTTCGATTAGCTGCACATGATTTTTTCAAAATTGTTCAAAAGGACGTAGAGGTCTGCAGATCAGTAATCAAAAAAATAAGATCAGCAGTCACAAATTGCCATAACATTACTTTTACGATGCCTCCAATAGACACAGTAACTCGCTGGAACTCCACGTTCGACATGATCGAAGCTCTATTTAATTTAAAAGATTTTTTTAATGCAAGTGATGAAATTGAGTTTGACGTTGAAATTAATTGGAATTTTATTGAAAAATTTGTGTCTGCATTTTCTCCAATGGCAGAATGTTGTAAACGCCTTCAAGCTGAACAATATATAATTGGAGATTTTTACCGAGATTGGCTTGTGTGTGAGGTTCAATTGAAAAAGAAAACCAATAATGAATACGATTTGCAATTATCGGAGATAATGCAAAAGAGAAAGCCAAAGCTACTGGAAAATGTTGCATTTCTGTCTGCTTTGTACTTTGATCCACGTTTCAATTTTTTCGAATCACCTTATTACAATGACGACCAACGCAAAGTAGCTATGGTAAGAAAAGTGTTTTAGATCTGTATTATGGACTATACGCGTACCAATTGAAACAAAATTTGTGCATGCCCATATATATGAAGAAATAGCATTGGCTGTTCCTTCTAGTCAAGTATCTGTTGAAAGAGCCTTCAGCGCTCTACCAACTATCCTTACAAAGCAAACAGCAAACCTAAGTGGCAACTCAATCAACAATATCTTGATTGTTAAATTAAATGAAAATTTATTATCTATTGATAAACTTTAAACAAACAATATTAATCATAGCTTTTTACAATTACATTTACATATGTTATACGGTTATTAACCCTTTCGGTTATTCTATGCCGTACGGCATAGTCGCACTTCAGTGGCAGATTTATTATATAAAACTTCAACATCCAATTTTTTTTTTTAATTTTTTATTTTTCTTTGAAGAATTCTGAATAATAAAGCATTGAAAAATTTTTGATTACTGCAACCAGTAACTCGCGATAATTACAAAAGCAATCAGCTCTTTTGAGTCTTGTTTTTTGCAAGAAAAAGTAACTTCATAAATTCAGTTATTTCACGGAAAAAAATTTATGTATTTGGCAAACTTTTGTACATGTATTAGTAGAAAATTATTGATTTTAACATCTCGAAAAAATTAGGACCCTCGACTTTTTAATAAGGCTGCAGATTTTTTTTATTTCCTGCCATGCCATACGGCATATATTTCACTCAATGGAAATAAAAAAAATGTATGGGATGAAATTAGTCGCAACGATTGCGTGTTTTTTTGAGAACAGAGGCCAACAAAATTGTCACCCGGAAACCAGTGATACTTTTCCGAAGTCCAACTATCAAATCTCTCCAGTTTTCGAGATATCCTGACCTAAAAGTGTAAAGATTGGGGTCTTTCCCTTTATTTGAGGTAATGTGGCATAAAATGACTCTTTCAGTCAAGAAAATTAAATTGATCTAAAGGTACGAGTTATCACCTTGCTAAAATATCATTTTTCCTCGCTGAGATATTGCATTTTTAAATGTGCATGTTTGCAAAGGATGCGAAGGATATTCGTGTTGCGCATTCTAAATGGCCCGAGGAACCGTTTCAGATGATACCATAAAAGATAAAGTAAGTTATATTTGCTTCTAAGAGACATATATATATATATATTTTATCTCATTTTTATCTTTTTTCTTCTTTGTTTCAGGACTGATACAGAGGTGGATCTAGTAATTTACTAGAACAAGGGCTGAAATCGTTTACACTATAATTCTAACGTTTTAAAGCGAATTTAAGCTTTTATCTTTAATGTTTTTTGTTTTATGAATGGTTTATGTCAGCCATGGGCGATTGAGCCCATATGGGTATTTACCCGTACGGGTCGCGTCGGCTCATTGCATGGGGATGGTGAAATAGGTAAATGTATCAGCTGGTGGGGAGAAGGACGAACTCAAACTGAGCATATGGTTGCCACACTTGGTAATTAATTCCAAAATAGGTATTTTTTTTGCGGTTGGTAATTTGGTAACTATCAAATGATTTTAGTATTTTTCTTTTTCAATATGATAAAATTATTCTAAGGTATACTTAATTTGTTAATGTTAAAAATGTTTTTTTTTTAATTTCTACTAAAGCTATGACCAAAGAAAAATCAAACGAACTACAAACAAAATTCATTCATAGATGTGATTTACGTTTCAGATAATTTTTTTTTGTAAACCAAAGCAGGTGTACTTCTTTTAAGTTTCTTTTATCATTCGAATTATGAAGGCGATAATTTATTAGTCTGTTTGTAATTTTTTGGCTATTTTGTTGGGAATTATTATCAACATTTTTTAGGATAGTGGCAACCAATATCAACCAATATTGAGCGCGCTAAATTAGCGCCGCTAATGCATCAAAGAATTAGTTTACGTTCTTTGAATACATATTGAGAACAAGAGAGCATATATATATATACATATGTACATTAAGGTGGGGCGAATTTTTTTTTTTTGGAAATTCAATTTGTTCCAAAGCCAGAACGGCACCTTCCTAGCCCAGAAATAAGCCTGTAAAATTTTATTGACCTACTCGTATGTATTTTCCCTTAAATTTGGTATACATTTTATATATGAAAAGTAAGGTGGGTAAAAGGGGGTTGACCCCCGCTGGGGGGTGTTATGGAACGCACTGTAAAATCTATAAAGGGAATCAAAATACCTATCGAATGGTATAAAAATATTCGAAATCGGTTCAGTAGTTTTTAAGTAATTGCAATTTAAAGAATGCATAATATAAACTTTGACCTTTAATAACTTTTGTTGTTGTTGTTTCCAAAAAAAATTCACTTTAATACTCAGCTTAGCCATGTTTATCAATCCTCATACTTGGTTTTTTGCTTTTATAATTTTCAAAATTTCATATTTGTACCAGATCGTGCTTTCAACTTTGCGGGGCTGGGGGCAGTTCAAAATGTCATCCTATGGCCATAAAATTTTGTGGGGTTCATTAAGGCAACTTTTCATTGGTACGTTCAAAAAAAAAAAAAAACAAAAAAAAGCTCCATATGTTTTCACTCCACCTTAATGTACATGCCAAAAGCACAAAGCACACTTGCTTCAATAACGACACAACACAATTTTCTGAATAGATACTTAGTAGTGAGAATCAGTGTTATTTATTTGTTATGAAATTTTATGGTCATAGATGAAAATTAAGGGCTTTAATAAAAAAATATTGTTGCTTTAGTATAGTAGCTTACTTCCATATATAGCGAAGAAGACATAAATTGGTTTTTTTAAATTATGACACTAATGAAGTAAATGGCATCGGAGTTCGAAAGCAATAGAGCGAGAAAGAAACTTCAAAATTAGCGATTGTAAAGCATTGCCGCTGAGGCCACTAAAGTGACAATTTGAACCTTTTTTAAGAGCCAGGCTACCGGAACCCAACTTTTTGAAAATATGCAATATTTGAACCTTTTTAAACATTTGGGCCACTTTTGGTCCTTTTTTTACTTTCAAACCTATAATGTAATAAATATTTTTTAGTTTTTTTCTTAAATATAAAAAAAGCTTTTTTACGTTTGTTTTTACATGGCCGTTTTCTGCTACTGTTGTTGGTATGTAGATTGTAATAAAAGGAAAATTGAGAATTAAGCAAAACAAAGCTGACGGCGGTGGTAGCTCAATGGGATCCTATTGGCTTACCAATCGAAACGACTTAAGTTCGATCCTCGGTTGAGGCCGCCTGAAGAAGTCTGATGAGGGGATGTGGTGGTCTCCGAAATGGATCCATAACCTCTACCAAAAAAATTTTTCTTAATTAAAAACTGGCCAATAGCTCATATAAAATTCACATAAATAAATAATAGCTTAAAAAACTAAAAAACACGCTTTAATCTTAAAAATCGTACTAAAAATTGATAATTAATTTAATTAGAAACAAAATGATGAACGAAAATATAAGTAGGTATTTAAGGAAAAGCGTGGGGTGCTCAGTGTGTCAAAAAATATTTAAAATCGGTGTTTTTTTACTAATAATTTTATTTTGACTTTTTTGAGATTTCATATATCGTACTCTTTAATTTCGCAACTAGGTATATTTTTGCACTAGTTGTACGAATCGAATATTTTCATGTTTAAATATTATTGAGCACTTTTTGGTTGCTTGTTTTTCCGACAGGGTAGGAATATGATGTATTGAGCACACCCACGCTTTTCCTTAAATACCTACTTATATTTTCGTTCATCATTTTGTTTCTAATTAAATTATTTCTCAATTTTTAGTACGATTTTTAAGATTAAAGCGTGTTTTTTAGTTTTTTAAGCTATTATTTATTTTTGACTTTTTAGTGAAATTTTTCATTAAAGGATGTTTTATGCGGACGCAAGAATAAAAGTAAAAAGAAGTCTGATGGGATGTGGTGTTCTCCGAAATAGATCTACATACATATGTATTTATAACTTCTACCAAAAATCCCAATATGCAGTGAAGTAAACTAGCTTATTATGCAATATTTTCCAAACCCTTTTATTCAAGGTTTTCCAAACTAGTTTGGAAATACAAAATTTCCCAAACGTTTTGTTATATTTTACAATCAGAAAGTGTAGAGAAGTTGAGGTGAAGCATTTGAAAAGAACAAAAAGAAAAGAAACCTGATTGAATAAATTCGAATTTAGACAATAAAGCTCCGAATACGTTTGTAGCGTAATGGTGAGGTATGCTGCCTACGGACCAAGGAGCTCAGGTTCGAGTGGCGCATTTTTTTTTATTTTTATTTTTTTATTTTTAGAGAAATTTTTTTCACCTCACGTTTACAAAACATTGTATAAAAATAATTGTTGAATTATTGTGTAGGTACACAGAAGATTTTTAATTAATTTTATTTGGCGAAAAGCGAACAAGTTCAAAGCTACGTATTACCAGCGATGGTAGAAATGATAGCTATTTCGAAGAAAACCAATTCTTCATCATCAGATTTCTTTTCGGGATCAAGCCGGGAATCGAACTTAGACCCACCGTGAGAAGGTGTAAATGTAAGCGACGCGCTAACCCACTCACCCAAACACGGCCTGGTACGCAGTTGAACTTTTTGTCGCTTTTCTTTTGCCACCTTTGCTCGCTCAACATTGTTATTGTATTTTTATGTACACATGATTTTCATGAGATAACACAAACTTGTTGAGTACTTTTAGGCGGTCTATGCTTCGGTTAGCCGGAAGTAATGTGCATTTGCAACACCCTGCCTTTCTATTTTAATTTAATTGTTGAATTATTGTGTAGGTACACAGAAGATTTTTAATTAATTTTATTTGGCGAAAAGCGCCAAAAAGTTCAACCGCGTACCAGGCCGTGTTTGGGTGAGTGGGTTAGCGCGTCGCTAACATTTACACCTTCTCACGGTGGGTCTAAGTTCGATTCCCGGCTTGATCCCGAAAAGAAATCTGATGATGAAGAATTGGTTTTCTTCGAAATAGCTATCATTTCTACCATCGCTGGTAATACGTAGCTTTGAACTTGTTCGCTTTTCGCCAAATAAAATTAATTGTATAAAAATGTAATTAGGGTTCCTTTTCGTTGATTCAGCACTTACTATTAAATGAATTACAAACAAAACCAGTTCTTGCTTTGCATACATATGTATGTACATGCGATTGTTTTTATTGCAAACACAACAACGACAAAACAGAAAGCTTGTTACACAAAACCAGTTCTTGCTCTGCATACGTATGTATGTACATTGTACATGCGGTTGATTTCATTGCAAATACAACAAACCCAAAACAGAAAGCTTCAAGCTTTATTTTTGAGTGAATTTATGCATTGAGTTTATCGCCATCGCTATGAGCGATCGCTGGTTGTTGTGCGTTAGTTCGCCAGCTATTTGAGTGGTTATACGTTTTTCTTTGAACATTTGTTTGTGATTTGAGAAGAATGTATTTTTGAGCGTTCGTGAGTGAGTTTTTCTGTACCCTGCAAGCTTGTTACTTATTGGCTTGTATACGGGAGTGAAATGAAATTCATAGGGGCTATTTTAAAGAAAGGTAACATAAAAGCCACAATGAAGCATAAAATATAATGTTGAATGTCCTACTATATGATGCCGTTGGGCTGTTGATGTCATGTTTCGAATCCGGAGGAGAATAGAAATAATAGAGAGAACAAAAAAAGTGAATGTTAGAAAGATATAATAATTTAGTTAAATGTTGCAACTTTTAGGATGGGATGAAGTTACATACATACATACATACATACATACATACAGGTGAAGCTAATAAAAGCGCGTTAAAAAGCCTCTTTGTTACCTTTTCACTTTTCATTAGCAATTCTCCGCTGCGAAGGAAAACCCCGAAAAAGTTATTTGGGAGTAAAAATTTTTAGAATGCAAGAAAATTGTTTTAACAAACCGAAATAGAAGAGTTTTCGCACAACGTGGGGGAATGAAAAACAACTTAAATGAGAACTAGTTGTGAATTTGTTGCAAATATGTTAACGCTGCCAGCAGTGCATCAGCAGAAAGATTATTTTCAAAACTTTCACTATTTAAGACCAAGGGTACAAACCGCTTGCAAATTGCTTTAAGCAAACGATAATACATGTAGTTGGGTGGTATTTTTTAAGAAATATTTTACTCTATTTTGCAATTCTATTAAAATGTGAATATATTAGAATTGAAATATAATAATTTTTAACAGGATATATATATAAATCTACTGAAGAACGCTGCCCGAGTTCCATCTCATTAACATATTTTTTATAATTTTAACTGAAACACAATTTTTTGCACTTAAAACAATAAACTTCACTGAATATTACACACAAGCAATACAATTACCTCTGTATTTTTTATAATTCTTTATTATTTCAAAAAATTGGGCACATAAAAAAAAACATTAAAATCCACCGAAAGTAGGGTAGGCATGGGTAACACTGCGCTGCGCGGCGCAATTGCGCTAACACCAACCCTGGCGTTATTGCGCTAACTCCGATTTGGGAAATGCGCCAACTCAATATAGCGCCAACTAAATATTGCGCCAACTCAATTTTGTAATATAAAACCGACTCAATTTCGTGCGCTAACACCAGCACCAATATAGAGCTAGTGTAAAATGGCGCAACCACAACGCCAATAACAGCACCGTAGTATATGTATACGTATGACACCGTCACAATTATGTATGCTTGATAGTGATCTAAGTGACTCTTAATTTCCAGCATATTTTCACAAATATACGGAATATGTTTCCAAATGATTATGAAAATTTAAATTAATTGTGTCCTCGTAAATGTAAGCAGAATTGCGCCAAAAGAAATAAAACGGGGATGGTGAACAGTAACAAGCGAAAAAATGTTATTTATCGATTATTCCATGAAAATTGCGCTAAAGGTGTTATTGCGCCAGTACCGTGAGTTGGCGCCACGAGTGGCGCTGGAGTTATTGTATCAGCGCCAAAAAAATTGCGCCATTACCCATGGCTAAAGTAGGGACACGAATTTCGATACGATACGATACCATATCGATATTTTTTGCATTTGATACCGATACTTTTTACTCGATTCTTTGGGACGATATTTTTTGGTATCGAGTACTTCAACCACGGTATCGAACAAATGAGTATATTCAGTGATGGAAAATTAAAATTGTGTCATATTTGTCCAAAAAATTGTGCACCGCAAAATAGTGCCGAAAAATGCACAAGCACGAGTAATTTTCACTGGTACATATTGAAAAATAGGTCTGATCCACGTGCTGAAATAATTGCAGGTTTGGGCTACTTCGTAAGGTTTTTTTTATGAAGTTGTATGAAGTTACCCAAATCTGTTTTCACATTAGAAATAATGGTAACTGGATATATAGCATTATAAATTTTTCATTTTCATACGATAATTTGACGTTTGCAAATAAAAAATCGTCATTTTAGCGAAAAAATCGTCAATATCTTTTTTCTTTCTCATTTTACTAAAAACACGTTATAAACAAAAAAGGGTCTGTTTTCCATTAATACCCCTATGACACTACTTTTTTCCTGGTATTCTACAAGGTTTTTTGTGTGAAAGAGGTAGTCAATTACAGTTTTGTGTTGGTGCAAGGGAGTAAGCTATGTTGGAAAAAAACAACGAAATATCATCTAGGCGGTTAAACACCAATGAGCCAGCTTGTATTACGATAGGTTTTTTACATTCGGCACTTTTTTCTGACAATTGTTTCAATTAGACAACTATAAAATAAATTATTTTTAAAATATAAAATATGTATATGGAAATACAAATTTTAAATTTGCCTCTTGTAAGCTTCTGGTTTGGCCGTAAGTGGAAAGAAGAAGTCCGGAAGAAAAATCATAATGCGCAATGGCTTCTCTTTATAACATGGAATGCACAGATATTCTGCCACTTGCGTTTCATCATTTTTTTGTTTCGATAATTTAAATTCAAATTTCCAAAAAAATTCAATGATGGATACATATTGTCGGCCTACTACCAGAAAGGCGGGGTGTAATAAGGCCTTATTTCGCTATCGATTGAGAAATAAAGCCTTTATTAAGAATAAGGCCTTATTTCACTTCAAATGTGAAATAAGGTTCTAAAGGTCTTATTTCACTTTGTGGCCTACGCTGAAGGGTGTACTACGCAGAGGGACATCACCGTGGCGGTAGCCACGGTTGGGGCACACGTCCGGACGGATGGCGTAGCCCAGGGTTATTTTTTATAAGCGCGGCCGAAGGCCGCCAACGCAGAAAAGTGTTCTGCGCAAAAGCCCTGTGGACTGGGCCATAGATATTACTCAGGAAAGAGAAGATAAAGAAAAAACTTTTGCGGAGAACAGCTTTTGCGTTGGGGGCCTTCGGCCGCGCTTACAAAAAATTCTCTTTCCGGAGTAATATCTATGGCCCGGTCCACAGTGCTTTTGCGCAGAACACTTTTCTGCGTTGGCGGCCTTCGGCAGCGCTTATAAAAAATAACCCTGGGCTACGCCATCCGTCCGGACGTGTGCCCCAACCGTGGCTACCGCCACGGTGATGTCCCTCTGCGTAGTACACCCTTCAGCGTAGGCCAAAAAACATTCAAATGTACATCGTCACAAGTACGACGGATCCGTCGCCGCAATGTACCAAAGTCAGTCACATACGTCGACGTAGACGGATAAGTTATCGCGTAAATAAATAAAGGCGTTATTGCACATTTCAAAAAAGGCCTAATTGCGCTTTAAATGTGAAATAAGACCTTTTTTTTGAAAATGACAAAATAAAGGCTTTATTGCACTTTGGTTGCGAAATAAGGCCTTAAAGGCCTTATTTCAAAAGGTCTTATTACACCCCGCCTACCAGAAACACGAATGTGAAATTTTTTTTAAGAGCGATGTCTGCTCTTTATCGGCTTTATATTGAAGTAATAACAATTAATATTTGTATAAATGCTTGTGTAAACATACATACATAATATGTGCGTGTATGTACATAAGTATATATACAAATATTCATGGTTATTATATCAATATATACCCGATGAATAGCAGACATCGCACTTAAAAAAAATTTCACATTCGTGTTTCTGGCAGGAGGCCGACGATATAATCTCAATGAAAATGAATTGTTAATGTTATTTAAGATGTTTATTTTTCAAAATACTAAGTATTTGGCAAATATATTTTTACAACTGTGATTGCATTAAATACACCTGTTGTTTTGTAAAAGCTGTTGGTTTGTAAAAAATGTTTTCAAGAACTTTAGAAACTTGTATAATTTTTTTAATCAGCTTGAACTATTCTTATGAGTTGGAAAAGGATTTACGTCAAAATCAAAACTTTGGAACCAGCCCTGGCATACTATGCCATGGAACTAGCACTAATACAGCGATATGCGTATGCCTCAGAATGCAGTTATTTTAAATGTGGAAAAATCTTTTATCTCCGCTTTCGAATTCGTAATCTAGAGGTCAGAACGCGTCGATTGGTACCTCTTTTAACTATTTTAGAGGAAATTTTAAGGTTGCACCTTCTAGAATATTACCGCTTTCGATACCGATACTTTGAGTATCGAGTAGGTTAGCTTCGATATTATCGGGTTCGCGATTCTTTTTAACCGATATTTTAAATGAGTACCAGATCGATGCTTTTGATTCGATATCGTGTCCCTAACCGAAAGTGACAATTTATTTTGGCGCGTTTTCCTTTCTGGCACCTGCAATTTGCACAAACAGCTGATCGGCCGGGTTTTATGTTGTGTTGATGCTGGCAACAAAGCCACATTAGACCCGTGGGAAAATCGTAAAAGTGAGAGAGTAAAAAAGAGTTTCGTATCAAGTCATCTTTGACTTCGATATCGCCTTAGCTCCCCTTTCCCCGGAAATTATGCAGTGCCCACGAAAGCCCATGATCGCCCCTCTGCTGCGTTTATGTGCCTTGCGGCGCCCATCCCTGGTTTATGTCAATGTATCTTATTATGCATGACTTCTATCTTTTAAAATAAATACATTATATCTTTAAATCGAAATTGTATCTCGAATATCCTTTGCATCCTTTGCAAACATGCACATTTAAAAATGCAATATCTCAGTGAAGAAAAATGATATTTTACAACGGCCAACGGAATTTAGAAGGAAAAAACTTATACTTTAACAGTATCTTGACTGAAAAAAAAAACTTTGATGCTAAATGATCTCGAAAACTGACAAAAAATGTAATTTTTACAGTTTTGGATAAGGATATCTCGAAAACTAAAGTAAATTGAAATATTTGGACTTTCGGGAAAGTATATTCTAGTTTATGGGCCACAATTTTGCTTGATTTTGTTATCAAAAAACACGAATTCACTGCGACTTGATTTCATTCTGTACATATTTTTATTCCGTTGTGTGAAATCTATGCCATATGGCATAGTGCCAAAAAAAAGAAGTTCCGAAAGGGTTAATAGTGGATTTGAATAATTTTTTTCTTGTAAAATATGATTGGATTAAAATAAACCTATTTTATTTGTTATGAAAACAAAAAACTTTAAGAGAGCAGTACTCACTAAGAGTTTTTATCTAGTAAAAATTTACTATTATGCACAGGGTTACGGCCACCGCATTGGTGGTGTTATACAAAGTCATTCAAGACAGTCGTTTTGGAGGGAGCCCATATTCAAAAAACCAGATTCTGGCAGATATATGCCACTATCACGAACACCGTCGGCGGTACCGAAATGGCGTTTTCGTCAAATCGGCATTATGAAAACCGACGGCGCGCCGAATCTTTCGAAGGTTGGTAAATCGGCATTATGAACACCGAATGAACGAACATTTTGACAGCTTTTCGTGCCGAAATTCGCCGCAAGTATTTGGTTGCGGCAATATTAACAAAACATCAAAAATTACAATAAAAGTTTAAGTAAATTATGTAAATGCATGTATGAAGTTGTAATAAATGTTAATGAGTGTGAATATATGTATGTAAATACATTAATCAACCGGTCGCGAGAAGCCACAAACATGGCGTGGGTCCATTGCATTTTTCACCGCGATTGAATTGCTGTTATATGCAAAGAAAAACTTCAAAGAAAAAATTGTGAAATAATGATAAGAGTGATTTACGTGTGTATGTAGGTTTTGGAAATTAAAATATATTTTCACCCAAGAATAATAATGCATTTTCTAAAGTTGATAATTATTGTTTGACTACTATAAAAAAGCAACTAACGAATTATGAATGTGTATTACCAACAATTTACCATTTCAGTAAAAACTTTGATCTCAATAAAGACGCGTTCAAATAAATATTGCAGGTGGTGGAAGGTCGGCTTCAGTATAATGCGACTGTTTCAATGAATCCTTCAGGAAAAGTTCTGTGAATGATAATTTTACTAGTTATAACACTCCAGCCTACGCAAAATTACTGTAAATATCTCCAGATCTAACTCCAGAAAGGGAGTTCTGTCGGCTGAGGGTTACTTTTCAAAGCGCGGTGCAGTGCATATGGGTGCTCTACGCAAAATACTGTGTTATTAATGAATTATAAGTTTCCGCAAGATTTCGTTTGCATTTTAGTGATCTATCGCCAAAAAAAAAGAAACGAAAAATTCCGGTGCCGGGTACATTGTTATTGAAATTTTCCCCTGTTTTTGTATACAATTTGGTTTTATGAAGTTAAAAATAATTCTATGAAAAACAGAAAAAAGGACAAGTAAAGATTTCTTTCACGCAAAATTAAGACTATTTTTTTATTTTCAGCCTCTAATTAAATTTACACTTGTTTACTTTTTGGTTTTTGGTCGTTTTAAAGTAAAAGGATTGCTATGATCTCTCAAAAACTTTCTTTCGTTCAGAGAAATCCTTTGATCCTCTTCCTCTACTAATAAAGCTGCTATCGCAATAGAATTATATTATTATTTAAATAAATTGTTTTTAGTAAAATAAAGTAAAAATGTATTTGGTTGATTCGAACATAGTTCATATAGTTGGCAACACTTAACTTCGAACCGACGGGGTAGCTGAAACGATTTTCGACGAGTTCGGCACCGTGGCTTTCGGCGTTTCGGTATTTCATCGGTGTTCGTGATATTGGCAATAAGCAGCTATATTCTTGTGTTGTCTCTAGCCTTTGCGTAAAGGCCTCCTCAAACAGAAGCGATACGATACAGCCCACAAACCAAAACGCGATCAATTGTGCATGACGCGATACCATTTTGGTTTGTGGGCTGTATCGTATCGCTTCTGTTTGAGCATGGCTTAAAAAAGTGCTTGTGAGTGTGGGCTGAGTGTGTCACAGCACATTCATTTGAGACAGCCGTCCTTGTTGGTGGGCAGATTATGCTAACTTTAGGCGAATATTTTGGAGCGTATCTCCTACCCTATTTTTCTTCTCTAGCCAAAAGCTGGACAAAAGGAGGTTATCGCATTTTAGAAACGAGTTTTCTCGTGGCACGAATTCAGGGCCGTAGCCAGACTTACATTTAAGGTAGGGCAGCGTTGGTTTAAGGTAGGGCGGAAGTCAGTCTTGGCACTACCACCATTGAGTGCAGTTTTATCCGTGCTTAGTGGTGAATTCGAACGCTAGGTCAGTTTTGGCAATTGACATGCATGTGAATAGAAATATAATTAATGGAAGATAGCGACCAACCGCCATACGCAAATAAGCGAGAGATACAATTGAAGCCGAAAATATTATAATAAATTTAATGCAACAAAAAATTTAATTTTTTAATTTTTTAAATTTTTAATTTTAATTTAATTTCCTTCGATTACTCCATACCTAAGAGAGCTTCTATCTTTAAATTTGGTATGTGGGCCGACTGTAGGTATGCACGCAAGTCAAGGTGAGAAAAAAACTCTCGAAAATAATTAAACGATAACCATAGAAAATTTAGACACCTCATTTTTCAAACGAGTAAAATGTTTTAGATTAGCACACAGCCTTAGAAATCAATTCCGCGATCTTGGTGTTGTAGGCTCACAGTCAGATTAGTTTTTGTCAGAAAACTGCCGGAATGAACCATTCCTTTAACCAAACTACAAAAATTCGATGGTCTTATTTAATTATATATGTGATGCAGGGTGGATTCTCCATATCGCTAGCTTAGAGTGCAAATTGTGTAAGTCCTTTTTTCAAACTTTGTAGGAGAGACAAAAAATAAAAAAGAAAAAAATTCAAAATGAAAAAAAATTTTTTGTTCATGTAATTATTTTGGACTTACACAATTTTCTTCGTTTTTTGGACTTACACAATTTGCGTATCACTGAATAACAACGAGTAGAAATATGGCAAGTATCACAGACTTGTTTAGCGTGGTGCGTATTTGGTTTTTCTAGCGTGCTATATATACATACGCCTTTTCATAAAATTGGACTTACACAGTTTGCACTCTAAGCTAGCGATATCATACATTGCAACCGAAATATTTTTTTATCTCAAACCAAAAATTTAATTATAATAACACTGTAGGGAGGTCAAAATATCACAAATCTAAAGGAGTAATTTAAATACTACTAAGGCTTAAGAGATTATTTACTAATATTTATAGCTTTGAAGGCTATTAGTTTTATTAACTTAAAACCTTAAAATATTAGTAAATTTAAAAATTTAATGGATAAATTATACAATTTATATCTGTAGAATACGATGGCGTTTTCAGAAAGTCAAAGTTAGCTCTCGTTTTCGAGAAATTTAGGAAAGAAGTTTCAGAGCTCCGAAGGTAATTTTTTCCCGTTTATAAACTTTACTTAGGTTTTGAACCCTTTTCTCGCTTAAGGATTTTGACGGTTTTTCTTACTTAATTGGGGCATTCTAAATACAGTACCATCAATAGTTTTTCCAAACTGCCTTCGGTTTATGAGATAACGGTATTTAAAAAGTACCATCAATTTGGACTTTTTTGTTAATAACTCAGTCAGTTTATGAGCTAAATTGCCCAAAATTTGCACATGACCATATTTTACCATTACCTTAACTTTTTCTGAAAATAATTGAAATCGGGTGACTATAACATATAGTTGCCATACAACCGATTGTTCAGATGTGGACATTCTGGGGTATAGCTTCGCTATTTAAACAGCTAAGGACATGAAACTTTAGAGAATTTCGACCTGTATTGATCTTAATCTATTCACTGAAAATTGTCAAGATCGGGTCACTATAACATATAGCTCCAATACTACTGATTGTTCAGTGTAAGGTTACAATAGGTGTCCGATTTGTAAAAGAAAGACTCATATGAGTTATTGGGCTTGAAAAAAATGCCTATGGTGAAATTTCAACTTTGGCTGCACAAAAGTGCAATAAATGATGCAGATATGTGGAAATCGTATATGAGAAAATTTTTCACCTATTCATTTTGAATGAAAGTCTTTATGTTGCTCTTTCACGCAGAATGACTCTTTTCGGAGTTATAAAAAAATAAAAGTGCAAAACCATATATCTGAACAATCAGCTGTATGGTAGCTATATTTTATAGTGACCCGATCTCGACGATTTTCAGGGAATAGATTAAGGCCAATACGAGTACAAATTCTCCAAATTTCCATGTCCTTATCTGTTTAAATAGCGAAGCTATACCCCAAAATGTCCACATCTGAACAATCGGTTGTATGGCAGCTATATGTTATAGTCACCCGATTTCAATTATTTTCAGGAAAAGTTAAGGTAATGCTAAAATATGGTCACGTGCAAAGTTTGGGCAATTTAACTCATAAACTGACTGAGTTATTAACAAAAAAGTCCAAATTGATGGTACTTTTTAAATACCGTTATCTCATAAACCGAAGGCAGTTTGGAAAAACTAATGATGGCACTGAATTTAGAATGCCCCAATTAAGTAAGAACAACCGTCAAAACCCTTACGCGAGAAAAGGGTTCAAAACCTAAGTAAAGTTTATAAACGGGAAAAAATTACCTTCGGAGCTCTGAAACTTCTTTCCTAAATTTCTCGAAAACGAGAGCTAACTTTGACTTTCTGAAAACGCCATCGTATTCTACAGCCAAAAATTAAATTGGGGTGTCTCGGCGTTTCTCTGTGATATTTCAAAAGTTAAAAATTTACCTACAGTGTAATTGATATCACTTGTTGGCCTTTTTAAGGTAGGGCATTCTAGTTTTAAGGTAGGGCATTGCCCCACAATGCCCCCCCCCCCCCCCCCCCCTAGCTACGGGCCTGCACGAATTAAGGAAAAACTATAGGATTGTAACCGCTTAGTGAAATGTACATACATATAAGCGCATTTGTATAAACACAGGTCAACAATAATTGATTGCGAATGTTTGATTTTGAAAACGATTCAAAAAATGTATTCTTCTATACTCAACAAAAGAAAGAAGAATATTTAAAAATAATAATATTTAAAAACTTAAAATTTGATATCCAAATGTTTACAAATTTCAATTATTCGTAGCCATGAAAAGAATATTTCGCACCCAGTATAAACAAATGAAATTCATGAATTTTAAATATTTGAAAACGAATTTTTCTGAAGCCTGATTTTTATTCATCATTGTTATTAAAAGAAATTGTGTTCAATTAGTTTTACCTATTATACAATTTTTTTAATACATTAAATATTTTTGTAAAATTTATACATTTACTCAATCTAGATTTGCACCCGTTTGCCATGAAAGCGATTAATCTACATTTATACCCGTTCGGGAAGTATTCGTCTACAATCAGTCTACATTTATGCCCGTTCGGGAATAATTGGCCTACAATTAGTCTTTATTTATAGGCTTACGGGAACAATCGGGGACTAATTGTAGACCGATTTCTTTGAAACATTTTTATTACATTCAAAAATTCATAAATACTATTTATATTTTTGTACAAATATCAAAATCGTAAGCCCAACATGTTGTCTAAAGTGAGCGTAAAAAATTTACGATGGAAAAAAGTCTCCAAACTCACAACATGTTGTGTTGATCAGAAATACTTAACGTTGCGTTCAGAAGATAAAACACAACAGTTGCGCAACTGTTGCGCCACGGTTGCGCCTTCTGAACGTAACCAATGTCCTACGAAATGGGAATTGTCTTCCTCTGCATAAACTCATACCAGTTAAATACCAGTTTGTATGGGTTAGAAAAATTTATTTATTTCATATGTAATTCATTATATTCATTCATTCAATAAAAATAAATATTGCTTAGATATACATAGGTGGCAGTTCAGTTTTATAAGCAAAAACAAAACGTATGTAACTTAATTAAAAAACAAAAACACCCACATTGTATAAAAATTCAGGCACTCAGGAATCTTAAAAATATTTCTTAAATTAAATAACTAATAGGGTACCATTTGAGTTTAAAAACAAAAAACTTAAGCCACATATTCAGTAATTAAAAAAAAAAAACTCATTGTATAAAAATTCAGGCACTCTTTTTTTTCAATTCCTTTGCTTTTTTTTTTTGAAAAATACCCCTTTTTGTTCAATTGCAATGTTTTTCCTAGCTGGACTTCATCAAATTTCTTTATACTGGATAAAATAAACTGGTATGATGCTGTTTTTTTGATATCAGTTGATAAACTATTATTTTGATAACTAGTTTGTGGGTCAACTGCATTTAACTGGTATAATACTAGACAAAATAAACTGGCATGGTATTGTCATACGAATACCAGTTAATATACTACAATTTTGGCATACTAGTTAGCTGTTTCGCTGCAGGGTACATACATACAGGTGAAGCTAATAAACCATTGTTTATACTAAATAGTTTGGTCACTCAAATGGTCTTCTTCTTCTTCAATTTAAAAAATGCGTATGTGTTTGTGCGAAAATGAAGAGAATGAAGGAATCAATGCTGTGCAATTTCGAATAATTGCTGTTACTACCAAAATGGGAGCAAAGTCGTTAGGATTTACTTCGTTTTTACTGAATTTTTTTCTTCACTACGAAAACGATTTTAATAAAAATATATCGCACCCTAAATCATAAAGTGACACAACTCAAACTTTTATTAAAACGACTTTTCATAATAAACCGGTACACAGAACATATCTTTAGCGATTGCCAACAAAAAAACTTTTCATTCGGAGTCTCTTTTGACTGAAAAATACGTGGCTTTTTTCCAATACATTGGTTGTCAAAAAAAAGTTTCTTGGCTCCTGAAAATTTTTGAATTTTAAGTTGTGCCACTTTATGATTTAGTATGCGATATATATTAATTTTTTCCGCATATCGACCCACGTGCGCATAAAATAACAGATAAATATTTTCCTGTTGATTTTACATTTTTAACTAGATAATTTTGCAATTTCAGCTATTTAAATTAACACGGATTTTTTTTTTTGATTTTACCTTAAATTTATTGTTAAATTAACTGGACTGATTTTACAATTTACAAAAATACAATATATCGCACCCTAAATCATAAAGTGACACAACTCAAAATTCAAATATTTTCAGGAGAGCCAAAAAACTTCTTTACAAGCAATCGTATGGCAAAAGACCACGTATTATGGTAATTTTTCGGTCAAAAGAGACACTTATTGAAACGTTTTTTTGGCAATCGCTAGAGATATGTTCTGTGTAACATTTATGAAAAAACTCGATTTCAAAAAATTTTGAGTTGTGTCACCTTATGATTTAGGGTGCGATATGTACATTCAATAAAAAGAAGTGCTTCGGTATTGCGAGATATGGAAGGACTTCCTCGTGGTAAAATTGCAAACTTTGAGGAGAAAAAAGAAAATATTTTACATTAAAAACTTTTAGAAATAAAAATGTATTTCACTTTTAATTCACCTGAAAACTGAAAATATAAGTGGAAACGCCATTATCACGCACTTCCACTGATGGTAAACTCTTCCCACGACAGCAGATTTTCTTTTTATTTAAAAAAAAGAATAATAATTGCGTTTTGCACGAACAGCAGAACTCCAAATGTTCAAAAAAATTGTGTATGTTTCAAAATAGTTTTGAAGTTCTTTTTTTTAACATTTTTTTTGTTTATATTGACACTATCATCATGTTAAAGAAACCAAATTCCAAATGACATTTAAGAATAAAATTTTATATTTAATTCATAGCGTATATTTTAAAATTGCTCTATGTTGCATCAACACTAAAATTTGGTTGCATTTACCAAAATGTCAAATGATGTTTAAAAAGCTAAAATCACGTTTGAAAAATCGTGTAATTTGAAAAAAATTGTTGCTCTTCTATGTGTTAAGATCGATCATGTTAATCTTACATGAAATAAAATTTGCATATACGCGAATGAAGTAGTAAAGGCAATGGTATCCGTATATTCCCTTTTCTATATTTCTGGAAAAATGTATTAACAGAACAGTACGAGAAAGAGCAACCCTGCTTATACGAAAATGTTCAAAAGGAAATAAAAAAATTTAAATTCAAACGGCCATTTTGATGGTGAAAACCCAACAAACATTTAGGTTAGATATCGGTTTGAGAATGACTCGAGAACTAGCCCTTTTCTCAAATCTCTAACGTTAGAGGACGACTCGAGGAGCTGTCGAGAATCATATCGATCTCAAAAAAAATGGGACATAACTCTCAAATGGAGAAAATTATAATTTCCGAATTGAAATCCAATGTAGTTTTCTAATGAGAAATTCCAAATATTTCTTTTTCTAATCAGTCTCCAATTGATTTCTAGTGTGGTTTTCTACCTTCGCTTTGGATTAGATATAAGTTTGAGAATTACACTCTCTAACACTCTCAGATTGTGTTCGCTGATAAAACGCTGTACCAATTCATACTTTTTGATTAATGCCTGGATGCCTTCGAACGCTTTGGTTGCTTTGGAAACTCTACATTCTCCTACATTTGGATATTTCCCAATTAGCACGAATCCAATGTGGGGAAAAAGTTTATATCCAACATGTTTTTACACTTAAGGTACAATACTTTTCCAACTGAACTGAGTGCATAATTAGTGTTAATCAGAGATGTAGAATAATTATTATTTCATTTTCAAATTATAAAAAAGTCTCACAAATTTCCTTCCGAATTATAAAAGTCTTTTGTCAACATTTTTTTTTCTGATGAAAATGATAAAAATTTTCTATAATTATTATTCAGAAACTTATATATTAAAAATCTTTCCATAATAGTTATTTCAAATATATTTTTTTTAAGTCTTCAAAGACTTTTATATTGAGACAAATTTGAAAAAAGTCTTTGCGTAATTATTATCCGTAACAAATTGTTTTTTATAAACTTATTCAAAGACTTTTTCATTGA